>VXBC01013236.1:62795-219567 GCA_013399945.1 Ploceus nigricollis
GGCCCCGGCCGTGCCCTTCCCCGGCAGCGGGCCCCGCTCGGGCCCGGCTCGCCGCCAGGTCCCGCAGCCAGCGCAGCAGGTCCCGGCCTGCCGGGGCTGGGAGATGGCAGCAGATCACAGCCGGGGCCAGGGGTGATGGAGCCCCAGGCCATCATCTTACATAAACCCCGCACGTTTGCATAAGATGAAAACTCAGGAACTTTTTTTTTTTCCTTTTTATTAAAAGGGAAAAAAATAGAGGTGAAAGAGCTTTTAAAAAGGCTATCAGAAACTTGTAGTTTCCAGCATGGCTGTGTCAGTAATTGGCCAGAAAGGATTTCACTGTCTGATTTGGAAATCTGTCACAGTGTGCTTGGGGAGAACAAATACCCAGAGGTAGGACCATAAACAGAAAGGGAATATTGTGCTGGTGATGAGGAGCTCATCCCTTTTGAAGGAGATGTTTCTCCAGACCTGTTGGAGGCCACACGTAGGAGAAATCCTCCTTCCACAGCAGGGCAGTGAGAGCCAATGCTTGTGGAGTCACCAAGCCAGGGCATTTTTAATGACAGGAGTGACTCAGGTATTGCTGCAGAGGTCAATACCTGGCCTGAGATCTCCAAAAATGCACCTGGAGCTTAGATGTGGCCAGTGCTGGCTCACTGGGAGCAGTGGGCTCTGTGCAAGGACCACCAGGTGCATCAGTGCTGATGCCTCCTGTGCTGCTTCCCACAGAGGCTGGTCCTGCACAAGCTCTTCAGTGGAAAAATTATGTGGAGGTGAGGCAAAAAAATTCCAGGGAACTGTAAAGCTTGGATGTTTTCTCTGTTGTGATGCTTTGGGAAGTGCTGGCTGGTGTTTGTGAAATATCCAGGGTGTAGCTATGGCCATGGAGCTCATGAGCTACAGCTGCTGCATTAAATAAAATTAATAAAATTTCCATTTAAATAAAATTAATAAAATTGCCATTTCGTTTGCCATCCCTGCTGGCTGGATGTAGAGATGGGCTTGGAAATTAAGTCATCTGCTCCCCTGAAAGTGAAACCTGGGGCCTGTGAAGCTGCAGCAGGGCAGGTGCCCAGCTCCCTCTCTGGAATGGGGTGTCCAGGCTGGGCAGCAGAGTTGGCTGGAAGTTCCTGCCAGTTGCTGCTGAAGGAACTGGTTATGATTTTAATAGCTGGTTGAGCTGAACCAACCAAACTGCTTCCAGTAAAGCCCTGTGCTTGTAGGTGATGAAGGGACTTGAATGAGAGGCAGCCCTGGGTTTCCTGGGAGGCTTTGTTTGAGCAGGGTTTGGTTTCCTCATCCCCAGCTCCAGCATTCCCTGCAGGACTCCCAAAGTTGTGGTGTTCAGCTTTTCCCCAGGCCTTGGCAGGGATGTCCATGTCCTTCTCCATCTGCGTGTGCAGGGAAAGGCAGTGGCAGCTGCCTGCTCTGAATTTGGGAGGTGAAACTCATTTCTGGCCACAGTGAGCTGCTCCTGAAGTATTTATGGTCAGATCAGGCCCCTAATTTTTACTGCAATAAGTCACAGTGAAATACCTAAAAAGGCAAATAACTCCCTGCATGGGACTGTGAGGGGTGTGAAATCTGCCCTTGTCAGCATGGCCTTAAAAAGTGGTTGTACAAAGAATTGGACTTGTCTAGTGAAAAATATTACATTTTAAAATTTTTGTTATGCTTCTTCCTCCTCATCCCTCCCCTTTTACATCTCTTATGAATTTACTGGTTGGGGAGGGGACAATCTCCTGCCTTGTACCAGGGTGTTAGCTTAAAAATAGGACAAAAGGAAATAAACATGTTGAAATAGATGCCTGCATGCAGGAGTAGCTCCATGTCTGTGCTAATAGGCTTCATTTAACTGCAGCATTTTGTACCTCTGGATGTTTTTCTGCTTCTTTCCTCCAATTCTTCCTCTAGGTCTACATCCCTGCCCTTCCAAATGAGGTTATACTGCATTTATGAGGATGACACAAGAAAAGCTGACTCTTCCTGTGGTTCCTGTGTGCCCTTCCCTGAACTCTAAACGTGGCCTGGATCTGTGTGTGTTTAGGGATGTCATCACACCTGCTAAAGTGCTCCTTCCAGCTCTCTGTCCCTTTCTAGGCCACACTCAATCACCTTTGAATGGTTTTTTTTTGCAGCCAGGTTCTTATTGGTAGTGCCAAGGGACAGGATGGGAAGCAATGGGCAGAAACTGATGCACAGGGAATTCCACTAAAAAACGGGGTAGAACTTTACAGTGAGGGTGAACTGAGCACTGGAACAGGTTGCCTTGAGAGGCTGTGGAGTCTCAGACCCTGGGGATATTCAGAACCATCAGGGCACAGTCCTGAGGAAGGTGCTCAAGGGGACTTTTTTTGAGCAGAGGCTGGGCTGGATGACCTGCAGTGATCCCTCCTGACCTGAACCACTCTGGGAGGTTCTGTGAAAGGAGGAAATGGTTATTACAGGATGCACTGCAGCTCCCAAGAGATGTTGTGGAGCAGCCTCCCTTGGGACTTTAATGAGCTTCATTACAATAACGAGTCCAGCAAACCTGTCTGTGTTGCTGCTGCTGGGTGTGAGAGCTGATTCCTGGAGCTGGTGACTTGATGTCTGGCTGCTGGAAGTCTCTTTAGTTGGTGTTTGTGCCCTGTATTTATTTCTGAGGTTTGAAACACCATCATATGCAGGCAACTTTGGGACTGTGTCCCAAGGACTCTGTAGGCAACAAAAGTTGTTGTTCCCAGCTTACCCAAATGAGCAGCTTGAAGGGAAGAAGGTTCTTGTGTCTGAGGAAGAAACATGAAATTTACAAAGCCTGAACTGGGCAAATAATGAAAGAACTAAACTTTTCCTCTCTAATTTTTTGGGAGTTTTTAATCACTGTGACAGTGTTCCCTCTGGGGTGTATTAGCTGACCTTTACAATACAAGGGAAAGGTGTCACAGAACACCACCTCAAAAATATGTACCTAAAACTCCCTGAGGCCTGGACTCTTTCTTCCACCAGGGTTAAAACCCAGAGCCAGCAGGCAGGTAGGAAATGGCATCCCTGGGGAGGGAGGAGGCTGAGGGAATGCAGGGCTGCTCTTCGGGGCTGAGCTGGCCACAGCAGGGCTGCTGAGGGGAGCCTTCCACAGCCTCTTCCACACAAGGAGCACTGTGAGCATTTCTGGTGAGTCACTGCTGGGCTAAAGCCCTGCCCAGCCCTGCTGCTGGGTTGAACCATTTTGAAATGTAGAGGTTTTTCTCCCTGCCACTTCTCCTGGCAGGGCTGAGTTGTTGTGACAGTGATGTTGCTGGCTGCTGCTATTAACCCAGCCTTCCTGGAGATGCAGAAGTCAGGCTGGATGTGGGCTGAGATGCACAGTCAGATTCATCCATCCCTGCTCTGAGTCCTGTCAGGGCACCACAGCCACTGTGTGTCAGGGTTACAAACTGGGGAGGGACTAGGAGCTCCTTTTCCATCACATCCCAGTGCTGGACCACATCACCTTATTATCCAAGAGGGTCACTTGTCTGGCTACACCTCTGATTTTTCCATGCAGTCATGCATTTCTGCTCCATGCTTCAACTTCCTGCCTGATCAATGCAGCCCTTATGCAACCCCCAGCATCTCTGGGTGAATCACAGCACAGCTCATCCCTGGGGATGTGTGCTGGGGAAAAGGCTGCCTTGGGTGCTTTGTGCTGAGGGGCAGAAGGAACCATCCAGAAGTGCCTTGCTCTTGCTGTCGCAGGGATGCCTGGACCGGCCTGGGATGGGTTTCATTCCCTGTCTGTGCTGGGAGAAAGTGGCTGTGTGTGCCACCTGGGAGCTCTCCTGGAAGCACCTGTGGAGTTTCCCATGTGCCACGACAGGGAGCTCATTAGGGCCAGCCCCTGGCAGAGATTGCTCCTCATGGGATTATTTCCACACATTCCCCACCAAAACAGCCTCTCCTTCTGCATGAGCTCCTCTTCAGCCCAGTCCCTTGGAGCAGGGAGTGTCTTTTGGTGAGATTTGACCATAATTTCCCTTCTGGTATGAGAAATTCTCTCCCTGGAGAGGTCCAGGTTTCCTCTCCTGTATTTCCTGGCTGGGTGGGGTGTCCGTGCCCACAGCCAGGTCTGTCAGCAATGCTGTGGACCTTACCATGAAAAAAGGTGTGAGAGGACAAAGTGCTGCCCAGGAGAGCTGGGACAAGGGTGAGGAGCAGCCCTGCCATCCCTGTGGAGCTGCTCCAAGCACTGCAGGGATCTCCTGCAGCCATTCCAGGACTTGGGCTGGAGCAGAGGAGAAGTGTGAGGGGGTGTGCAAGGTGGTGCTTTAATTTTGTCTTCATTTCTCACCATCCAAACTTATTTACATTGACAATGCATTAAATTAGTTTTCCCCAAATCAAGTCTGTTTTGCTCATGGCAGCAACTCTTCAGGGATCTGTGTGGTTTTTTTTGTGGAGCCATGGGTTTGTTCATCTTCTTTTCTCTCCTGTTGAGGAAGAGTGGGGGTGTGGGTGGCTGTAGGCTGAGGTCAACCCACCACACTTGTGCAGCTCTGTGTTCACCCAGTGCTTAAGCTGTGTCCTTGATTTTATCACAAACTTTTCCTTTTCTGCTGTTTAACCTGCTGCCCACAGGTCTCTGATTCAGCAGGAACCCTCCAGATAAATGCCTTGGTCAGTTTGTGGGGAGTACCACAGGTGAAATGGGCCAGGCTTCAGGTTCTGGATTCCCTGGGCTGTGAGGGTTACAAAGGCTCTGTGTAATCTCCTACAGTCTAACCACATTTTCCTCAAAATTGTGAGCAACACACTTAGAATTTTCAGCCATAGCTAAAATTCTATGGCTAAAAATATTAATTAGGGCTGTGTGTGAGCTTATGATGGCTCCAGATGCAGCTGCAGGGAACTCTGTGTGCAAGGAATGCACAAGGAAAGCTGCACTCCCAGCTCTGCATGCACGGGTCCAAACACTTGGATTCATTCTTAAGATGTGCATAAAACTCCTTCCCCTTCACTTGGCTTTACTGTAACTGACAAAGCTGCCTGACTCAAGCATTTCAGAAATCGAATGCTTCAGATTTCACTGTGGATTTTTTGGCTTCAAAGTGATTTTGTTGTGTCCCCAGAGCCCGGTTAAATCCTTAGTTATAATGATTGCACACTGAAGGGTGCTGTTACATAGAAATGCTGTCCCATAATGGCTTCGTTGCTGTGGAAAATCCGATGTTATTTGGTCATTCCCTACGAGTTCCCTAAGCCATCAAGACATTTGCCTCAAGGCTACAAACACAAAGCTACAGGCAAAACCCTCTGGACATAATGAGTGGGCATTTATGCAGAACTAAAAACTGGAACAGCTGAGCAGTGGATCTATGAATAGCAAGCATGCCTCTAAGCACAAAAGACATCATTCTGCAATAAAGGGGTTTATAATGGTTCTGACATCTTGTATGTCAAGATCATGCTACGTTGTTGTAACTTTTTTTTTTCCCTGTTTGTTTGTTTGAGCCGTGTTCCTTAAGGAAGGTGTGAGTAATTAAAGGGTGTGAAGGAAACCCTATAGCTTGGTAAGAGCAAAAATTGGGCAAGGGGCACTTTTGGCAAGATCCATCATTTTGATCATGTTTGCTAGGGAACAAGCTTATTGCTCCCATGCTGTATTCCCAGTTCCACCCTTCAGGATTTCTTAGGGGGTTCCCCTTTTATCAGCAGCTCTAATAGGCTCAAATCTAATGTTAGCTGAGAAGTGTCTTCTGATGGAAACACTAAGATTGGACTAACCATAAACTACAGGGTCAGGGAGTCAGGCAATACAAAGAAGGGTAATAAAATTCAGAGTGATTTGGATCAACAGGGAGCTGGAGGAGCTTCCTGCTGAGAAATGGACCCCAGCGAGGTCTCAGGCCTTTGCAAATCATCTACAGGCACTTCCAAAGACATGGCAGGAACAAGATGGGAAGGGATGTGTGGCTTTTACACCAGGAGCATAATGAAAACCCAGAGTAGAAATTGGAGCTGGAGTTATAATATAGAAACAGCCTAGAGGAAAAACAGGAGGGGAAGGGGAATGTAAAAATACACAAGATGATAAATCATTATCTGTGTGTTTGCATCCACATGTATCTGATCAGTTCTTGAGATGCTGTCGATTTCCAAGTTGGTGTGGAGTTTTAGTGGGTTTTTTTTGGTGTTTTTTCCTGTATTTTCCTTGTGCCAAGGTGCTGTGGGACTAGGAAGGGATGTGCCAGCCCTTTGTGACTGGGAAAACAAATTCAAACGTGTTTTGGCATCCTTGCAAAATAGTTTGGGCCACTCAAAACCATCCACTGTAGAGATGAGCAAAGCCTCAGTACTGTGAAGTTCCTACAGGAAAATGTGGTGCAGGGATTAGGTGCTGTCTCTGAGAAGTGATGGAAGTCTCCACTTTAAAGCAGCACAAACACCTGAGCTGGCTGTGATTGTGGCACAAGAACCCAGCCCCTCACTTTGGGAAGCAAATTCCCCTTCCACCAGCACAGCAAGTGCAGAGATCAGTGCTAGACAGTCCAGAAATTTGGCAGAAAACTGGAGCAGCCTGCAATCCAGCTGTGCACTCATTTCCTCATGTCCAAAAGCCTTGCACAGCCACAAGCAAATTGTTTCTCCCCTTGGCATGTACCTTTCTTATCACTGAAAACCAGGTACTGTGTCTATTTTGCATCTCACCCTGAAGAGAGTCTAAACTGCAAGATGTCAGATATGGAAGGATGATACTTAAGTTGCTTAGGAAGGCAAAGGGATTAATTTAATTATCCCTCCATCTTCTTCCTTGCAGCTGATGGCTTTTCCTGCCAGGAAAGAGACTCCTGAGGCCCTGTTGGGAGAATGACAGCTCTGGCCTGCTGGTAAGTGATGGCTCTGTACTTTTGAGGAGTTTATTGACAGAGCAGCATGGAAAAACTGGGATTGAGCTGTTCCCTTCACAAAATGCCAAGCTAAACCCAGGGATTGCTGTGTGGTCAGAGTGATGCTGGCTGTGGTTTTATGAAGGCAAGGCTGTGTTGGAAACCTGTCCCTGCTGTGTGTTGCAGGGAATGGTCCTGCAACACCAAACTGGGCAGTCTGGTGGTGCAGCCAGGTTTTGTTCTGCTGTGTTTGTACCAATTGTATTTCAGGCAAGGATTGTGATTTTTTTTCTCTTGAAAGCATCTTCTGTTGTTGCATATTTTAGTAGAATCTCTGTCTGTGACTGGCAGAGAAGAGGTGATTTGGTAAAGAGGGGTTTTGACTGAAACCTGCTTCAGTTATTTGGGTGTTTGATTGGAGATGTGTATTTTTGTCTGTTAAACAAAATATCCATTTATAAAATGAAAATAGGGCATTAAAATATCGGTGTTTTTTTTTATACCAGCAAGTGAAGGGTAAAAAAGATGTGTAGTGACAGCAAAACTAGAAAGACTGAGGCTTGAGCATGCCCAGAGGTGGTGGTTCTCCTTCACCAAGGGTCTCCTGGCACAGAGAAGAGAGACAGAGGTTGGTTTTTTTCATCTCCTGCTGTGGGTGTGTGTTGTCCATCATTAGAGGCCCCTCAGGACCTGCAAGAAATGCAGGAGTAAATCCCCCCAGGTTTGTGCACTGAGGAGGGTCCATAACCTGGTCTCAGAGCCCACATCTACATCAGGTAGATGTAAACTTCCTTGACTTTGAGACCTGACTTTGCTTTTTCACCCCTTTATGTCCAAGTGCTCCTGGGAGCTGCAGCCTCAGGAGGATGTGAGAGTTACTCCTTTGTCATGTAATGAAACCCTTCCAAGTAGTCCAGGAATTCTGCTCACCAAACATCTCCCTTATCAACCCTTCCTGTACAAACTGCATAATCACCACGTGGCCTGAGCAGCACTGCAAGCTTATTTGCTTTGTGATTTGTGGTCGGATCATTGCATTTCAGCCTTTACCAATGAAAGGAAATTACTAACAAGACACTGGTATTTACATTAATTGTGGCTTTGGGGAGATAGTCCAAAGAAAATTATTCTAAAGCCAGTTATTATGTGTCTCCCTAACCATTAGAGTGAAACCCAAAGTTTATAAAACAAAAGTTGATCTCAAACAGATTTTAGCTGCTACTTGATATTTTCTCTAGAAAGGGCTGAGGGGAAAAAGGAGGCTTTATATTTTTTCTTCCTTCTTTCTTTTATCCACCTTCTAAAAACAGTGTAATGAACATGGCTGGAAAGGTAGCATGTGTACAACTGCAAGAGAAACTCCTGATTGCCAGTGAGCAGGACCTCAGCTTCCCAGGAGGTCTCACAGAGTGGGTCGGTTGTCACATGTTCCACACACTAAATGTCAGGGTTTCCTTGGCTGAAGTTGTTGATTTTCATTAGTTTTGTTTCACCTCAAAGCAGTTTTGTGCAGCTCTGTAGGTTGAGCAGAAGTTTTGCTCTAAAACCTTCAAGGTACTCCCAGCTCCTTTCATGTGTATCCCACGAGATAATCTGTGAGTGTGCTAAGACTTCTTGCTCCTACTGCAATTTGAACTATTTCTGGACACTAATTCAATGCTTTTTATGATGTTAGATGTATGATGAAAAGTAATTTAAGATTTCTCAGGATGACTCACTTGCCAGCATAGCAGATCCAAGAAACAAACACAGATGTGAGATTTAAATTCTCTTTTGGCATAAAACACTGCCTCATGCTATAAACCACAAACTATGCCCAGTGGAGACTGGGAACACTTTTCTTTTTTTAGCTTCAACCAGTCAGGTAACTTCTGACTGCAGAGGTGAGCAGGGATTCATGCACCTTGTCCTCTCACTAAATATCAGTGCTGCTTGTCCATCCTCACTAATGGTGAGATTTGTCTCCTCCAGCTCTGGGTATCTGACCTGAGCCTGTGTGGAGGCTCTGTAGTGAGGAAATGCAGGCACTTCTGAAGGATGAATCATCTGCCTTGCTGTCAATGTCTATTTTAGGGACACGCCTGAAGTGAGGTGAAATTAAATCCTTCCCCAAAAATTCTCCTGTAAGAAGGGGGATTTTGGATGCTCTGGGGAGGTAGCCTGGGCTTCCTTTCCTCAGCTGACCCCGTGAGCAGATATTCCCTTACATCACTGCACAAGTCCTGAGCAGATCCAGGCACAGGAATGTGTGTTCTGGCACGGGGCAGGCACACAGGCGTGCTCCTGCTGACCTGGCTTTGGGGTTATCCTGCTCCCCCTTCCCCTCTCAGAGGCAAAATGGACTGCACTGATATGTGGCTGGCCACCAAGAGGCTGCAGACTAAAAGTGTAGCTGGGTTTAATTATTAAGGTATAATTGAGGTCTTTGTGTTTATAGGATAATTGTTTCTTTTTTAATATAACTTAAACTTCGCAATACGAGAAACAGGCCTGAACCTGTGGATGGGTGCTGGAAACTGTCTAAGAAGATTAAGGTCTCTTAATTGATTTCACATAAACAGGTGTGACTGAATTCATCAGAAGAAGGTTAAGGCTAAATGTATTCTGCTAATTATGTGAAAATTGCCAGAGTGTGCTGGGTTGAGCAATTGCCTTCCCTTTGCAAGTGGGATCATTCCTCAACTGTACATCAAATGGGAAAAATGACATTTCCTAAGCAAATGAGCCAACCTGTCACATGCTGGGCTTTATTTTGAAATTTCTTTGCTTGTAGACATGTTGGCAGAGGTGGATTTGGCAACAGGACATGGGAATGTCCCTGGTGTGCTGTACCTGACTGGCAGTGTGGGAGGACAGGTGTCAGAGCAGGGCTGTGTCACTCTCTAAACTTCAGGAATCTGCACCATTGGGAATTCCTGTTCTGGAGAACTGAAGGAGTAACTCTGTTTTAAGCACTTGCTCCTTGCTGTCAATGTTTCTGCGACCTCTTAAGTCAATTTTTTCTTGTTTAGTTAACTTTAGGCATGGGAGGAGCAGAGCATGGACATTTCAGCAGTACATGGAACACCTTTTGTCTTGGGTTTCAAAATAGCCACTGGAGTATAAAACTCCTCACCCAGCTGGCAAACAAACTGATTTATTCTGTTTGCTCTGCACTCTTTGCCATCTGTCCTCCTAATCTTACATCTTGAGGGAACAAGATGGCATTGACAGTGTTGAATGCAGCTGTAGAAAGGACAAAACTCCTGCTTTTGAGACATCCACCTCAGACTGTGCAGGTGTGCCAATAAATTGTGTGAGGAGCTAAAAATGTCCCAGCACAGCATCACCAGGGCCCTGCAATTACTCACTGGTGCTCCCAACAAAACCATTTGCTGATGAAATCGTTCTTTGAGTCTCCAAACTGAAGGGTGACTTGTATTTAAGGTGTGATTTCAGCAGCACATTTGCATAGAGATGCTTTAAAATTAGTTCAGTTGCCTAAATGGCTGTTTTGTAATAGCAAAGATATTGTTTGTAGCATTTAAAATTAATATAGAAAATAATATGTCTCATGTATTTTTGTCTTTTCCTGTTTTAATTTTGAGACCCAGATTCAGACTTACATCGATGAGCAGTGAGTGATGATTTAGTAGCACCTTGATTATGTTTTATTCAAGTTAAAGTGAGCAACTACCAGGTAATAAGAAGCAAAATCTTAATTTAAATCTGTATTTAAAAAAACCTCACTTAATTGCACCTCTACAGAATGCTGGGAAACCATCTTCTAAGTGCAGATGCACAGTTTTATGTATATTATTTGAGTTATTCACCATCCATTCAGATTTTCAGCTCATTTTTTTGGAGATGAGGCTTTCTGAAGTACAAATCTTATTATTCTTAGGGGATCCCAGCAGGAAAACCTGTCTGTATCTGCATTTTGGAAAAGGGATGAAGTGGTTGTAGCTGCACCTGCTGAACATGAGCTAAAGTTATGTGATTCCAAAAGAAAATAAATAGGCATTATAAATGAACTAAACTTTACAGAGAATATCAGACATAATCTTCCACTCCTTTTAGTAGAGCATTAGGAGCAAGATTATTTCCAGATTTAAGCACCATAATTTGGGAAAGATATGGACCAGGGGAAGAGTATCTAAAAAACAAGGGAAAAAGAGTTTGTGAAAGAAGATTGAACTTGGGTTGCTTTTCTTGCAGACAGGACCAGGATAGCATTACAAGCCTTCAGGAAGAAGGAAGAGAGTTTATCCTCTGTGTCCATTCACCCATAAAAATAAATTTCTTTACTACAAAGCTAGACATCAGAAAACCATTTTACTGTAAGAGGATATTTGTAATAGATTGTGAGTTTCAGCTGAGGAAAAGATGAGACAAACATCAGGTTGGAGTGGGGAGGGGAATAGCTGAAAGATTGCTCGAGATCCCTTCCAGCCCTGTCGTTCTAATTTTATGATTTATTTTTTTAATAACTGCTGTAAGCACTCTTGTACAATGAGTTAGAAGAAGTAATTTTAAAAAGTTGTAACTTCAGTTACTGAAAAATCATCCCTTATTCCAAGTAGACATGTAATCTGCATTTTCCTGTCCTGGACTGCAATTTTTTTTTCTAGAAAAATGTCTTCCTTTAAATGGAACACAGTGAAGCAGCTCTTTGGCAGTTTCCTGCCAGCTTCTCCAGAAATATATCTATAGGTGAAAGAAAAAACTCTCATCAGAACATATTGTCTGCAGGAGAGAAAAAAATTAAGTCTTGAGTTATGTTGATGTGGAAAAGGATCAGTGTCTGACGCTCGCTCACTCTCATTCAAGTTTAAATTTATTTTGCAAATAGAAGCCCTGCTTCTTGCCATCTGCTTCAAACATCTCCTTCAGGCTGACTTTTGGCTGTTTGTCACAGGAACTCTCTATTCTGTACATCCAAAGTTTCATTTGATTTCCAAAGGGGATGAATGCCCTGATTCCTTTGCTCCTTTGAAAACTCAAGCTGGTTTTTTGTTTTTTGTTTTTTTTTTAATCAAGACCATCAAGAGTTGGCTGAGTGGGCTTTGCAATTTATAGGATTTAATCACATGCCTTAAAAAATTAAGAAAAATTGGGTACTTCTTATTTGTTTGCTGCCTAACACAAAGCTCATTTTATCAAAACAAGCTCGTTCAGGCTCTCCCACCTCGCTGCTTTTGTGCTGACATTAATCAGACCCTAAAACCCAAAGCTGCTCCATGAATTTGGAGCAGGGAAGGATTGTGAGAGGCAGTTTGGAGGGACAGGAACCTCAGTCAGACCCAGTGCTGCTCCGTGGCAGGGGATGCAAAAGGCAGAGAGCTGAACTCCTCTGAATGTAAACCAGTCCTTGGCAAAACATCTTCAGGGCATGGCTGCAAAGGGGAAATGATTGATTGAAATAGATTTCCAAGTGATTTATCTAATCCAGAGTTATTTGCCACATCCTCTCCAATTGATGAAAAAACAACACAATGCACTGAAAGGGTTTTGCTCTCCAAGGTGTGAGGTTATACAGGAATTACTGGTATTTTTTTTGTGATTGGAAGCACTTAATTCTTGGCCCCCTGCCTCATAATACAGCCCAGGCTGGTACAAGCAGTTCTGCAAAACATATAATTTTACTTCACTTGTTTTAATGATCAGGAAACATCTACTTTTAAACTGATCTCTGCTGTGCAATTACAAATGTTTTGATGGAAACACTTTTTTAAAATTAGTTTCATTCCCATAATGACTCTAGTTAGACTGTTCCATTAGTGAGCAAAAGAATTGCAGTCTCTCATCAGGTTGTTTAGCTTTCCAAATCCAAATTTGTTTCTATTAAGAAACTGGATCAGAAGATTTAAAAGATTTTTTTTAAAAAAAATCCTCAACTTTGGAGAAATTAGATTTAAAACGAAACTCTCTTTTTCAGGTCAGTTACTATTTAATTGATAAACATATTTAACTGTTTCTGTTTCAAACAAAAAAACCCATGAAGTCTCAATCTTGAAGTGTGGTTTTTAAATTTATTTTCTTGTGCTGGTGTGGAAATTGTGAATGGAAAAAAAATCTCTGTGTGTGTGGCAGATAAGTCTGGAAACAAGCTAAAATTGTAGGTGAGAAGAATATTCATGCTACTTAAAAAAGCTGTATTTATTTCTACTAACTAGTGAAAGAATAGGATAAATCAGGCTGGATTTTGAAGATTTAGGGTCACGAATACTGTCAATAAACACTTCTGGCCTTTTTTTGGAAGGAGCTTAAAAACTGTTGAGGTTTTTGGGGGAGCTGGCTGTGAAATGTCAGGAATTCTGAGGTGGGATGTGTGTTAGTCCTTCCGTGGGAATGTGCCTGGCTGTCCCTGGTGCTGCAGATTGAGATATTATTGTGTAAATGAAACGTTGGGTATTCATTTTCCACAGAGCAGATTCAGTAATTACTGTGCTCACCCAGTAGATGACAGCTGTTATCATTCTGATGAAAAGAGCCCTAAATTAAAACCCTGTTGCTTTGCATAGATCCCTGTCAGAAACAAATGCTCATTTTCTTGGTTGGTCAACCTCCTTTATCGAGTCTTTTGGCAGTATAAATAAGGTCCAGATCTTTATTTTTGTTTAGTGTGTTGTTTCCTGGTGTGCTGATAATTTTGTAGCTGAGAGGATAAATCCACAATTAAATCTTGTTGGATTTGTGTGCATTTTGTGTTTGATTTTTCAGTCAACACCAGGGCATTTTGCACATGTGCAAAGGCTAAAAACTACCCAGATATTTTTTGGTTTGCCTTGTAAAATGAGGTGCAGTTGGAGAGAAAAGGTTTGATGATCAGGATGTGTTCCTAGCACAGATCTCTGCACTCACAGAGCAGGGGCTGTTGGAAAAGCAGGAGATTTCCTCCCTCCTTCCAGCTGTGGAACGAGGGCTCGGGATTAACGTGGTGACATCTGCACAGCCAGGATGGGGAGGTGCTCCTTGTACACCCCTTGTTTTCTTTGAAAACCTTTGCCAATTATGGGAGATTAAACCCTTTAATGTGTCATCATTTCAGGCCGGATGTCAACTGCCAAGCAGCTCTGCTCTGTGCAGATAATGAGGGGAAAAATGAGCTTGGTGATAGGGCAGGTTTGATAAACAGAACAGCTCCTTGTGCAGGGGGGTTTAGGATATTAGGAAAGCCTGACATGTGAGGGGACACTGGTGCTAAGTGAGGATTTTGAACATGAACATCCCATTACTGTTATCCCACAAAATCCCACAGATATATAACTTTACCTAGCAGTCATTCCAGATTTCTGCTAAAACTACAACCTGTTGCAGTTACCTTTACTTGGAATGACTTCTGTTTCACAAGAATAAAATTCAGGCCACCAAGAACCCTGTTTGTATCTTTCTTTTTGTTTAAAACCTCCACAGTTTATTGTAGCTGCTGTTCCAAAGGTGCTGAATAAAAAGAACTAGGATGGAGAAGGGTGGGTGCAGGGCAAAACCTTGGATTGAACATGGGGTTTGAGGGCTCTTACTCTGTGAAATTAAGTAAAGCACAGCTTGAAGGGCAGCAGAGACTTGAAACATTCACAGATCCTGGGGAAAATCTGGATCTGCTTGGGGTTCCTAACTTTGTTTCCATACTGGGAGTTGTTCATAAAGCAAATAAAAATCACCGGAGCGTCCCCCAGAAACAAAGAAGTCTGATCAATTTAAGAATGCAAGATTCTTTATTTTTTGAAGGCAATGGTAAATCATCTCCTTAGAAAAAATGCAGTGCATGTCCCAAAGTATAAGAGCAACAATAAAAACTCTCTTGAGCCAGTATTGCAAAAGAAACTTTAAATATAATCAAGCCCTCTATCTGTGTAAAATGGTTTGCTGCAAACTGTATCTTTTCTGCAATATTAGTGGTCCAGGAGTAATTAAACCAGGCTTCTGCAGAGAAATGCCTCCCTGAGATTTTACAGAGCAGAATATTTTGGCACTTTACAGAATTGCAGTTTTGTTTTGGGAGTTTTTTCTCCCTTTTGCCTGAAGCTTCAAGGATAGTGGGAACATTGCCTGTGGATGTCATTATTTCAGTGCCTGCACCATTTGCATGCTCAAAGTCTTTGGAGTTTCCATGTTGTACAGATTCTCCCTGGCTACCTGGCTGAGAGGAAATGTGAGTTTAATGGGTTTTGTGCTTTTAAAAGCTGGCTGGGCTGGAGATAAACGTCATAGCTCCAAGGACTTGTGAGAATCTCACAGATCCCTCTCCCACAGAGAGGGAGACGTGATGGCGCTTTGGTGCCTTTTAACTCAGCTACAGGTCTGAAGTTTGCTTGGGTTTCTAAGATTGAAAACTGCCAGGAGCCTTTTTTTTTTTCTTTATTTTTTCCCCTTCATTGTTCTCCTTTGGATGGATGAAACAAGTTAGGTCTCTCTCCAAACAGACTCGTGTGCAACTTTCCCAAAGCAGGCAGCTGTCTTTATTTTCTTTGGTTTCTCATGGTGGCTTTGCAGGCTCTGTGAGAGGGCTGCTGGGGAGAGAGGAGCTCAGTGCTGGCTCTAGGAATTGTCCTTTCTCACCCTGGCCTGGCTGGCATGGGGAGGTTTCATGGAAAAGCAGGACAGGCTCCTCATTGCTGCGCTGTGCCTCGGGCCCCAGCGCAAGCGGCTGCAATTTTGGTTTCTGTGAACACTCTAACTTCACAATTTCCTGAGTGCTTGTGCCATTTATTTATGCCTGCCTTTTATTTATATTCATAGAAGTGCATGCAGACACAGAACTGAGGCTTACAAAAAGTTCAAGCCAATACTTGCCATTTTTTCGGAGATATTTTCACAGCTCTAATATTCAAACGCTGCTTTTACTAATTAAGTTTTCTTAATTATATGATTTGCAAGATTAAAAGGCCACTGCCAATATAAACCACATATTGCCCCTGAACTGTTAGATTATTAAATTGAATTTTTAAATTAATTTTTACTTGCCATGATTTGTATTCTGTTTGTTCTGTGCTATTTTAAGCTTGGATAATAAATATCATGTCAGTCTCGTATTCATTTGTGGACACTTCCAAGTTTTCAGTGCTACAGGGTAAGGGTTTGAAAGGCAACAACACAATTTTTTGTTTTGTTTCAAAGAATTGTTTTTTTAATTCTGTTCATCTTACGCTTTACAGAAGGCTTTTATTTTTAAACAAAATAAAAAAAACTGGGCTAAATATAAGTTGACAGCATCTCTTGAAATGATATTCTTGCTTATGACAGTGTAGAGGAGAGGCACAAAAAGTCAGAGGTCATTTTTTATATGCAGTAAATTCTCATATGCAAGAATGTCTGGATGTGTAAAGTGTCTGTACGAGACTTGAGTCATCTCTTCCCCTCTGATGGGATTTCTCAGGGCTATGGCTGTAAAAGCTGCTTGTGATAAGAACATCTCCCTGCTCATGTGTTCTGTAACCCTGGCACGTCCTGCTTGAAGCCCCTTCCTGCTCGCTGGCCGTGGCCACAGCTCGTCACTGACCCAGGAGGGTGACTGGGCACTGCCAATACAGTCCTGGGGAAGAGCAGGAGCTGAGTGCAGGGCTCAGAGGGCAGAGCTGTGCCAGGGCAGCAGCTGCTGGGCAGGGCTGGGGCTGCAGGGAGGGCACCAGGAGATGGAATTGGTGGGAGCAGTGAAGCCCCAGCCCCACCACAGGAGTTTGAGGGAGCACGAGGCACTTTGGTAGTGCTGGCTCATCAACTGTGCCCATTCCCACTGGGAATAACCCCTGTGTCCCAGCGAGCTCAGACACAGGGCTGTGCTCAGGGAATGCTGCTTTAATTGATGAGCTCTGTGGGTGTGTGCCAGTGTGGTTTGGGAGCTGCTGGGCTTTGCCCTGAGTGCCCTGGTCCCATCCCAGTGCCATGGTGGGCAGGTGTGAGGGGCCAGGGCAGGGCAGAGCCTGCTGGAGGTGTCCTGGCTGTCACCACTCCATGCTCAGCTGGTGGGATGTGCAAGTGAAAGCCCCAGAGAGACACAGGGATAACGTGGAGCAACCTCACAGATGATCCCAAATCCTTGTTGAAAGCCAAGGAATTCAGCACAGGGAGCTCTGCCTTTAGGTCCAGAGCACAATGGATTAATCTAATTTCGCTTCTGGCTCCTCCAAGCTGGTCACCTTCAGCAAGCTGAAAGCAGAGCACACTTCATGGTGAGCAGAAACTTGCATAACAGCTAATTGGTAGTTTGTTGTGTAATGGAGGAAAAGTGAAACTCCTTAGCAAAATTGCCTCTTTCTTCCCTAAATTTCAAAAAATGAGGGCCAACACTGTGAGGTGCTATACAGAGCTATACCAGATTATCAAGTGGTTAAATTGATATAATAAATTTTCTGCTCTTACACTACAGAATTCTATTTCTGCCAGGAAGGGCAGTAAGGAAATATTGGTTAGGCATGGAAGTGCCTTGAATTCAGAATTCATGTAGAAAAACTAAGATTCTGAAAATTTATTGTTGTAAATGAATCTTTAGGAAAATACAAGGTTCCTGATTATTTGTCTCCTACTGACACTCAGTGTTTCAAATAAAATCTGTTGGGCATGTGCACATAGTCTTAGATACTGTGGAAGGAAGGCTTTTCATATAAAGAAAACAGTCCGTATTTTTGGCATCTGACAGAATGTATTTAACAGAGCTTGAAATGGTGAGGATGGGGAGCATGGAGAGCAGCTTTTTTTCAGTCTGTGACTTCCTGAAAAATCACACAGGAAAAGCCCCCACCATGTGTGAGCACATGCAGAGGGTGATGGTGCAGAAATGCCATTGGCTTTAGACACTGTCTTGATAAGGACCTTTCTTAGAGCCACGAGTCCCTTTCAGAATGCTGCCTCTGTTATGCTGCTGTCCCACTTTATGACTTTTTTTTTTTCCCACTGCAAAAGATCTTGGATTGAGGGATTGTCCTGATGATCTGTTCAGTGTTCCAAGGGGGCTGATTAATCTGAAAAACCCAACAAGACAGCTGAAACTGCTGCCAAAAACTGTCATCCGTTCTGCTCTCTCAACTGTCAGCTTTCTGTGCTCCTGCTGCAGAGACAGGTCTACTCTTAAAGATGCAGCCTGACATTTCCTAGTGCAGCAGCAACAGGGTAAATGATGGGGCAGTGATTTGGGGGGCTGAGTTTTCCCTTTATTCTGTCACTTCCGAGTGGTTGCATTTCTCTCCTGAGGTAGCTCCAAGTTCAGTACTGCTATTAATTCTGTCTGCTGGATGCCATTAATCCAGTGGCAGAGAGGATGGAGATATCCTGGGAGGGGAAAGTGGCTCTTGAAGCTTGACATGGAGTTTGTGTGCCTTTTTTTGTGCACTTTGCAGTGCCACGGCAGCAAGAAAGGTGAATTACTCCTGAGCTGTGTTTCCTATACCCTCACTTAAAGCAATAATAATAATAATGCTGCTTTAATCCTGCTGTGTGTGAGTGCTGGTGCTAAGCATGAGAAAAGGAGGCTCCTTGGTCTTTGAAGGAAGGGATTTTGGAGCTCTGCAAGGAGCAAAGTGGCTGAGCTCTCCCTTGCCTGATCCACACCTGTGTTTACATGGGCTGGGGATGGAAGGCAGGAAAGCCCATGGCAAGAGCCTCCAGCCCCAAACTGGGGTTGTGACACCTCCACAGCAAGGTCCTGGGCTTTTCAGAAGCCATCCCTGGGTGTGCCTTGCTGGGACTCCCTAAGAAAACTCTTCAGCTATGGAAGCATAAGTCAAACGAAAAAAAAATATTTTGAAAGTAAACTGGATAACTGCAACTGAAAGCTTGAGGGAATGTTTAATGGGGCCATTAATAAACGACCCAGGCAGCCAATGGGACATAGCCTTTGGTCTCATGCCTTGCACTGCTGCAGAGGCTCCCTGTAATGAACACACAAAACGTGCCCCATCAAGCCTTGGTGCTCGAGCACAAAACACTCCTGAGTTTAATATATGCTGGATGGCAAAGTGGTGCCTGCAGTAAACATCTTGGACAACCAGTGCTGAGAAAAACCTTATTAGAGGATGGATTTTTCTAATAGGGGAATCTTTAACTTTTTTCAGGACTTTTAAGAATATCCAAATGTTCTGGGTAAAGGAGAGGAGCAGCCCTCAGAACTTTAACTCAAACCCCTGTGTTAACCCCCACCAGGATTGCAAGTGGTGAGAGGTGTGAATGTCTCCAGGACTGTTCTGCTGTGTTAGCAGCATGTTTTGATCCTGGCTAGAGCTGCAGAAAACAGAGCATCGTAATAGCAATCATCAGTGTTCTAGATGCTCGATAGGATAGTGCAGGGTGCTACAGAAGCCCCTAACTAAAGATTAAATTTGATTAAATACACTCGCAGCAAACTGGCTTGGTTGTGCCAATTAACTTGGAAATGCAGCAGTGCTTTATTGCTTTAGGAACGAATGGTACTTATTGGCTTCTTATATAACAGTTTGACTTCCTCATCCAGTCAGAAAATTGAGCATCTGTCAGACCATCAACCCATAAATGTCTTCATTAGATCTGATAAACAGACCGTGGCAAGCCAGAAAGTTGGAAGGTCCCACCCTTCTGCCTGGGGGGCTGGACTCACTTAACAGGCTTAAAATGGAGGGATCTGTGTAAAACAGGGAGAAGAAATGCTCTGGGTGAGCCAGAGAGGAGCGAGGAGCTGCTCTGAGACGTGCCCAGGTGCAGCACTGAAATAACCTCTCTCAGGGCCATTGGGACTCTTCCCCATCCCTGTTACCAAACAAACAAAACCTTGGCAAGTACCCGGTTCAGGAAGCTGTCCCCAGACACATTGCTGGGTGTGATCCCAATAAAGCTGGGCTCGAGCCTGCTGCCAGCTGAGATCCCTCTGGAAAGCACCAGGGCTGTGGAGGAAGGAGCTCTGTGGCCCAGACTGTGTTTTGTACCTAGTGATGTTTGCTGGAGCTCCTGCTGAGCCCTCCTGATGCTTTGACTCAAATATTCTGCTCCTGCTTTTGTGGTGCTGCACAAAGAATTGGCATGACAAGCCAGGGGTGCATCACCCACAGAATGTTGTTTCTCCTGGCTAAGTTTTGGAGCTATTAGAGCAGCCTCACCTGGAGTGCTTGTGCAGCCTTTCTGCCTGACCTCGGTGCAATAAAGCCAGTGGCATTGGCAGCAGAGGTGTTGACAATATTACAGTAGAAGGTGGAAGTCCTTAATCACACAGGGCTGTGTGGATGTTTTGTTATTTCCACTAATAAGAATGGAGAAGGCACAGGCAGATGAGCCTTTAAGTGCTGTTCCTCTGAGTCTTCCTTCAAAGCCAGAGATTCTTTTTTATCTCCCACAAACTCCTACCTCACTCTGTGCTCTGACAAATCTGTCCCTTTAAATAAAGCTGCTGCTCTTGCACAACCTTTGGTCTTGCAAAATGCAAAGCCATCTGTTACAACCTCAATTACAGGTTAGAGGAGACAGAAACTCATTTGATGGACTGCAAGAGCAGGATTTACCTTCTCTGAGTGTCTGAGGGAGAAGACCAACCTTTATGACAGAGGCCAGGTCAAGAATGGGGAGTTTTGTCTATTAAAGTAAATTGAAGAGGGGAGAAACTCTAAAAGACAGATTGAGTTCATACCTAACTTTTAAATGAAATATAAATGTCTCTGTGTGTATACTGGTATGTACAAGCCTTTTTTTTTTTTTTTATTTCTCCCCAAAGTTTGTAAATGTTCCTGAAGTGCTGCTCTGCATTTTAAGATTCCATACCCTCATGAAGAACTCAAAGCACTGATACTCACTTGAGTTGCTGCTTGTACATTGTTATTGAGACAAAATAATTTTGTTTCTGTTGTTTGTTCTTTGCAAGCTCAACCTAAGCAAAAAAAATTAGTGCATATGAGTTAAAGTTGACAGGCTCTTGATTTTGATTTTTATTGGGAGATGAATATTTTAAAGATTTTTAGTCCTTGTAAAGCTGTAATCACCTAACTAAATTTTTTTTTAAATTTAAAAGTTTATAAATATAGTAGCAGGAAAAAGTCAAACTAAGCATATGGGGAAAGCCTCTAAGAAACATCAAAATGTAGCTTAAAAATAGATCCTCTTTGTTTTCACTCCCCTGTGGGTAATTCATGGATTCCCAGAATGTACAGTCAAGCTTTATTTTTGATGCTCAGGGTTGTCATTAATGAAGCAGTCACTCCACCAATTAAACCAGAGCTGTTTAGCAGCAGATATGTATATTTTAGATATTTTCTTCTTACTCTGTTGCAATTCCCTTGGGAATAGGAAGCTGAGGTGCCTGTCCTGGCTGTTCCCTGGGTGAGCACTTGGCTCCAAGAGCTGTTGCTCCCATGGGACACTTAGGCTGGGCTCTGTCTCAGTCTGTCCTAACCCTGAGATTCTCCTTCCCTTCCAGGTGAGACAAAACCAAAGCTCAGGTCACCGGTAAAGTTTCCCTTCCCCCTCCTGTCCAGCAGCCTGGGATGGGTTTGATTTATCTCTGTGTGGTGGAGCAGAGGGAGGTGATTGCTGTGCACAGGGGAAGACTCTGAGACAAACCTGAATGTGTTGAGTTTAAAAAAAAAATAAAGAAGTAGGTAAAAGCAGTAAATATGGCAACTATGCCAGTCCTTCCTGCTCTGCTTTTCTGCTACATTCTTCTTATACAATGGTGAGAGCTGTTGGAGGGAGCACTGTTGAAAGATGGGGGATTTAAGAGAGCTGTGATGGCTCTGTTGGATTGCTGCCTATATTTGGACTGTATTTATTATTCTCCTTCTATTAAGGTGCTTAAGTATTCAGAGTTTGGTTTAGACAAGAAATAAATATCTGAGCAGCTGTGACTACATGTCTGTTGGTGATTAGTCATCACTACAACTCTTCAGAGTTGGATTTACCAGCAAATTGTTAAAATTCCCCCAAATGGAGGGTAGGATAGTGAAGAAAATTGAGGTTTATTTTGCTGTGTTTGGCTGGAAGTTTGACCTGGAGCAATCCACCAGGCCAGGGAGGACAGATCCTGACCTGGCGCAGGAGAATGAGCTATTTAGGAATTTCCTTCCTTGCAGGTGCTGTTTTAAGCAGCTCACCTGCCAGGATCTGGGGAAAATGCAGAGAGCAGGAAGAGATTTATCAGTGATACTTGCTGGTGAGAGCAAAGAGAATTGTTAAACTCTTGGGCAAGGGGAGCTTGATTCCACCTGCACTGCACTGATGGAGTCTCCAAGTGTTCAGCATCCCATGGCTTTGGCTCTGCTGGGAGAGGCCAGGAAGGATGGAACACTGATTTCAACCTCAGGGAGGCTTCTGCACATTCAGGTTTATTTTCCTGAAAATACTAAGAAAGAGGGTCTCTGTTCTATATTTCTGGCTAATGTAATACATTGCAGTACAGCTCCATGTTCTGTTTTTCTCCTTGGGTTTGTTTTGTTTTTGGAAGAATGAAACATCACCATTTTCTCCTCTTTTAAAACCAAAGAAAGGATGCCTACACTTACAGTACAAAAAAAAAAAAAACCTGTTTGTTTTGGTCCCAAAAAATGAGTTTTGATAGAAAGCAAAAGAACTTGTAGCATCTCTCCTGACCCTGTTGAAGGAGAGAAAAGTTATTTTTCTCCTCTAACAAATCCCACAGCAAGTTCTTGCTTTAGTTCAGGATGATGTTGCTCATTGGGTAGGGACAGAGGGAACAAAACTGGAGTTTTGGAAAGCCATCCCTTCTCAGCAAACATTCCCTGCAAACAGCTGGGTGAGGGAAGGCCCATCCACCACGGTAAATGCTGATTGGGAGAGTGGGAAATTGGGATTTGCTTTCCTGCCCTGCCTCACCCTAGCAGGGTAACCTGGAACATTTTGCTTCCAGGTGGGGCTATTCCTGTCCTGGAAGTGACTCTAATTTGATTCAGAAATCTCTTGAAAAGTTCCTGTGGAGAAGTTTAACAGTTGTTGATGCCTTTGTGATTTTTAGGGGTGGTGGTACCAACTAATTTAGATTATTTCATGTTGCGAATAATTTTGACTTCAATTCTTATCCCCCACCAGAACCAGTGAAATGGATGTAGGGGGAAGAATTACTGGTAAAGCCACACAATTTCTGGTGTCAATGACTGCAGATGATAAATCACATCTTTTATCAATAGCTGGATGTGTGATACCTGGTTTATCTGTTGGGGAGATCAGTTTGTAAGAAATGAGTTTCTTGCTCCACTCTGCACTTGACACTTTGAAAGTCAGGGAACAATTTCTGACCAAATGTTCCATGGCTCATAATTTGGTAGGATTAGGATGAATTTCCCATACCACCTGTCTGCCCTTCTTGTTTAATCCAGAAAAATTTGCTTCTGGCTGCCTCACTTGAGGTCTTGGCTTCTCACTTGGGAGTTATTGTGTATCCATGGCTCTGAGTGAAGCCTAAGGAATTACTCACTGGATTTATTACACACCATGAAAGTACTCAATGTGCTTTTGAGTAAAATGGGGTTTGGGTGTTTCCAGCAGAGGTAGCTAATTCTTGAAAATTTTAGGTTTTTTCTTCATATTCCAACTACTCTAGGACAAAAACAAAAGACCCCAGAATAACAACGGGAAAAAGAAACCCAAACCCCAGAAGATCCAAAAAGAGCTCATCAAGGTGTAGTAAAGATCAATCCATTGAAATCTGTTTTACCAATGTTTTATTGGCCACATTCCCACTGGGAAGATTCCTGTTCCACAAGAGCTGTCTGCTCTGAGCAGTGAGGTCCCATGGGGACAAAATAAGTCCTCAAGTGGTGGTGGGCTGAATTTCTTCACTCAAGCTTTTTAAAATTCAAGAATGTGTTAATTCAAGCATCCCCAAGCTTCAGGAGTACTGATTATGCAAGCAGAGAACATATTTTTTCCCCCTCTTTCAACAAATAGCTGAATATTTGGACTGTGGTGAGGCTGGGGAGGCACAAGCTGCGTTCCAAAGGCAAAGCAAGGTGCAGTTCCTGCCCTGACTTGTAGGTGTTTTTCTAATTAAATCCTTTGCTAATGATAAGATTTTTGCTTTCACTTCGTTATTTTTGGTTTTCTGATCCCTTTTAATAGAATTAATGCAATTTATTTTTTCAATGTGGATCTTTATAACAATGGTTCAGGGAAAGGGAACCCTCAGTTCTGGCTGTACCCTGAGTGGTCCCAGGCAGAGATGTGGATGGTTCAACTGGTCCCAGCAGAATTCCTGCCTGGCTTTCCTGCAAGGACAACCACGGACTGTATCCTCAGATCTGAAGGAAGAGCCACATCCCATATTTTCATTGCTTTAGAAGAATCTCTGAATGTTTAAAACCTCTCTGGCTTTAAACAATTAAAATTAGTTTCTTGATGGCACAGTACAAAACTGAATGAGCAGGAGAGTGCTTAGTGTTAGACAGGTGTTTCGTTTCTCTCTTTGTTGGTCTTTTGTTTGTGTCATTGTATGACAATCTGGAATACAACAATTTAGCACATTTTTCAGTGCTTTGGGTACATGGCAGTACTGCAAAGTGTCTTTCTGTGTAGCCAGGGCTGGGTTGTGTGGGTGGAGGGATCCAGGACTGTTCCCATCAGCAGCTGAACTGGTCTGGCATTTCCTTTAGAGGTTAAACTTTGAGGTGCATTTGCTGAATGCTGGAAAGGGAGGATTTGAAATCCTATTTTTAATGGTTTTTATTTTCCCCCCAGTCCTGCCTATTGAATGTAGAGTTTGGTAGTACATGAGCAAGTTTTGCCTTAGATTTTTTTTTTAAATTTATTTAAAAAAGCCTTCAATTTAAGAGAGCTTCCTCTCCTATAAGTCCAGCAAGCAAAAATATTTTTTTACAGCATCCTCTGTGAAGCAAAGGAACTTCCATAAGCCTGCATGACTGTAGGCTATGCAGAAGGTATATGTACAACCCTGAGAAAGGAATTAGTGAGTGTTGTGGGCAGCTGAAAAGCCTGGTAGTCATTGGGCATCATGTAGGATTGTGGCAAAGCAATGGCAGGGTGCTTGGGTTTGACAACTAACAACATCACGGGGCTTTGACAGAATAAGAACTTACATGTGGTGTCAATCATTCTCCACATGCCACTTCCAATTTGTCTTGCTGGGAGAGGACATCTGTCCCCAGTGGCATCTGGAATGCAGCTGCCAATGTCACAGCACCAAGGACACCGCGGAGCAGAGCGTGGGGTGCTGCACTCGGGGCTTGGGGGCTGCCAGTGGGAAGTGGGGACAGATGGCTCTGGGGTGTCCTCTCCTCTGAAGGACCAGCTCCCCAGAGTGGACTGAGGGGAGAGCTGTAGGTGGCAGAGAGGCCAAGCCATGGCTTCAGGTGTTCTTTGAAGTCAGTGAAGAACAGGAGTGAGTTTGCAGCGCTAAGGTCAGGACACTTGGAATGGGCTTGAGCTCATATTAATGTTGCTGATTGGGCTCTCCTACCCTGCCTCTAGCTAAGCTGGAAGGGGATGAATATTTCCTCCTTCTAAACTTAATTGAATTTTCACTGTCTTAAGAAGAGGATAAATATCTTTTACTCCATTTTTTTTTTAAGCTGCAGAGAGTGCAGCATGAAAGTCTCAGTGTTTTCCTGCTTCCATTTTCACGTTTTTCTATAAATCAATACTGGATCCAGATAGAAACTTTATTTTCCTTTTTAAAGACTGGTATCTCCATGCCACTTAAGGAGCTTGGCTTTTACAGGGGGCCTGTGGCTGATGGGCTTTAGTGTTGGAGAAAGTGCAAGGTCTCTCACTGAGAGAACCAATGCTCTCCTGGGATTGAATGTTTGTCAGGTGTCCCTCTCCCTGTTGATTTTCTGATGACTTTTGCAGTGTGAGATTGCACTTTGCTTTTCTCTCTGAATGAGTTTAATTGGTCAGTAGATTGAAATGATGTTGAGGCAGCAATGGGAGCTCACATGTGCATCCCATGCATCCCAGCCTGGCTTTTATGTGAAATCAGACAGAAAGCAAGCCAGACACCAGTCAGAGGTGAGCTGGCTGATCTGCTCTCCTCATATCCTGCCCTCATCCACACAGAAATGGGAAAGAAGGGTCTGAATGAGCCTGGAATATCCCGCACAGAGGCTGGGAAGAAGCTTTGTTGCTCTGCTCAGAAGAAACCCTCAGTGCCACTGAGGGAGGGAGCAGAGCTTCATTGCCAAACCTGCTTGAGACACCAGAAGTGCAGAGCTGAACTGCTCAGGCTGAGGCTGCTGTGACTGTGTCCCCTCCAGCTGCAGTGAGCTGGTTCCCTCACTGTTTGCACAATTTTCTTCAGTGCACAAAGTTTCATCCAGAGTGAGCTCCATGCAGGAGCTGCAGGACTGGAGTTTGAGTTGTGTGTCTGCACAGATTGCCTTGCTTTGATTAAAAGGCTGCACGTGGTAGGGATGGAGGGCTGTTTTTTGCAAGTCTGCCTATGCTATGGTTGTATTTCATCTGTGTTTTAATCTTCTGAGGAGCACAGAGACCATATCCAAATGCCAGTGCAGTCCAGACGGGTTCTTCATCCTCTTGCTCCTCCCACTGCTGTGGGTGTTTTTTGATCATGTTTGTATTGGGGGGTACACAAGTTATTCTGTGTCTGCTCTGGCTGCCTCTGCTAGAAGTGAAATAGTTCCACCATGCCCTGGGGCAGTGTCTGAGTGCGTGGTGGTGACAGCTCTTGGTGGCAGGAGTGGCTGTGCTTGTGCACATGGGGCTGGCACAGCAGGACTGTGAGGGAGGCTCTGCTTCCACACAACTCAAACAGAGCAAGTGCTCAGAGAAATGAGGGAGGAACTCACAGGTCAGAGCTGTAAATAAACTCCACATGGATTTTGAGTGCTGTGAAAAAGAAGCCTTTACATTGACTGATGCTCTCCTGCCTCTTTTAAAATGTTCTGTTACAGATTTACAACCCTGTTCTGGGGAGAGAAATAAATAAGAGCAGTAGAGTGGCCAGCACATATAAAACTGTGATATTATTTGATGCAACTTTAGTGTTCTAGAGAATAGTGGATGTAACACTGTAAGGCTACTACAAATTGCAAATCTCCAGTGCATCCTCAGAGTTTCCCATTTGTTGCTTTACCCTCAGCTATGTGAATAGCAGTAGTAAAGAACATGTGCAAGCTGTGTCATCTTTGTGTGGGGATGAGCACAAGTGCAAATTCATAGCTATGAAAATCTGCTATTTTGATTCTTTCTGCTTTATTTTGAATGCTTAGTGATGTGCCCAGAACTCTACTGCTGCACAGGCAAAGCTCCAAAGAATGATGGGCTTGCCTCCCGTTTTTATTTGGAGTTTTACAAACTGTAATAAAAGAGCACCCAGACAATGCTCTGGGCACTGCATATGATCTTATTTAAAAAATACACTTGTAAACAAATGGCTTCATCAACCACCTCAGATCAGATCAAATAAAACTGGCTGTATTTATTCTGCTGCTGAGTTAAGAGCCATCTGTGGCTCTCTATTAACAGAGTATTTACATGCAGATCCAAATGCTGTGGAAATGGGAATTGTCTTTTCTCGAGGAATCCCACAGTGTTTAGCAGTGCTTTCCACCCCCCCAGGTTCTTACAGTGAAAAGGGAAAAGACACTCTGTGGTGAGTTAGGAGAATTAAACCCCTGGTTTGCACTGACTTGTGAGCAGTTATTCCAGAGGCTGGGAGCTGCAAGGAAGTTTGTTTGGAAGTGGAGTTACCGGAGAGAGTGATGTGCTGGGCTGGAACAGATTGTATTAAATTTCTGAACCTAACAATCTGATTTTTGTCTCATTTATAGAACAGTAGAGTGCAAAATACATGTGGATTCTAGTAAGAACAGGTATATAAGAGTACAAAAGAGGTACAAATTAAAATCAAGAACCAACTGTGAAACAATCCCATCCAAGATTTTTCTCCAGCTATGGTAAATCTGGGGGTAAGATCTGCCTTTTCATTTGATCACTTTTTTTAATATCATTGACTTCTAAATAGCTATTTTTTTTTCAAGCGATGAGATATAGTTAGATCTGAGCTTCAGTGTCAAAAATGATAGCCTATTTTAAAGGAAAATAATAATAAATAGGTTCTTACACTGGGTCCTGGAAATGAGTATGGCAGCTTTCAAGGAATATGCCTGTGTACCTTTGGCTCAGGATTTCTCTCCAGTTGTGTGGCTGGGGAGCAGTAACTCCTCAAGGAGCTGCTGGAGAGTCCTTGGGGCTGTTTGGCCAGGAAGAGCAGCACTGACAGAGCAGAGGTTGGGAATGGAAACCATGGAGTCATCTTTGCTTACGTTTCCTTAAAGGTGGTTCAGTCCTGGAGCCAAAATAGATGAAATTGCTTTTAGATATGGGTGGCCAAGGAAGTGACATCTCTGAGAGTTGCTGTCCTCAGCAGAAGGGGACAATGGGTGAGGTGTGTTAGGGTGGACAGAGACAATCACACAGAGGTGCCATGGGCCTGGAGCTGCCCAGCAGCCCAAGGGTTTCCAACAGTGCCCATGCTTTGCTTTTTCCTTTTCTTTTTTCTTCTAAAGTGTTTGCAAAATGCAGAAAAATGCAGCAGGTCCAGAAAAACTGGAACTGTTTGGTGCAATTATTCAGAGCAGCTGGTTAGCACAGGCAAACCATAGCAAACCTCTGCCTAGAAAGTGCTGCAAATACAGTGGTTTAGTAGTGAGAAAAATAAATTATTTTTAATAACTGCAGTCCTTTGTGAGGAGAAACCAGAACTCGAATATAAGCCTGATTTATGGTGAGCATGGTATGAAGTTTCTTTATGAAAACTGCAGAGACTCACAGAGAACAGTTCCATGGAATGCAGGGAAAGCAGAGGAGGTGAGCAAAGGGGGATGCTCCTCCTGGATCACGTCTGGTATCTGAAAATTTATAATTGTGCAAAATCCACAGCAGAGTTGTTTGTGTTATTAGAGCATGTCACATGGCAATGTAGAAGTGTGCTGAAACAGCTTCAGGAACACCAACAATGCAACACCATTACTCTTAATTGGCCTAAAAGTCTTGAATAACACAAATTCCAGCTTTTCTGTTGCTTTAGGATTGGTGGCGTTCCTGGATGTTGTTTACCCCAAAAGCCTCAGTCCTGATATTTGAAAAACTGGTCATACACAAGCAAAATGCATGAAGTTTTTATTGCTTTTGTGCAAGAGCCCTTAAACCATGTGAAAATCTGGTCCTTGCACCTGTAGATGATCAGTCAGTACCTCCTGCACTTGAGGGATGTTGGCAGCTCAGTGCACCACTTGACTTGGGAGACTGATGTCCTGCAAACTCAGGATTTCTTCTCTGCTCCACAGCAGGGCACAAATTGCCTCCTGCATCCTCCTCATCCCATGTGCAGTGTTGGGGGAACTAATTATAATCCAGGATTTATTGCAGAAAACTGTGTGTGTGTACTCTATTAACAACCCTCACAACGTCTTTCAAGGTTCTCCTTAGCAAGGGCAACTGCTGCTGGCATTTTGGCTCCCCTTCAAACCAGTCTTGTCAGCAAGAAAAACCATATGAACTTGGAGATTGAAATCAGTTGCCCCAGGGTACCAGGTCCGGTTTCATTTTAACAATAAAAGAATCTGATGCCTTTTAGCAGGCAGGTAGTTATTGCCTAGATGAAGGAAGAGTTGTAATAGTAAATCTCGAATTGCATTCAGATGTGACATCAGCTGATATATAAGTACTGCATGTCTTGCCATATACACCCACTCTTTCTATATGCAGGGAAATCCGAACCGAGGGAAAAGTCAAATGTTGGGCTGGCTCCCCCAACTCCACAATTATGTGCCAGTGATCCTGAACTTCCTCTCCATTTGCAGGTTAGCTAGAGGGGCCTGAATCCTAATGCTGTGCTCAACTCCATGCACTGTTTACATTAACCTACAAAAGCTTGAGCATGTCTGTGTCTCCAGACACAGAAGACTTGGGGACACAATAAATGTTTGACAGTTCCTGGAAAATTACTGTTATGGAAAGGCTCTCCTTTGTAGACTGAGTTGTAGCTGTTTTGCACTGGTCTCCCATGGCTGAGGTGTTTATTGGAGGCAAACATTTGGTTGACTGATTCCTACTAGAACTGGGGACGGGAGGCATTCATCTGTGGGGTGCACACCACTCGTTATGGCAGAATAAGCCAGCTTTGCCCCAGCAAAGGGAGGAATCATGGATTAGTTACTACCTGAACCTCTTGCTGTTATGTCAGGTGTCCCATAACAGGTGTAAAGGCTTGGAGTTTTATCCAGACAGTTCCTTAATGTTGTCACCACCACAAAACTTTTGAAAACTCTCAGCAGGAATAAACGAAGGCAAGGGCGGTATTGTTCTCCTTCAAGAGAGATTCCCAATTAATTTTTTTACCAAGTACACTGTTGTTTTACTGCATCTTGTCTTTGAGGCTGTTAAAATGAACCTTTGAGTGGCTCATAGCTGGTTGCTCTGGCAGGGCTGTTGGTGGTGTGTTAATTGCAGTCCCAGAGCCGGTTCTGTGCCCAGCAGGACAGTGGCTCTCAATGGCACCGAGCAGCTGTTGATGGTGGCTGTAATTACTGCCCTGATCTATTGATCAAGTGGAGAAGGGGGGGAAAGCCCTGCTGGGCTTCAGCCTAACAGCTCCCCTTATGAATAACCTTCCTGAAGGTGCCACTCATTCTTCTACTCAAATACGGTGGAATTAATCTCACCCGTGCAGCTTAATCAGCACAAAATGCATTTGGCACATTGTGGGGAAGGAAACTGCTCTCTGCCATTGAGCACAGGCTGGGCTGGAACTGCCAAGATAAACAGGGTTGTGCATGAGGACATCCTGGGTTTCTGTCAGTATCCAGAGTTTAGTATCAGAAAGAAATGGAATTTTGCTTGTAGGTTGTCTCCCACCTGCAAAATGTGGCCAGTCCCAGTTTGCAACCAAGCTGAAATCTTCTCCTTTCCTGTTTAGGTTCTTTTCAGGTGTGTGGTTCTCTCTTCCATGGGCACAAAGGTAAACCAGCAGAGCTTGTGCCTGCCTGCAATGTCTGTGCAGCACTGCAGTGGGGAAAGCTGGGCAGGACAATTAAATTAGGTGCTGTTTCTGGGTTTGACTGGGGGAAAAAGTGGAAAATGTGAATTGCTATAAGTTAAAAACAAAAACCCTGAAAGCAGTTATTTTGATGTAATTAAAATGCTTTATGGTGTTGTTTCAACTTCAGCTGTTTAAAATTCAAACTTCAGAAAGATGATCTGTTACCAAAAGAAAAAGCTCTAAAAATTGAGATCTGGAAATTACAAATGGTACAATTTAATGTGGAAATGTTTTCACTGGGGGGAAAAAGCTGTCCAAATTCAGTAAGAGACTTCATTTTACAGGCAATCTACCACTTTGATGAAGTAGTTTTATCAACATATCTCAAAGCAGTTTCACCATCTCTCTCTTATCTATGTGGGTTAATTTTTCTTGATGGAATTGCTTTGTCTTTCTTGTGTCTTCAAATTGATAGCAAGCTGATCCTTTACTCAGCCTCCTCCCTTTTGATCTGATGCTACATTTGTCTCAGTCATAGAAAATGTTGCTCAACAGGATATCAGTGCCTTTGACCTTTTCCTGGGATACACAGTCCCATGCAATGCCCCACCACACGTGCCTTAAAGAAGGAGTTTGCAATCTTTGCAGGTTGAGCAAGGTAGAACTGGGCTGCTTTCATCTTTGTACAGCTTTAAGCAATCCAGAGATGACATTATTTCAGTTGCATGGGTTTGCCTCACTGGCTGGTAGGATCCACTAAAACAATGTCAGGTATGTTCAGTGGAAAACCTTCAAAAGGAAAAAAAATTCAAAAACCCAACAGTGTTGTTTTATCCAATGACAGAAGAAAACTCATTTTTGCATGCAAATAAATCAATCAATCACCTGGCACTTGTCAATTCAAAAAATAACAGGAAGAGGGGGGAAATGCCATTATTTTGTTTATTCTTCTAGTAGTTAATTTTCTTTGCCTTTGGGAGATGCTTTATAAAGAGTACATAAAAGATTTGTTCTGTTTGCTTGGGGATTGGGGAAGATGGAGCCACCAGATCATCCTGATATTTGTGCCAGGCTCGTGGAAAGGAAAAAAAACTTGCAGAAGTTTTTGTCTACCTCTAAGTTTACCAATAATTTCATGTGATCAAAACTTTTGAATTTCTCTGAGCATAATAATGAATATTATAGTATTTGCATTTTTATCAAGGTTTTTAGGTAAAACTGTTGTCTCTTCAATTGGCATTAAACTGCTTTGACACAGAGGATCTTCCAGTGTGACCCACAGAGCACAGAACTCTGGACTCAAATGTTTGATATCCAACCAGGCTTGGCAGTTTTGGAGGAATTTCAGAGATACTTCAAACTTCCCCTCTTGGTACAGTTTCAGCTGGCTGCAGGAAATAATTCAGGATGGGATAGGTAAAAGTGCAGGCTGGTAGCACCATGTAATCTACCTGACAGCTTTTTTTCACTTACTCACTTATCAACCTAAAAGCTAAAGCAAATAGGGATGCAACCTGTAAAGCTGTTGAATAATTTCAGTGAGCTTAACCACATGTTTAGCCTGAGGAAGAAAAAGCAGTTAATTTTATATCTAAATTTTTATTTTTTTTATCCAAAGCAAAGGACCCTCCTTTTTCCTGAAGGCAATTTCAAGCTGTTATTCAAGAATGAAAATTGATAATTGTTATATCTGTACTCAGTTGATCTTAATTTTAGTGGAGCTCCAGGCTAGCAAATATGAAAATATCATCTTGCTGGCTGATAAACTGGTTAAATGCATTGGTGCAGGATTTTGATGAAGTAGCAATAGTTAATATTTGTTGCTTAGCAAAGAGCAGTTATAATCCTGGGTTTGGAGTAAATCCAAATAGGGAGGGAGAAAGAAGTCATTCAGCAGCAGCATGAAGTGGTTTTTTTATCTATGCAGACACACAAACATTGTTAGACAGCATAAAGTGCTCTCGTAGCAGATTGTTTGCTCTTCCTGCTGCTGAGAGGAATCTCCTCGAGCACAAGGAGGTTCCAGTGCTTGCACCCAGACCTTGTCCAACTCAAACACTGGATCACAGACCATCCCAATGAATAGACTTTTCACCCCACGTCAGTGTAATAATTACAGAAATGTGTGCAGCAGTTGCCTTTGTCTCGCCTATGTGAAGGGCAGGAGGCTCTTTGGGAAAGCCCCTAAAGGTGGGTGAGCTGCCCTGCAAACAGGGACCTTGAACCAATGCAGTCATGGAAAGATGCCCCATCTCTAAAACCAGGGTGGTGGTGCCTGCCTGCACACCAGGGTTTTGCAAATCACTCTTCACACTGGTAAAAAATTGTGTATTCTTTTCACTGGATGTAGTTACAGAAATGCAGGGTTGTGGTACCAGTTTGGGCACTGACAGTCCTTTCACTCTATGTACTAATTAATTTTTAATTATTAATGTATTGAGAAATACCTTTCTCTTGCTTTCTTCCTTCCATGCTTTCTATGGCCAGAACTGTGTTCCCTGGGATACCTCCTCTACTGGGTTTAGATTGATTAAGGGCAGGGTTGATTTCAGCTTTAGGCATCAAAAAGACACTTTCCTGCTTTTCATTAATTGTCATGTCTGGTACTTCATTGTGTCCAGTCCTCTGATCTTAAAAGGTACAACACCAAGTGGCTTTTCCCTAGAAACCATTATTTTTAACTGAATTAGTACTTTTGTCTTTTTTTTTTCCTCCAAATGGCTTTGCAGTGATTCTGATGGAAGTATTGAAAAGAAGTGAGACATTCTGCCTCATCACAGGATTAGAATTGGCCAAATGGATGTTGAGGAATTAGAGTAATATCTCCTGAAACTGAGTCAAGCAGAGCACAGGATCTTTTGCAGGAGTATTTAATGATAAAAGTTATTTCTGCAGTGCATCTGCTCAGGAGGTAGCACAGCTTCCCAGCTGTGTGCACAGCTCTAATTCAGTGATAACTTCTGTTAGAGTGGAACTTTTTGCAATGGCACTTGCATTGGGGGTTTTAGATCAGCTAAAAGTAGGCTGGTTGAAGTCTAAAGTCTTCTTCCATTCCACAGGCAATTGGGTTTTTTGGGTGTATACAAGTTTTTGTGGTTTAATAAGACTGGAGAGAATAGTCAGCAACTGAGACTATTTCAGCAATTGAATACCGGCTGTGATAAAAGAAACCAGATATTACGGATTCATTCTGGGGCAGGGAAATATTTATGAAGTATGAATTTATTAAAGGCTTTAAAGTACTTGAAACAGCTGCTGTGCATCTTTCAGCCATACATGTATGTTTTATTTGAATATATATAACACTATTGCTAACAAAGATGGCAATCAGGGGTGAACCTTGCAGTGCAGCACGGTGTTCCTGAGGATAACAATTTTCAGAGGGTAACTGCAGAGATTTCAATTTAAAGCACATGCAGTCCACTCTCCCAAGTGAGCCTGCAGGAAGCAAAAGCAGAAAATGAGGGCCATGTGGAGATAAGGTGGTGATAACTCCATAGAGAGGCAGAGGTGCCAGCTCAGCAGTGTCACACGATGATTGCGATGGTTATGCAAACTCCCGAGATGAGAAATCCTACCTGTGCAGGTGAGAAGATAAAATAAGGCCCTTAGAGGCAAAGCAATCCAGACTTCTGTGGATGGCTTGGTGATAAAGGAGCAATGTCAGACACCGAGAGCAAGAGCTGAGGCTTCTCCTCATTCAGTCTTCAATCCCATCATTTCATTCCCTGCTTTTTTTTCTTCTGTAACTCAGAGATGCTTTTACTGCCCTCAGTGCTGGTCTCTAACTTGTACAAGCACATGATTTTAACTGTGAGTTTCCATGAAAACATTAAGGAAACAGAAGATAAGTGACTTGCCAAAGGCCAAACAAAGCACCTGAGGTGGAGTTGGGCACAGAACCCAGTTCTCCAGGCTCGTTTGTTTAACTGCTTTTCCTATTTTCTACCACTTTCTGTTCCCTGTCAGTCCCTCTATTCTTGTTTGAAGCATGGGGGACTTTATAACCCTGTATTTCTCACAACTGTATGAAAGCTCTACAAGAGAAAAATGCTCCTGATTGTTTCTGTTCAAAGATGGGGGCGTTTCTAGACATGTCACATCTGAAAAGTGAGTGACTTTTGGCACCTAGTCCTCAGTTTTCTGACATGAGGGACACATGCAAGGAATATCAAATACCTGGCTGAAGCCAGACTGTGCCTCTCTAAGCATACTGTGCTTTTTTTCTATGCTGAAGGCCTAAAAAGGGAATTTTCTATGCCTATCTAGACAGGGGAGCCCCTTTTAGGTATTATCTGCTGTACAAATATTGGCCTACTCCTTAAAGCCAGTTTCATAGAAAGTTGAAGGCAGTCTAAGAAGGAGAACATATCCTTTTATATGCATTGGATAAGGTAAATGATATCAAATAAAATGAAGGATTAAAGCATGCTCGAGCTTGAAGCAATAGATATAAAAAGGACAGGAATTATTGTTTACTTACATTTTTCAGCTGGGTGTGTGCAGTCAGTTTTGCTGAGGATTTATATATCACATCAGTTAATTTCCAGCCTGTGCCAACTCCCATGGGGAGCACCACACCAGCAGCTCTGCCCTGAGCTGCCCAGCAGCTGTGGGCACTTGCCCAGGCCCCTGCCCACCTGATGACACCTTCTCCTTACACTTTTCCCATGGTGAACACTTCTCTTAGCACTTCTTCTAGCATGGATCACCAATGGTTTTGTAGATCCACCTAGAGATGTTTTCTTCTTTCTTCTTTTTTTTCCTCTCTTCCCCCTTTTTTGTTTTAAATTGTTGAGGTTTAAGGAGCTTTGTTCTCTGGTTATCACAATGTTTCAAAGCATAACAGTGCCAAGATATCTCCTAGAAATTGTGTAGAAAGTGCTTGTACCTTCAACAAAGAGTAAAACACACGTTGCAGTGATTTATGTGATTTACACATCACATTTTATACTTCACATTGCTAATAAGCACTGTGACAGTCAAAATCAGTCTGAGTAATATAGCAACAAAATTAATTAAGTAAAAGAATTCTGGGAGTTTGAGAGACAAATCAATATAATTATACTTCACATAAAAAACTAGGAACTGTGCAGAGTTAAAGCATTAGAAGAGCGATGGAACAGAGATAGTTACACAGTTGGAAATGCACATGTATTTACAACTGTTTAACCACAGCTATGTAAGAATTTCTATAAAGAGTTTAAACAAACAGAAAAGATTGCAGTCTATACACTCTGCTCTGAAGTGAGCTGGCCCAACAATGGAATTGTTCTCCAGCAATCAATCAAACCCTTACAAAGCATTTCACGATTCTAATGGCCAATAAGTAGGAATAACTCCAGCAACTCAATTTCCTCTGTTTCATCAATGAAACCAGCAGTTGGGTTTGGCTCTTTGAGTGTTCTGTGTGTGATAGTTGGAAAGTTTAGGTGAGTTGCTGACGTAGCAGGGATTACATTTAGGTTTCCATAGAGAATTCAGACCTCAGTGCTTTGTTCTTCAGAGTTCTTTTAAATTCCTGCAGCAGCTGTGAGGCAGAGGTTGGGCTGGAGGTGGGATTAAGGGTCGAGTTGGGATGTGGGCAGGGGTCCAGAGGAACTGGGATGGATCTCTGGGAGCTCTTGGCTAGTCTCAGTCTGGGATTGCTTGCTGGTGGCTAAAGTGTGACAGTCTGAGTGCAGAGAGGCTGATTGATTATTAAAACTAGGGCCAAGGCTTGCTGAGACATCACAATGCAGAAAGAAACATCCAAAAATCATTTCTCCACCCCATCTCAGCTTTGAGCCTTAAAACAAAGCTTTGTTTTAGAAATGATTTCTGAAGTTTTGGAAAGCATGAGCAGCAGATCTGCATCTCCTCCCAGCGTTGCACCATGGCTGCAGCAGTGAGCAACAGCCTCAGGAGAGAGTTTCCTTCCAGGTTCAAACAGGGAGAAGGATGGATCTCCTGGCTCCTGGAGGAGGGAAGCAGAGCTGAGCTGTGGCCAAACATGAGGTGTGTTGGGCTTTGCTGTCCCAATAACTGTGGGGAGGTTTTGCAGTGCAGGACAGCCAAGAATGGGTGGAGAGGGGCCACAGGGCTGCTTCCTGAGCCATAATTTTTCACTGGAGAGGCGTCACTACCCTTGATCCACTTGGCTTTGCCTTGAATTATCTTCCCAGAAAAGCAGACCCAACTAATGGTAGCTGACAAGCCCGTGTAGGTGAACTCCTGGGGCTCATCCAGGTTTTTCTCTATGACATTTGTAGCTGCCTCAGTCCTCCTGTCCTGCACTCAGAGCACGTGAGGAGGCTGCAGGAAGAGCAGATGACCCTGGAGCACTCGGTGGTGGGAGCAACAACATGGAAGCCCAGAAGTCAAGGCTCACTTAGAACATTTATTTTGCTTTGTTTCACACCCAGTGTTCCTTCTCTTAACCAGATCAAACTTTACCAGGCATTATGCAGTGGGTTGATCCACAGAAAAGTTCTTTCAGAATGAAAAATCTGTTTGCTGGTGGGGAAAGGGTAACGTAGCAACTCTTGTGTACTTTGGTGAAAAAGCTCTGCATAAAAGAGGGACTCTCTTTATGTTTCCCTGGGTGATTCAGGCTGGCTGGGTGTGGCAGCCAGGGAAATGTGATCCACCAACTATTTACATAAACCAAAAACTGTTTGTCTAAGTACCAGGAGACAAGGGCTAAGCTGGATAAAGTGCTGTAAAGAATTCTTTTTGCAGAATGATCCCTATTTGCCATCCAGAGAGGCAGGCGGATGCTTATATAGTACAATATAAATTTTTGATGAGTAGTTAAAATCTTCTAACAGCACGGTCAAGCTTTGTCCTCTACCCTTTTGAGAGCTGAGTGTGTGGATGGAGAAAGAATGATGGAGGAGTGCCTCCCAAAATTCTCTCTTGAAGCCTTCAAAAAATAGAGAGAACAAATACACTACAATGCTAAAAAAAAAAAAAAAAGTTGCAAAAATAATTTCCATTTTGTACAATGTTTACCAGAGCCACTGCAGAAATTTCATAATCATGTAATTAATCATTCTGCCTGTCTAGTGGGTCTAGTTTCAGCTAATACTAACCATGTAAAGCTCTAATATGCAAATGAACTGGCACAAAGGAGTTCAGAATTTAACATTAGGTGCTGATTTCACTACTGATAAACTGCTTTGATCCATTGAGTCATGCCTTGTTGTCCTTCCAAATGAATGCAAGCACCTTCTCCTAGAAGTGAGTCACCCCTGGAGATGGGGGCCAGCCTGACCTCGCTGCTGTCCATGTAACCCTGAAGTGGTTTAAAACCTAGGACATGTTTATCCTCATGGTATTATTGTGAGGTCAAGAAATGCTGTTCTTTCCATTTTACAACAACGGGGCTGAGGTGTGAACTCTTGAAATGTGTTGAAGCAGCAAAATCTTGAAATTAGTGCCAGCTGCAACACCTGACAGCTCATGCTCATTTCTATGGGAGATGGATGATTTCCCCAAGATAAATCAGGAAAACTGGAGCAGACAGAAGAGTTAATCCAGCTCTGTGTTCTAGGCAGCAAATTTTCTTGCTCTGATGGAGTGAAATTTTTGGTTATCCGTTGTTATTCTAGAAATCTAATGAGAATGTATTTATGCTGTGGTGTTTATGCTTTCTTCACATGAACTCAGTGCATCTGTAGAAGGCAAAGTCCTTGAAACAGGAAAAAGTAAAGCACAGTAGTGCAAGCTTTTGATATTCACCTTGCATGTGAACACCAGCTCCTCCTTGGCACTTTGCTGCCTCGCTGTCCTTGGTGTGTGGTGCTGGGTGAGTGGAACAAGGCAAAGGATGACTGTTCCTGCTGTAAAGTCAGGGTTATTTTTAGCAAGGGAGGATCCACCTCTGCCAGAGCAGTGAAATGTGCACTTCGGCCCTTCTGCTGTGATTGTGATGAGGGATTTTGGGCTACAACCATGAAACAGTTCATGTATTGGTTGGTGTTTGCCCTCCCAGAGGCAAAGCCAAATCTGAAAGTACAGCTTTTCTGTGAGACACTTCCACTGCCATTAATGCTTGATGGTGTTCAAATGCATAAAGGGAATTCTTTAAAGGCACAGACAGTTGACAGAGCAGAGGTCCAGATGCAAGAGGACAGATTTGAAAGGCCTGTGTGTTCAATGCAGCTGTACATGTCTTCCCACAGGTGAGTCTGGGAAAAGATATAGCACATTTTCCCCAGGACAGCTCCATGCATTTTCTATTCCTGATCAAGATCTATTCATTGGGCAAGTGCTGTTTAATCAAGCAGCAGGAAAAGGGTGTGTGCTGTCTTCAGTAGTACAAAGAAATCTCATTCAAAGACAGTCCCGTTCTTAAAAGGCTGGTGTTTAAATTAGACCTGCCCAGACAGGTCTGGCATGTTTAGTGTGACCCCCTTTTACTGTGGATGTTCCGGTTATAACCATCTTACTGCTTCCAGTTAAAATAAAAACACAACTGCCATGGAAAACGTGGAGCAAACCAAGCTCCCAACACTTGCCAGCCCCTGTTTAATGATAAACCACTGCTACTGGAAAGTAGCTGCAAGCAAAAAATTTAGAAAAGTACACAGAAGAGGAAATTCAGTAGAGAAATTTGGAAGATAGTGTGCAAATTGACAAGGGAAGCAGGGGAGAAATTATGTCCTTTTGGTTTATTCCAGTATTTGGGCTTCATGGGTTTTGATGCCATTTGGACCTAAATGCATTGAAGGCTCTGTGGCTGCTTTTGCTGCTACAAACCAAGCAGAGCATGTCCTTCTCTGCTGCATTAGAAAGAGAAGCTGCATATCATCTTTGATAGCCAGAAAAATGGTGTTCTTGGCTTTTTTCCTTTTCTTGGTCCTTTATCTCTACTCTTCCAATGTTACCTATAATGATGATGAGTCTTAGAGGTTACCAAGGCTTATTTTAGTCATGTTGCCATGATATGCTGTAGCTTTATAAAAAATGATAATGTGCTGTGAGATGTGCAGCTTTTCTGGTGCAAGAGCAGATCACCCTGGCCTCTTCTCGAGTCCATATGTTCAGGTTTTTCCCTGTTAAGTCCCTTGGTGTGTTACAGCCTGCCTCTGTCTCCTTCAGTCTCCTGGCAGAGGTGACAGATGCTCAGCTCAGGTCTGCAGTGAGTCATGTGTGGAGAATGAATGATCCATCTGCAAACTTGGGAGAGACTCCCTGGGAGCCACTCCCAGGCCGTGCTGCTCGTGGGGATAAGTGCCAGTCCAGCAGTGCCTCGTTTCACCAGGTGTTCAGTTCCCCTTCAGCCCTGTGCTGCTGGAGTGTCTGCAGAGAGGAGAAAGGCGCTGAAGTGTGCTGGTAACCAATGGGGTACCCCTTGAGGCAGCCTCAGCATCGCCTTTCTCCTCGTTATGTTGATGAGGAAGACGTTATGTACAAAAGCACCTTATCCCTGCTCACACAGCACAGGAGTGAAGGTGACTTTGCTTTTGCTTGATGTGAAATGGAGCAGGGCAGAAATATCATCCTTAAACTGTGCTTTCTGTCCTGAGTTATTGCTTCACATGCAGCTTAGGATTTTCCAGGATTCGTTGCAAATAACTTTAAGTCTGGACTCAAATTGATAACAAGTAGATGAGTTGTTGCAGGCAGGAGAAATCATGAATGCTCCAAAATAGCAATTGCACAGGCAGGAAAGAGCATGTGCTGCTTTATTGATCAAGAAATGAGGGAGGTTTTGCTGAGGGGAATGAACATTGGTGAGATAAACAGGATGATAAGGGCTCAACCATCCCACTTTCCTAAGGATAAAAAGGAAGCACAACCCTGTCTGTGTGAGGTACTGCAGTGTGCAAGTGAAATCCCATATTTATCAAAGAGGATCTGCCATCACGTCTAGAGATTTGAATACAGATCCATTGCAAAGGAGAGGAGCTCAAAGATCTGTCTTCCCTCACTGACGTGAACTCAGTGTTGAAATCTTCCATCAAGTGTAGAAATTGCTGCCTCGTGGTTAGATTTTTCCAGATTGCCCCACTGCAGTCGCAATGTCTAATCCCCCACCTCATTGTTGGGGAAAATCTTTGTCATCATCTTTCCTGTGTGCCAATTCCTGCCAGCTTTGGGAGGCAGAAAGGAGGTGGGAGGTCTGTGGGATCCTGGAGAGCTACAGCTCTCTGGAGTTGTGTTGCTCTCAGCAGAAAGGCCCAAAGGAGCCATTTAGGAAGAATTGCTTAGTCTATAGTGATTTGGAGATTTACCACTATAACTCTTTCTTATAATCCTTTTTAAAAGCTGGTTTTGAAGTAGATCAGGTCTAAGACAGAGCAGTTTCTGTGAGTATTGTAGCTTTCTTAAGATTGCGTGTGGTACTTCGGTGAGCAAAAAATGTCATGTAAAAATCACCTCCTTCTGCCTGACATTCTCAGGTAGCAAAAGCTTCTGTTGTAGATGTGAATGTACAGACAGAACCCTGTTGTGGGCTTTTTGTTTGTTTGTTTTTACTGAATTTGAGAAAATGTGATGCACAGTTCTATTTTTTTCACCCAAGCTGAGTTCAGTGTAGGGGTCCCACATCATGTCTTAATCAAATCAGTCCTCTGAAGGCAGTGGTGATACCGCTCAGAGATCAATCTGCATCTAAGAACTAAGTTACACTTTGGTAAAATTCCTTTTTTCTTACTTTGTTTTTTTAATCTTAATTTTCTTTTATTTGTCCATCTTTCATATTTTGTAAAATATGTACAGAGATTGCAGTTTTTCCATACCACAGCTGGGGTGGGGATGTTTGCTAAGCAAGAATCCCAGGTGCTAAAAATGCTGGAATACTTTCTTGTTCTGACATCTGAGGCACTTGCCTGCCTGTTTGCACCACTGTGTCACTGTCAGCAGTGCAGTTCATCAGGCTTCCAAGGAAAAGCTCTTGTCAGAGTGGGAAAAGACCCAATAGTACCTGTGTGGGGAATCTCAGAAATTGCATAAACACATCCAAATGCTATCTTGAGACTCCGAGGCATTGCAAAGCATGAAAGAATTACTTAATATCGTGGAACAGCTAGCTGGTTTTGTTTTGCCTAAAAATGTGTTAGGAATATTTCTGATGCTAAGGCTTGTTCATTTCTTAGGGAGCTGTAGAACAGATACATTTACAAGTATGAGTAATGGGAAACAGAATTTCTGCACAATGCAGACAATCCTTTCATGTTACATCATTCAAAGCAGGGTATTCACATGGGGATATATTCAGGCAAAACTCCACAGCCAGAAGACCAGGCTCCTCTGCTTGGCTGTGCTTTTAATGTAGGAAACTTTTGGTTAAGATTTGTGGGTATCTTTCACACAATGCATCAAAGAGCTGAAAAGTTGAGGATAATCATTCCCACACATGGATCTACGTGCACTGCAGTGCGAGCCCTTCTGTGCTTCCTGCACTTCAAACATGATCCCCTACATTTGCTCTTGGAGGTCCCCAGCAGTGTAGACAGCTCAAGAGACACTTCTGAGATTACTGAGTTATCAATCCATTGAAAAATTGTAATATGAAAAAAATGAAAGAAATAAGTGTGGTACAGAAGTGTGTTAAGAACTACATTTCTTTTCTATGGATACATTTCTTCACAAGGCAGAAATCAAAATTTGCTTTTAGAATACACATTTCAAAGCAAGGGGAATCAGTGGGAAGAGCCAGCTTTGCTGTCTGTGTTCGAATGACTAAATGTCATGAAGAGCAGTTTAGACTTTATATTATGATAAATGATGTCATGGAGGTGAAGGGAAGAAAAAAATGCAGATTTCATGCCTTTTTTTGTTTTACAGTTGTGTGCATTTTCCAATAAGGTGTCTAGTTCTGAAATGTTAACGAGCCTTTGGATTCCACAGCAAGATCCCAAATACCTCAGAGTCAGGAACTCGAGTTTCCAGAAAACATGTATCACCGTGTGAATATACAAAAATCTGGCAGCATTAATGAATGTGTAAATGTACATAAGGCTCGTAGTTAGCCATGCAAACAGCGAGCTGCAGGCCCGGCCTGTGCACGGTGTGTAGGCTGAGGTAAACGTGACACAGCCCTGTGCCTATCTCTGGCCTGGCTGCTGGCAGGGTGTCTCCATCCTGACACGCAACAATCTTCACATTCCTGTCCGACCTGAAGCCAGAGTGAATTTAATTAGGAAAACTTGGTGCTGAACTGTCCTGCCTCAGCACAGGCCTGCTGAGAGGCCATGGAGCCAGGCCTGTGCTGGGCACAGCACAGAAAGGATATGGGCAGTGGGTTTGGGCAAAATCCTATCTTTGTCCTCTTCCCCTTCGAGAGTGAAAGGGTGAGCAGGGAGAGAGGATTTTTGGTGGCTGTTCAGAGACAGACTGACCCACCAGACCCTCACAGAGTTCAGGCCAGGGCCCCGCTGTGAGTGCTGAGCGAGGAGCCAGCCATGCAACCAGATGCCACTGCTGGCACTGCTGAGGAGAAAAAGCATCCAGACTCTTGGCTCTTGACTCTTGCATCTGCCAGGCTTTTCCCCCATAAATGGCCCCGTGTGCCACTCCAGAGAAGGGGCTGTGCCAAGGGGAATGAGCTCCATGGGGAATGAGCTCTGTGCACCAGGAGGAGGATGCTGCCTGATGTGCCCGACATTGCCCTCGCTCACTGGGCTGCTTTTCCAATCCCCCTAGAGTTTAGGAGTTCCTGGTTTAACACTCCTTTTCGTTGAGTATTTAAAAGCATAATTGTTTGGAGAAATGAAGCAGTGCTGTGATTTTGATGTGCTCAGTGCTCTGCTGACACCTGGGCCCCAGCTCGGTGCAGGGCTGCAGCCATCTGGGGCAGGCAGTCCTTACTGCCAATACTGCCTGACCCCGCTGCCCAGCCTGGTACAGGGGCTGACAGCTCTGCCAAGCTGCTTGGCAATCCATTTCTTAGCAAAGAAATGACATTTAGGCGTTTTTTTAGAGGTGGTGATCTTTTCCAGGGCAAAAGAAAAAAATAATTCAGCTACACTTTCTCTAGAAACGTAATCTGTACACGCCTAATCCTGATTACAGTATTGCCAGCATTGAATTTCACACATTTAGTTATGAACAAGCACTCCTTTGCAATGCTGTGAGTTACCTGAATTTTGAGCACTTCATATGAAGTATCAAGAGACTGTGTGTTTTTTATTTTGGATTTTCTGTGTTGGCCCAAAGCTGTATTACACTGTTGTCTTTGCCAGGACTGACATCTGCACTGAACATTTAAAATAACAGATGCTTGACAAGGCCTTCAAGGATAAGTCTGGTGCATAGGTGGCACCTCTGTGACACTCCCCTTGTATTTCAGTCAATGTTTGCTGTGTTTGCTTCAGTGTGTTGCACACTCAGGGAACTGCTGCTGTGGGGAGCAGGGGACCTGTGGAGAAGAGGTTGCCAAGTTTTGTGGGGTGGTTACATGCTGGAGTGAAGGGAAGGAGCACTTCTGCTATGAAACCAGGCTGAGATGGGATTCATTCAGGGTTCAGCCTGGAGAGGAAAATGGAGATGTTACAGCACCTTCCAGTACCTGAAGGGATAGTGAGAGAGATGGGGAGAGACTTTTGACAAGGGCATGTAGTGACAGGACAGAGGGAATGGCCTTAAACTGACAGAGCGCAGGGTTAGATGGAATATTGGGAAGAAATTCTCTGTGAAGGTGGTGGGGCCCTGGCACAGGTTGTCTAGAGAAGCTGTGGCTGCCCCTGGGTCCCTGGAAGTGCCCAAGGCCAGGCTGGACGGGGCTTGGAGCAGCCTGGGACAGTGGGAGGTGTCCCTGCCATGGCAGGGGTGGCACTGGATGGGCTTGAAAGTCCCCTCTGACCCAAACCATGCTATGGCTCTATAACTTGCAGTAGTGTATTTTCAGACATATAAAGACACTATGAATTGCTTCCTTTCACCCCTTCTTGGCAAAAGATTTATGATTAAAAAATATGTGGACCATAAGACTGATTTTGCTGAAAACTTATTGGAAGAATCTAATTGAAGAAACAGAATGCCAAAACTTTAACAAAGGCTTTTTTTCTTCTCCCATCTGTTTGATCAGGTGTCTTGGTATAGAAGGTATTTTAACAAAAGGTTGTGCAGATGGTAAGGGAAAACATTCAACTGTTTGACTAAAAATCATTTCCTCTCTCAAAGAGGGAGTGCTTTCACAGATCTCATTAGTTCAACTGTTATAACTTCCAGGAGTTGCCACAGGGTACAAAATGCCTGGGTTTGGTGGCACAGATTTATAAGCAAGAAAAAAATCAGTGAAAGAAAAAATAAGTGAATGCTCAGATATCTTTAATTTTGGCGTACACATCCAAAGGAATTACATGCTTCCTCATTTGCTCTATAAATATTATGTATTCCTTTATTTGCCACACCATGTGAACTCCAATATTGCTTTGCCACCTCTGTTGTGCAGGCTGGGTGTTAATTGTGGCTGGTGTAGCAATGCATGGAGCCAGTGCTGATTCACAGGGCTGCTGCCTGCTCGGGGCTCCTCTCATTACCTTGTTATTTTGCTGCAGTGGGATCAGCTCTGTGCTGGTGCTGTGCAAGCAGAAAGATAGTCTGGAGGAGTCTGCAGTCTCAGACAGCCTGTGTGCCTTACTCCAAACTGTAAGGTCTGTCTGATTCTGCTGGGTGAGTCACAGTTTTGTTTTGCCATATTCAGATGACACCTCCTCCTCTCAGTGAAAACATGCTGGAATAGCCTGGCAGCATAACCAAACAACAAAAGAGTGCTGCTGATGGCTGACAGCTCTGACAGGTGCATTTGAAACTGGAGTCAGTTTTGTCATGGTGCACAGAAACGAGCGTTGACGCTGGAAAAATAAGTAGATTTTTGAAATGTAATTTTGTAACTCTGCCAAATGACGAACTCCAAACATTGCGATCTTCCGAGCAGGGTTTTTGAGATGCAGATTTGTTTGTTTTGTGAGGGCACTTAAATATTTCATTCTTTAGCAGAGGATTTGACATGGTGGCTGGGGGAAGATTTGCCTGTCCTGCTTTGAGGAGAGCAGGATGACTCTGGGGTTCTGCAGCGCTCCGAGCGCGCTTCTGTTCCAGCCCTGTAATTTTTCATCACAAATTGCCTTGACTGGTTCAATGATTTTTGTCATTGTACAGGTCACTAACGTTCAGTCATAATCTGAAGCAGAATTCTTATGTTAGCCTTTTGCAGACTTTGGGTTCATCGTGTTTGTGCTGTGGGAGGAAAAACAGGAACCCAGGGCCCTGCTAAAAGCAAATGCCTTGCATGACAGTTGTTTTTTTTCCCTTTCCTTTTAACATAATCTCTCCTTATAAAGGTGATCATATGAGAGAAATTTAGAAATCCTAAATGAGTAGGGATTTTGTTTTACCTGTAATCTATATTCAGCTGTCGGAAAAGATCTGTTTTTAGAGGAAAACTTACAGGAAGTTTAAGATCATAAATAAGGTCACTTGACTTGAGACACAGATGAACCAACAAGAGACCATCTTTAAACAAATGTACTAAAGCAAGTGGAATAAAATAGTTTTAGTGTGTTTCTGGTGCAATTCTGAGGTACTGGTGAATTTAGGACAAGCACTGACTATGGAAGAGTCTGTCTTGAATTCTTCATATGCTGAGAAAACATTAAAACATTTTTGGTAGAAAAAGTATGATGTTAGTTTGATAATGGTTTGATAGATTAATAATTTGTGTTCGTCTCACAATCAGAGATATGAGTCTTAGGCTCCATAAACTGGGGTCTTCAAAAGGCCCTCAATTTTCTAATATCGGTAGCTTTCCACTAAAAGAGTAAATTAACAGCATTAGCACCCATATGAGGCTTTGGCTGTCATTTTAGGGTGATCATTTCAAGCATGCTCCCCTCTTCCTTGGAAGACACAGCCCTCCCTTTCTGGGTGTGAAATGGTAGAATTTTACATGTCTAAAATGAATTAATTTTTTTACCCCTAAGTGTGAATATCTTCTGAGCATGCAAACCAGTCAGCTAAATTAAGGTAGGGACCATAGCATTTTTGTTTGGAAAATTACATCTAGTTCTTTGTAACGTTGGCTCCATGTTTAAAGAAGTCTCAGTGTATATTTTTACATGCACAATTCACAGCTGCAGACAAGCCTAACTAGCATTTGGACTTGACTTTCTTCTTGAAAAAAATCTGACTCTCAAATGCATTCTTTTCTTGTGAGGCTTAGGAATATTGATTTAATTTTTTTTTCCTAATGACTTGTGTGTCAGACCACCCTTGATTTCTAGTACTGAAATGAAGTGACAGTCTATGGATGGCTGTGGAATAAGTGATGTCTTGGTCATGGCCCAACACAGATTTCAGGCGCAGCACTTCTGCCTCCCTTGCCAGCCTCTGAGGCTAAAAGTCTGCCTCTGTCCCAGTATCTCATCTGCTTTCTCACTTGGACTCAAAAAAAAGGTCAGGCCTTGACTTTACAGGTCAGTGCAATAAGTGGCAACAAACTACACTGAGGAGGGGAAAGAAAAAAACCCTTTAAATTTGTGTGCTGGGGTCAGAGCCAGGCAGGACACGAGGTTTGTGCTCTGTTCTTCCAGCACAGGGTGAGTTTCCCTCCCTGCTCTCCACACTGTGAGGTGCTGGGGGCCTTTTGCTCCCAAATTCTTCAGCACAGGCAATTCCCAGTGACTTGTAGGAGCATCCACTGCCCGAGAGGCTCCCTCATGGAGCAGCAGTGTCTGTGTGACAAGGAGCTGTAAAGAATGATTTGGGAACACAGAACTTTCCTGTCTAATGAAGTGTGTGATATTTTAAGGCCAAGACATCACTTTCACTGTTTGCTTTATGAAAGTTCTGTGTTGCTGCTTTATCTTTATTTCCATTTGATTAAAATTCTCCTACCTGGGGCTCTGAACACATATGTACCTGTATATATATTAAATATAAATATATATATACACATACACACCATGTTAACATACAAAACTCTCATTTCTGTATTTTAAGCTCTGCCAAAAAAAGCAGTTTAGAAGTGAACACAGACAAATTCTTCATCTGAGCCCAGAAGGGACTGCAGACTCTGTGATTACACCTCTTGCTCTGCTCAGTAAAATGAGGCACAGCTTGGCTAAGGATGTGCTGAAGGTCCTAAACAAGTCTGGCAGTGCTGAGAATCCTGTGGAGGTGTTTTGCTGCTTGGTACATTCGTGTGACAAACTGTTGGCTGTGGTGCTTTAAGCTGGGGAAGGGCTTTACAAACAAACAAGGAACAATGAGGGAACAAACCCAATGTTTTATAGAGCGCTAGGCAAAAGTGTATTAAAAAATCAATTATAAAAAAATATAATAAAATTCTATTTTAAAAAATAGAAAAACGATTATGGTGCTTCTGATATTTCTCTGGAGAGAAGTTCAGAAACCTCCTAATACTTCCTTCAAACTTGGGTTTATCAGCTGATTAATATGGAATTAAACAGAGAAAAAATGTCAGATAAGTGGGGAGAAAAAGATCAAATATTTCCTGAGACATAAGGAAATGGCTAAAATGGTGTAGAGCATTGCCTTATTCTTCTAGTTTGAATATTATGCCTCCCAAAAATAAAAGGAGAGGGAAGCAGGTGTGAAAAGCACCATGTGATGATTGGCCTGTCCTGTTGGGCAACTAATGGAGCCTCAGCTGTTTGCTGTTATCCAGGCTGGGATTAGAGGATAAACATGTCTGGGATTTAGCATAGGCAGTGCAGGGCTGGTTCCCATGCTCTGGATGGGTGTGCAGTGCCTTGCTCTGCGTTGTAGCCTGTGAGTAGGGAATGGGGTAAACAGTCCCTGTCCTGTGCCCTTGGGTTCAGCACTGGGAGCCACAGCAGGGCATGGAAGGGACACTCAAAAAATCCAAGCTGCTGCCTAAAATACTACAGAAAAAACCACTGAACACTAGTTCTCTATGGTCATTTATCTGCTGGTTGTGCACCTGAGTTCTCAGCACAGTTTTACACTGGGTTGCTGCCCCAAGTAGATTTTTGCCATGTCACTGTAAGGAGAGCTGATTTGTCCCCCCAGGAAGCTGCACCCTTCCCTGAATGCTGGCTGTAGGTGTGTTAGAAGCTGCTTTCACACAAAGATAAAATAGGATTGTGCTGCCTGTTAGGGGTAAAAAAGCCCCATAATTTTCTTTTTAGTTAATCCTAGAGCAGAATTCCCTAGTGGGAAAATGAATTACTAGAGAAGAACTTGAGGAAGGAAATTCAAGGAAAATATCAAGGCAAATGGGAAGTGAGGGGTACCAGGAGTTAGGTTCGTCATGTTATTGCTGAGCCAATTTCAATCCCACCGTGGTCAGATACCAGAAACCTGAATTGTCTTCACTTCCTGGGAGTTAATTTATATTTTGGTGGAGTTCAAGGAGGACTTGTAGGACAAGCAAAGCAGCTCTCTATGAAGCTTATGAAAACTTGTGATGTATTTTGTAACATCCACACATGGGATCCAAATCTCAGATATCCTATTAATTATAAATTTTTGCAGTGTAGGCAGCCTGCAGTGACCCACTAATGACTAGCATAGGGGCAAGATGTTCCAGGAATTTTAGCCACAGATGAAGCTTGGAAAAGGAATTGGATGCATAACCAGGCTTTCTTTCCAGTAAAGTGTTTAAATCCTGACATTTTAAGGAAATAAAAAATTTGCATGAATATAGGTTTGGCAGATAATTTATCCTACAAAGTAAGGAAAGGAGTGGTGAATGCTGAAGTGTTTTCTTTTTTTTTTTTAATTAAAGTTATTGATTTTCATTCCAGAATGACAGTTTTCTTTGTTAAATAATTGCCCTAATTCAAAGAAATATTCCCTTTTGAGTAAAAAAGAATGTTTCTGTTTGAATCAATTATAAGGTCTGTGTGTGCACAAATTTTTCTTTCACTAAGCAAAAATTGCAATAATTAGAGGCTGTGATTCACATACAACAGAAGGCTAAAAAGAAAAGTAGCAATGTTTTGCCTTTTTGCATATGTTTATTGCTATTTAGAATTTAGTAACAGGAGAATAAATACATTTTCTGGGAAAAGGGGAAATTGTTGATGAGAAAACAATGGAGATTTCTTTTTTCTTTCCTTGTGTCCATTGGGCAAATATGCAGATTTTCTTCTGCCTCTTGTTTGCTTTCTTGCCCCAAATATCTACAGAATGAGTGAACTGCAGGATATTTTTGGCCTCTTATGCAAATTACATGTCAGTACATAATTACCTGTTACAGTAATTGCTTGGTTCCTACACAGAGGTAGCAACTATATGCAAATAAAGCACACAAATACCTGAATATTTTGGTATTTGTTTCATGTGCATGAAAATATGCGTCACAGTTTCTGTGTAAAGATGATCATCTCATTTCTAGTGAAATGCAAACGAGTTCTGAGCAGCATATCTCAAGATCTAAATTCAATTAGACTCTTGTAATGATCTGTCAGGAGGGTATTACATGCAAGGTTTTCTAGATATCAAACCCTTTCTATCTTGTATCAAACACTTGAACAAAATAATTGTGAATTAGGAGCATGAAGTACAGTCTGCCTCAGGATCGTGAGATTTCCTCTCAAGGGTGCTCCCACAGATCTGACAGAGGAACAGGGTATTTATCATCCTACCAATGATTCCTTCTGCACAGAAGGATTAGATGAGGACAGGCTTAAAAATCACCTTTGGCAAAAGTCAGTGCTTGGATTGAGTTCTCTTGATCTGGATTATTCCAAGTATTCTGTAGTGAAAATGCGCCTTTTGCTGTATTTCTTGAAGTCTCCCTTAATCTTCTCACCTCTTACACCCCAGACAGCTGCGAATTTTTTATCTATTTTACGGTGTTTGGTCCAGATTAAATAAGACAGAGACCTCAGCCTGATTGGTGCCACTGGAAGTGATGGATGCTTGGGATTGTTCCCTTTTCCCTGAAAGCACTGAAGTCTCCCCAGGATGGCTTCAGTATGGAGGGATTCCACATAGCTGATTCAGTCTAGATTGTTTATCTTTTGAACACCACTGACCACAAATTACCTGGTCTTCCGTGGCCATTAATTAATAGACTCCATTAGTGAGCAGCCAATTACAGGATGATTATTTTTCCCTTCTATCCTTGGCTCTGTGCATCGTGCTTTCCCTTTGTCCACGAGGCAGAGCAGGGGATGCAGCCAGCCCAGATCCCACATGGGACTGACCCCATTGCTGCTGTACCCTCACCTCTCCTCATTTTTCTGATGCTTTTGATCCCATCACTCAGCTCCTACTTCCTAAAATCTTTGTATTTTTGCTTTCTGTGCCTTCACTCTGACAATTGTTGCATTGCTCACCCTGTATGTGTTTCCTTGTAGATGTGTCTCTAGTTATCTCTGAAAGTCACCTGCTCTGTGATGAGAAAAAGAATGGTGGCATTGGTTTTATTATTTCAATTTTTTATTCTTTGAAGGGGTTGGTATTGAACATGGAAATGAAAAGACAGCAAGAAGTCTTTTGCAAAGATAGTATCTTATATCTTATGAAAAGATGGGAAAATCCTTTAATTAAGTGAAAAGATAAACAGATTTTTAGATGTAGTAAATTCTGTGCTTTCAGCAATTCATTTCAGTAGTTGGATAGCTGAATTGTGGCAAGCTGGCCCGACACGTCCTGGGAATTTATGGGAATGATGTAGAACGGGGGCAATGCAGGTGAAGGAGGAGTTTCTCGCAGGCTCCCAGTGCAAACTGGTCCAACTGGAGGCTGGGATGCTTTTAAAACACCCTGTTTCTGGGAGGAGCAGTCCCCTAAAGCACCTGTGTTCAGCAGTGCCTTTGAAGAATGCTTTGCAATCTGTGAGCACAATCTCACTCCTGCTCAAGCTGCAGATTAAAACGAGGCCTGAGATTTGGTGCTGTGGTGGCAGCCTTTAAAAGCAATGATTTATAAACACAAACTGTAGCTAAATTTTTCAGGGAACTGGATCTGCAGACATCAATGGCACGATTAGAAACACTGTGGGGAGTACATGCATAAAGCTTCTTTTAATTCTGGGCTTTTCAAGCGTTTAATAGCTTGACAGCAACATTTTAATAACAGCCCACTAGGCCCAGTTTTGGCATTCACCACACACGGAAACAGCTCCTGGAACTTGTCCATGGAACAGTGAATTCTGTTTCTGCAGGCTAGAGCTCATGTGGAGATAGAGCCGAGATAGAGCACTTGGAATTCAGGACACTTTTCCATCGCTGGGTGCTTGGGAACGTTACGTGCTCCTGTACCAAAGCCACCCCTCAGCAGGGGGCTGTGCTCCATGAATTTTTCAAGGCACATTTTCCTCCTGAGCTGACTTCCCCGAGCAGTGCTGAAGGAAGTTGTTGTGCAGCAATGAGGTTTTTTGGTTGTGGAATTTTGTGGCGTGCTCCGAGCCCCCGTCAGTGACAAGGCAGAATGGGAGCCACGTCTGGAGACCCTTTGGAAGCACTCCTGAATACCAGGGCTCCTGTCAGTAGTCACTGCCTTGAAGAAAAGGAAAAGGTTTGACCCTTCTGAGCCTTGGTTTTAACCTTAAGGAGGGAAAGTACTTTAAGTAGGAAAAAAAAAAGGCAATTTAAACTCAATTGAGTTTCAAAGGACTCAAAAAATCGTATTTCCTGATAGTACCATATCTTTGATTCTCTCTTTTGTTGCATCTGTACAATGCTTATAGCTCTGAAGGAAAAATGTAAATATGCTTGTAGTTACTCAAACTGATGCTGATTGCTACAGGAAAAGTATGTACCAATAAATACTTTATCCAAGGAAAGTTAAAATTAAGAATATTTAGGCTATTAAACTGGAATTGCTGCTTAGGCTTTTGCATGCAAGAAGACTTCAGTCTTCCATCAGAGTCTAGATGTAGGCTTAGACCAAAACAATTATCTGTATAGTGCTTTTCTGCTTCAGTTGTTCTTTGGTTTCTCTTTGTGGGATGTTGCTTATCTAAAAAGAGAAAAGAGGAAACTGAGTTTAAAACATATATTTCTGCTGAAAGAAATTTCCAGGGCTTTTTTTCTTTTGTAAATTCAAAATCTCGATCAAATTTGATATTTTTATATCCTTTTCCAAAAGGTAAAGAATGACAGCTTTCTAACAAACACTAGAGTGGAAATGAGATTCACAAGGTGTTTCTCAGGGTTGTGTGTTTTTACATTTTAAGGTGTAAGAGAAATAAGCTGCTTTGATTCATCACGTTTGCATCTCACCACAGCAGAAATTGCTCACCACTCGCCCAAATTCATCCACTGACCTTGTTAAATATATGTGTGGGCTTTTGCAGGCAAGCGGCCTAAATATAGAAGCAAATTGCAAATGCTGTTTGACCAAATGGTCTCACATTGGCTGGGCAATTCTGCACATGCTGGCTGCACCAAATGCTGGGAAATTAATTAATTTGCCTGTCATTGAGCTGCTAATGTGGAGCAAGCAGAGATAGCCAAACACACAGGGAGTCAAGCACTTCAAGTTTGGTCTGACCTATGCCAGGGGAGTGATTGTATACTTTAAATTTTGCTCTGTGGAGGTTTCTCCTTCTCTTGGCTGGTTTTACTGCCGTGTCTGAGCCCTGGTCGCAGCTCATCTGTTTGCCAGGGCTGCTCTGGCTCGGGGCTGGCACCGCTGCCTGTGGCATCTCCTCACCAGGGTTAGGCATCTCTTCATCTAAAAACATCACAAAGAGCAGTTGGAGATGGAGATCTGCACCATCCCTTTAACCCCATGGTGCCTCTTTAAGCAAGTGAAGCAAATGGTTTGAGGAACATAAAAAAAATTGTGGATGTGGTGAATAATTGTGAGAGAAAATGGCAGTGCAGAAGGGGAGGTTCCTTTTATTGGATTATGAGGTTTTTGAGCTTAATTTTTAAGGGAGATTTTCCCTCACCCTGGGTTCTGCTATTAATGAAGAGTAGAGGACAGAGTCCCTCTGGATTCCTGTGCAAGTAATCAAACATAATATCTTCAGTACTGAAAAATTTCAGTGCTGCAGTCATTTGTGCATATGCTTGTTTTTAAGCATGTGAATGATCCCATTGCCATCAAATGTTTTTTTTGGTGCCTGATTTGGTTTAGTTTCCCATTTAGAAATTGGAAAACTCAGGTGTCAAAAGCTAGCTTTTTCTGATGTTATTCTGGCCAAAATAAGCCATCCAAGCAAAATGCTTTGAAGTGCACTCTGACTTCAAAACCCTTGTAAAAAGTGGGAGTACCTTTAGTTCAGATGATGTTATTGCTGTATATGCTGACTCCTAATATCAGCCATGGTTTCAGGATCGTTTATAAATTATTTCCATTTCTCCATTGATGCTGGTGGCAGATCCAGGTTGGGGTCATTCCCCTCCTGTGCCAGACTGGCCCCTTGGGGTACAGCTCATTACTTTGTTGTCTTCCACTGAGTAGAAGCTGCAAAAAAGCCTTGAAAATGTGCAAAAGAGAAGGACTATAGATTTTGTAGATGGGTTTTTTGTTTCTAGATGATAAAGGAACATTGACATCCTCACAAAAAACCTTTGCCTTGCATTGGCAACAACACATTATTTTAAAATACAGATCGTTTTAAAGATATTTTTCAACTCTTCCATTTGGATTTCTCCCAGGATTAAGCTGTTACACTGATGATTGCAGTGGTTAGATTAGTGATTTAGGTGACTGGTTGTGAGGTATATAAAAGCAGGTTTTAGATGTTTATTACATTTCACTGCTCCTTTTAAGGTAGTAAAGCCCTACATTTCAATGTAAAGATGTTTATTGCAGAAAAATCGGGACCAAAATAAACAGTTAAGATCTGAACAAAACTGATCACTCAACAGCATTTGTATGATCCATAGACTTTAATCCCTCTTACCAGGGAATCTTCTCTGGGTTCAGTGGCATTGTTTGTTTTAGTTCCCTAAAAAATGCACATGATGGGAAGAGGTATGTTGATAATAATGTGCTGTGAATAGCATGAAGGCATTCTGTGCACAGCGTATCATATCATCCATCATTAAGTTTTTCTTCTCCCTCTCTCTTGCTAATGGCAGCAAATCAAACATTTAAATGCATTTTTTAGTCCTACGTGCAGTTGTAAGAGTATGTAGAGCAGGAAAGAAACAGATTGCATAGCACAGAATTAGGCTGTAAAGTGCATTTTAAACTGGAGATTTGGTAATGGACACAGAGCAAATGAACTCAGAGAATTAACATTAGAATTTGCACTTTAAATGCTTCCTAATTGGCACCTCTTGGGATCCATTTTGAACTCACCCAACACGATTTTTTTCTTTTTACTGAAAACAGTCAGTTTGGGCTGACAGCACCTGGGTCATAGTGAATGAGAGATGATGATGTATTTGGCAGCTTTTCTAGTTGAGCACTGACAAGTCTTGTTCTCTAAAGAAAAAAATCAAAACATATCAATCCACATGCTCACTGTACTGAGGAACTTTGTTGTCATATCTTTCAAATTGTTTTAATGTTTCAGCACTGCAGAAGTGAAGGCATAACAGAAGGAGACAACTATATGCAGTTTCACTTTGTTGAAAACAACTACATAAGGAAAGCAGAACATAACTAGCAGAGTCCTGATAAGGTCATGTCAAACAAATTAATAGGAGATGGAAAAGAAAAGCTTAAAAATCATTCTTTTAAGGTGATAGTCCTGCTGGATGGAAGTTGGACCAGCCCATCCAGTCCTTCTCTTGGCTTCCAGCCTTTTGTGTCCCCAGGATTCTGGGCTGTCTGGATGTGAATATTGACTAATCCTTTTCTGGAGTGTTTGTGTGCGTGCTGACCCTGTCTGCCACCCAGGCCTCATTAGAGCTGTTCACTGACTGCCATCCAAGAGCCACATCCTGCCCTCTCTCCCAGATGACAGAAAGACAAGACAAGGTGACGTCAGCCTGGCTTTAGGTAATTTCTGAGTGCAGAGCCCCTGGCTTTCCAGAGCATGCACCACTTCCAGTGGCTCTGCAGCTGGAAACCCTCCTCCCTGTAGGGTAGATTTGTGACACATCAAACAACTGGGGCTGGTTTTTGGTGGTGGTTTGTGCATCACAGTGCTGGGTCACTGCTCAGGTACTGACCAGCCCTGCAGCCTGAAATGGGCTCCTGTGATGCCATCACAGGGTGATCCAAGCCCACAGGTAGAAGAGCAAAGATGTGCAGGAGATAATCTCCTCATTCCTTTGGGAGAAGGGTTGATTCCAGCCTCAGCAGGGGGATAAATGCTAAGAATATGTAAAGACTTTGGGGGAAAGGTCCCTTGTCCTCTCCTTGCCTTTTGGTCTGCACCAACACAGTGGAGAGATGATTTCCAGCCTTACCTAAATGCTGCAGACCCAGGCAGTTCCTTTAATTCTTACTTCTGGGTGGATCACCATAAAGGAATTCTGTGGTTTTCTCACAACAGAACTTTACAATTTTTCTTATGAATACTTAAATTCTCAGTTACAATGAAGAAAAATAGTTTTGAATGCAAATATGTAGCTGGCTTTTTTTACTCTTTCAACACCAGGGGCCAAATCTGCAAAACGTTTTTATTAATATGGCTGAGCTTTATTGAAGGACTTCATTAACTAAAGAATAGGATGAACATATAATATATTCTTTTTTTTTTTACTATTACCACCTTTGTTGTGAAGAAATTGAGAGTCAAGGGGAAAAAGAGGATAGAACAGTAAAAGGATGCCCTGACATAAAAAGTTGTAACAACAATATCTGTGACCTTGAATTTCTTTATTCTGCCTCATTCTATTAAACTGCCTAAGGATTGCTCATTTTAGGAATAAATTTTTTGTTCTGCATTGAAAATAATCGAGTCTCAATAGGTTTGTGTTTAAATACAGCCTTGTTTGCTTCCCTGTAACCTGTTGCTTAGTTCTACTGACTAAATGTCCTGAGGCACAGTCTTCTCATCCTTTTGTCAGTGGAATCTACTTAATTATTCACCTTAGAGCAAAGATGTTACAATTATAGCCTTCCCTTTGTGTCAGTAACCAAGCATCTCTTTGACTGTTATGTTAACTGTTTCAGAATTAAAATATCTGCCTATAAATCTGGCCCCTTTATTCATGTGAATTCATGGGGCTGTGTTACTAAGCAGAGAAGTTTGGGGTTTAATCTGATAACCACTATTTCACAGATCACATAGATGAATCTAAAATTCTGATTAAAAGACTGTGGGAAAGCATTTATGCATTTATTTTAGTTGGTTTGATTTTGTTTTTGTTTTTTTTTTTTCCAAAGGATTTCTGTGGGCTTGGGATCTGGCACTGTCTTTTTCTTCTGCAATGATTTACAATTATCTCCCTTCTATCCTCAACAATAGTTGTGAAAGGAGCTGCTACTTCCAATAATTCCCAGTCCTGGAACCATCCTGTAAATTTCCCTGTATTTCCTGACCTCTCCCTTCTAGGAAAGAAGGAACCCAGAGTGTATTCCCTGTTGTTTGCAGCAAATGCTTATTAACATATTTACCATTGTTGACCCTGCTCACACACATCTCTGATCAACACCACTCAGGTAAATCAGTGATAAAATTATCACTATTTCTCCACTGAAGTTTTGGCATGTGTGTGAACGCAGGAAAAAAAAGTTTTGAAGGTTTCCCTCTAAGAGACTCATAAATGTGACAAAACATCTTAAGCTGGAAACTCTCAAAGTGAGAGTTCTCCAAGTGGCTGTGGATTTTAAATGCCTCATTTTCCAATTTTAATTGGGACACTACAGGCTCCAGTTTGGGACCTGCAGGAAATGAGGACTCAGCACCTTGGGAGGACTGGTCCCTGATCAAACAGCACTGGGCTCATTGAAATCATTCTCTGTGCTCATGACACCATGCCACGCTTTTCAATCCCAAGGTTGTTTTTTGTATTTAGTGTAAAGGTCATGTTAGGATTAAAAACAATGAGCAGCTCACAGCGTGTCCAGTGACCCTGTGAGAGAAATGGAAACGCAGCTCCCAGTAAAATCTACGTGTGCTGAGCACAGAGCTGTGGCCAAGAAGTGGAATTTTCTAATTACGTAGTCATTTTGAGAAGGAATGTGCTTGTTAGAACCAGGCCAGGTGTGCTCTTGTGATGGGAGCTGGGGAGGCTGTGTAATTACACACCTTGCATAATATAAAGTTTACAATAGCCATACAATTGATGCAACAAGATGTAAATACAGCAAGTTAAAGTGTCTGAAAGGACACCTGTAATCTAGCCTACAGCTAGCACAATTACATTTGAAACAGTCTTGCATTGATTTATTACTGTGTTAAAGTTGCCACTATTCTGAAACAGAAAAAAGGGAAATACTTCAGAAAATTTCAACAATATATTTCCAATGAGAAATGAAAGCTATCTGAGGACTCTTCGTGTAGTTTCCTGAAAAGTCACATTGAAATCACCTTTCTTCAAATATTCTGCCATTCAATAATTTTGCAGTAGTTTTCAGTAAATTGGTTTTATATTTGTAAAGGACTTTGCACAGTGTGTGTCTGCCCAAAAGATCACCAGAACTTTTGCCCCTTTGCAACAAATTAAAAACATCAGGGCAAATTTGAAGAAAGAGAGAAGTGGGGGGAAAGAAAAATATTTCTACATTAGATTATGCTGGGATTATGGCAGTTTCCAAAGCACTTCATTTGTAGAGATTTAAGCTGAAATATATCAGCAGGAGTTCTCAGCAAGAGAAAAAGGCTCCTTGTAAAGGTGCTCTTCCCCACTTAGCACTGCTGGGTGGCCCCAGGAGCAGGGGCACAGAGTCAGAGCCTTGCTGAGTGCTGTGCACCACTCCTGTCACAAGGAGTGACAGGCTCAGCTGGGATGGGGTGCAGAGGGGTCCTGGTGTCACCCCTTGCCTGATGCTCCTGCCCAGAGCAGGGAGTCCTGCAGTGTCCTGGTGCCATCCTGGGCACCTCAGACGTGCCCTGCACCTGGTGAGGAGGTGACTCAGAGCCAGCACCGTGTCCCAGGGCCAGGCAGAGCCCGGGGAGGTGCTGGGACAAGCAGAGGGGCTGGGAGTGCCCAGCCATGCCCACTGTGCCACAGCCCTGCCCGGGCAGGTCACCCCTACTCTGGGCCACCCCACACCTAGAAATGCCACACCTCGTGTGAGTGTGTGATGCATAAACATGGGGGCTCTTTGCATGAGCAAGCAACACCTTGGGAGAGGCTCCCAGGGCAGTGCTGGGATAATTCTGTGCTCTCTTTGTCACTTGGGTGTGCATCGAGGAGCTCCTGTTAAAGCTCTCTGGTTTTACTGTCCCTGCTCTCCAATCACAGCAGATTCACTGAGATGCTCAGTTTGCTGTAGGATACACAGCCCCCACCTGCCCCCCTTTCAGCCATAAAACTGGATGAGCTAATTATAAAAAAAAGAGAAAAATGAGTCTATTTGTCTGATGGAGGTGGGAGGTTACTGCTCAGTTTTCCTCGTTCGCTTGCTGCTGCTTTGTGAACAGCAGAACAAGCCTCCAGGACAGGAACTTAGACGAGGCGATGCTCCCAGCATTATTTCCTCCCCTGGCTGTTTGAACCACCCACCAGCTTTCCATGCCTTGAGGTAGGAAAAGGAGCACTGTGCTGGTGACCCATGGCAGGCAGGTACTGGTGACAACACCGAGGGCTGGTGGAGGGGAAGGTGTGTGCCAGAGGGGTGAAGTAATCCAAATAAGGCTCTGAGCATTCCAGGCAGGGCTGACAGCTACCAGGCGCTTTGTGGAAAGGAAAAGGTCAGCTCCCTTCTTAAAAAACTTAACAGACTAAGCCCTTTGGTTCTCACAGCAAGCAATACCCTTCACTAATACAACAATATTTGTGAGCTTTTTGCTCTTGTTCCAAAAAAACCCAAGCAAAAATATTCGTTTGTTTTTGCTCTACTCTCCATACTCTGACACAATGAAGGTCCCTCCCTTGCAGGCAAAGTTCACACAAAAATCAGCCACATCCATGCACAGCACCCTGCCCCTGGAATAGAGCAGGGAGGAGCAGGGAGTCAGTGCCAGCTGTTTGCAGACACAGAGATCCGAGTGACCTGCATTTCTCACCGGGCTGCACCTTCCCCCGGGCACCGTGAGCGATGTAGCAATGCAGTGGGAAGGGAGGTGAGCAGCAGCGGGGTGTGAGTGATGCCCAGGAGGCTCAGCAAACCCAGGTGCCCTCAGAGACCCGTTAGGGGCATTCCCAGGGCTCCAGGAGCAGGGGGTGGGAACTTGGCTGCACCGTTTGATCCTGATCCATATCCAGCAAAGCGGAAAAATGACAAACAAAGGGATCTTTTTGCTCATAATTTAGAAGGAAGTGTAAAATCTGGTGTGACAAGTTTAGTAAAATAAAGGCACAGGAAAGAGCCATTCAGTGCTCACATGCATTTCATGAAGAAGAGCAGCTCATCTTGGCTCTGACCATTGCCTTGTAAATTTAGGAAAATAGCTATTTTGCAAACAAGTAATTCTTTGAATCTTCCTTATTATCACAATAAATTAACTCATCTTTCCTTTCTTTCTATTTGATCATGGTTTTTGAATTGAATGTGACTGACACATAGGCAAATAACCTTCAAGAAAGAGCAAGGATTTGTTGGGAAAGGTGAAAGGAGAGAAACATGAGAGAGAAATTAGGACTTTGTAGTGGAAATATGGAAACCTGCATGAGAAGGGAGCTGGCAGGAAGGTGCCTTGCAGAGGATTTGTACAAAGCTTTGTGAACCATCCTTGCTCTTTTGACCTGCACTAAAAACTTCTCATCAATGCTCATAGTCATTTTGGCTTCATTTTACAGAAGTTAGATTGAAAATTTAAAATGAACTATTAGCACCATGTAACTACCACTGGAGGATGATTGCAGTGGTGATGGGCAAAATAGCAACTTTCCCCTCACCAGCTGAACCCATGTTAGAATTGTGGCTGATTTTTGTGTGAACTTTGCCTGCAAGGGAGGGACCTTCATTGTGTCAGAGTATGGAGAGTAGAGCAAAGACAAATGAATTTTTTGGTTTGGTTTTTTTTGGAAAAAGAGTGTAAAACTCACAAATATTGCTTTATTTGTGAAGAGTATTGCTTGCTGTGAGAACTAAAGGGCTTAGTCTGTTAAGTGTTTTAAGAAGGGAGGTGACCTGGTTGCATGTGTAAGTGCCTCCAGGGCACAGCATACAATATATGTTTCTAATCTAGTGAAGAAAGACATGGGAAGAACCAAAGAGTGGAGGAGAAACCCATTAAGTTCACCTTAGAGGTAAAGCATCAAGTAACAGGGCATTGAGCCTTGAGGGGAAAAAAATTATGGCGTGAAATAACAGTTTCTCATCTCAATCAAGATGTTATTCTAAAGGAAGGGTTTTATTCAAACATAAATGATTGGATTTAAAACAGATTACAACAGATAAGGGGAAGATCTGCAAATTCAGGGGTGGCCTGGTGGCCCAGGGTGGCTCTCTGTGGCTTTCCTGAGTTTGTTATGGTCTTAAATAAATTAGAGACATGTCAGATTGGAATAGCAGAGCTCTGACTCTCTTCCTTTGCCCATTCTGACTCATACAATCTCTGCAATGATATCTCTATTTGGAGGGTGGGAAGAGAGGCCTTTAGTTTACCAAACCTGTCACACTGTATTTTGCACTCTCCTGTATATTATAAGAAATCTAAATCTTACAGTTGTGGCTGGATTCCAGTCCCTTTACATCATTTAGGTGGATAATTTGTTCCACTGTGTTTTTCTTTCTTCTCAGCTGTACTTTCCCTTTGAAGCCTCCAGCTACTGGATTGGGGAGGTAAATTACAGTCTGTCTTAGGCCTGAATTGTGCCTCTTGTTTCAATTTTTGGAACTCACATAATGGATTCATCCCAGGATTGCTTGCATTCAGAGGATTAAATAACTGGGACCCATTTTCACAGAAGCTGCTGTGTGAAAATTGTTATGATACTTAAAAATGATCTTTTAGTACTTCCTTTCTTGAGGCTACAGGAGAAACAATGTTTTCTCTGTGTCATTAAGTGCAAAAAAAAAAGAGGTACTTGCTCAATTTTCAACATGTGCACTCCTTGGCTTGATGTTGCTTCTTTGGTGCATGTGCAGGTTCCTAAGGGTCATTTTTGCTCTCTGTAGTGGCAAATAGAGACACCTGTGTGAGAATTTGGCCCTAAATACTCACTCCAGAATCACAGATACCTGACTTCATCAGGGAAATATTCTGGTGACAATGTCTATGGTCATAGCAGAGCTGTAGTGAGGTGTTTAAAGGGGATTCCTTTAGGGATTTTATGGATATGTTTTTTGTTTTATCATATATTCAGTCAAATCTCATTTAACTTTGAAGTGTCTGGAATCTAGGAAAGATTGGTGAAATTTTAATGAAGGGAAAAAGCAGCTTTGAGAAATAATGGGGATTTTCACGCCCTGAACTGCCCTGGTGCCTTATTCCCTGCCACTGCCTGGCCACAGTTTTGGAAAGTTTTTAACCCATCAGGTACCTGCGAAGGACCCATCAAAAATCGAGAAGATGAACACTGATCCTGATATTTTAAAAGAGGAAAACCAAGGGAAATTCTTCCCCTTTTAAAAACTGAGCTGGAAGGGTGAAACCCTCTCAGTTTGTTTTTTTTTTTTTCTTTTAAGAGAAGATGACTTGTACAGCTCACCCTCATATCAGCCTTGGGAACTGCAGTGTCTTTATCATCTGCTCAGTGTGAACATCTCTTTAATGCTAATTAATGCCTGTTTGTGATGGACACCTGCAATCCAGGGGCTGGATTTTTTAACTGCATTATCATGCTCTCCATGTGTATTTCCAAGGAGCCAATCTGGACAGATTTATACCATTAATGCATTTTTTTTTATCTTGCACACATTTAGATTCTCTGTGTCCTAAACACAGACATATTTAGAAGAAATAAAAATGTAAATGAAGAACTGGTTTGTGTTTGGTTAATGAACAGAGCAGGAAGTGGGGATGTGCAAATGCCCAGCAGGCTCAGGGGTTGAACCTCCTCCCTTTAATTTTTACAATGGATTCTCAACATCCAGTATAAACAAAACTCAGCAAATTATTCCTTGTGCTGTGCTCAGCTGTCCAATCACACACTCCTTTATTCCTTATTATATACATACTGCTTGAAAAGTATTTGAGGCAACTGGGAAAGTGCTGTGTGAGGTGCAGGGGAAGTCTCAACCACCAGGAATTAAAATGTTAAGGTGCACAGTGTATGAGTCACATAACCAGGAAGTTATTATTTTAATCAATTCTTTAAAGTGTCCCAGACCTGAAGGAGAAAGTTAATGTAAAAATTAGAAATGAAGCCTGTCAAAACCATTATTGGGGGGGAAACAAAAACAGTTAGTTATGCATTTAATCTGTGGTGGAGCTTGGTGTGTAGAGAGTCTTAAATATTGACCATATTGTGGTGGCTCCTGCCCATGTGACAGGAGATGGGATGAGATGAGATCCCACTGAAAAATTTATTGATAAAGTATTTTCTCTGCTGAAAGAGCTTGGAGTTCAAATTCTGTGTTAAGTTTTCAGAAGAAAAGTCTGAAGCTGTAGATGAGAACAAACCACTAAAATCTCTCTGCAGAGTTGGAGTTTATATAACTGTGGTGGATCTTGGGTGGGTTAGTGGCAGGTGTGGTAAATAGTTCCAGTGGGAAAGGAGGGATTGGTGTTGGATTGGGTCAGATTATCAGTACAAATATTCTGTTCTACTGCAAACAGATATCTGGTGTCTCAGACACACCACAGTCACCCCCACGTGTCTGATTTGAGGGCAAGAAGTTGCTAAATATCAAAATTTTGCATGTAGGAAATCTATTTGGGAAGCCCTGATTTAGTCCTGCCACATTCCTACCACTCCAGCAGCTGAGTTTGGCTGGACTGGACCAGGAAGATACAAAATTCACCCTGGAGCATCCTAGGGAAGGGAAGAACAATGTGATCCAGCAGTGGCAGGTTGGCCCTGCAGAGCAGATGGTCTTTGAGGTGGCCCAGAGTCGTGCTTCCAGTCTCACCAGTGAGCAAAACCAGGAGCTTCTTGAAGGGAGAGGTTCCTGGGGTGGGGTGGGAAAAATCACTGGAAAAGGAAATAAAAATTTAAAAATCCCTGCTGTGGATTTGGCAGGCAACAAAGAAAACCAAACTGGCTGAAGGAAAACTTTTGTCAAAAGCATTTTCTGCACAAAAACATGGTTTTAACCAAACCTTGGGATGGTCCAAATGACTTACCCCTTGCTCCCTTACAAAATAGTGATGGTCTTGATGAAATTTTATTCAAAGAAATTAAGAGTGATAAATTTTAAATTTCAGAGCAGTTTTTCCTTAGAACATTTGTATTAAAAAAGGGTAAAACAGTCAACACTGAGACACTCCTTTTCCATTGAAGCAAAATACTTCAGCTGACTAAATTGAAATTTTGCTCTGAAATATTTCACTTCAAGTTCTGTCGCTGTTGATATTTTGTATTTTTTCCCTGATCCCAGATTACTATGGCTTTGTTTAATTTACATGTTTTACCTTTTAAAAAGCTCTTTGTCAACTATCTATTCAGAAACTGATTTAGTCCAGCAGAGTTGAAGCACTACACAGCACCAGCATGCACAGAAGGCTGCTCTTGAATTTGCCTTTTTATTTTCACTCTTGCTCAACACAGCAGCTTCAAAATGTGCATTTCTGAAAGCATCCACAATGGGATTGGAAGGCCACCAGGAATCAGTTTAATGTGGTTTTTAGCTGAGGGCTGCAGTGGGTGCTGTGGCAGAGCTGCATTGCTGCAGGTGGTGTAACTTAGGATTGAAGGTTAATGCCCAATCCTGTCTCCCAGCTGTTAGCAGCTGTATTTAGTTGCATTTTTCGTGGGATTTCCTCCTTCCCTCTCCTGCAGCTCAGCATTATTGGTCTCTCACTCCCCAGCCAAGCACTGTAAGCCCAGGCTTGCTCAAGCACATAATGTGCAGCAGAAATGTCAGACTTGTGCTGTCACCTGTGATCAGTCACAGCCCTTCCAAAGGGGCTGCAGCTCCACTGCAACTGGGCTGGAGAGCACGTGTGCTGCAAACACCTTCTGTGCATTTAATAAAGGATTCTCTGAGCTTGAAAAGCACCTTCAAATGAAAGATTTTCACCAAGCCCCTCCTCGCTGTGTCTATTGATTCCTTTGTGCAAAAGGAACGTGTAATTCTTGCCCATTCAAGAGAAAAAGCACACCAAACATCAATGCCTCCTTAGGATTTTGGGGCATCTTCTGCTTATTTCTCAGGACAGTGTTTCTGTGATAGGTTGAGATGTTGTGGTTATCCATGTCAGAGGCCAGACACAGCTCTCAAAGCCCTGAGGGAAAGGTGACAGGAATCAAAGTAGGTCTGCAAGGACCTCGTGCAACCCCTGGGCAACTCGTGCATCCATGATTTAAAAGGAAGCTTTCTTTGTTACAAGATTTACATTTTATTTTCTGCAGCAGGCTTTGTTTCTGCTTGAAGAATTCTTCTTCTCTGTGGTTAAAAAGTCTCTTCGTGCTTGCTGCTGGCTGTGCAGTGCCCGGTGAATGAGTTTTGATAATTTCTGTTGGGATTAATTAATTAATTGCAAATGTCTTCAGGCTAAATTGTGAGTTTGCATGTCAGGATGCTGTACATAATCAACAAAATCACTCAGGGGCTTGACATTATGGAGGTTACATGGAGATTGTGAGAGGAGCACATTCATTCCACATTAGTTAAAACTTTTTATATGTTATTTATAGAACAGTTCTTCTTTTATGAATTCTCAGAGTCAAAAACAGAGATTTAAGATGAAATGTAAGGATAATAACAAGCAGGGAGATAATTCCACTGATTGATCCTATTCAATGAAGTTGCAAAATGTTTGAATAGGATGAGTTACAATTTTAATGGGAAGTAGGACTGGAATAAATAAATAAAGATCCATAATAACAATTCAGGTTAGATGGAGCACTGCTCTCCCAAATGAATGAGCACTAATGAAGCATTGTATGAACTTCTAGAGGCTGGCTACACCAGCCAAGTGAAGGGCACTGGATGCATTATAAAGTCAGAGAAAGATCTTTAATTTGGATGTTATCAGCACCAACTGACCCATGAGAATAAACAGTGCATGAGGCACATAAAAAGCATTTCTTAAATCTGTAAACCTGAACATTTTGGCTTCTGTCCTGATCCTAGATTATTTGGTAGTGCTTTTATTTTTTTTTTTTTTAGTTTAACTGACATCTCCTGCCTTATAAAAAGTCTATTCAGAAGCTGCACTGAATCCAGCAAAGCTGAGGCAAACCCAGCTATACAAAGGCTTTATGGTTTATAATGAAACAGGAGGCAGATTTTCCAAACGTCTTTATATCTGTATTTTGAAATCATCAGTTTAAATCCCCTTGGCAATGAAAGCATTGTTGCTGCTGCTGGATTCAGAAGCACTTTTCATGCACTTGGCAAAGTGATCTTGTTGGTTCAGTAAGTGCTTATGGTTTTGGTCCATAGTAGATAGAATTTTTGGGGGTTTTTTACTATTAGTGAATGCAACACATTGGTCTTAAGTCTGCAAGAGTTGTAGACCCAGTATGTCCCAGTCAGTCAGCAGTTTTCCCCTGCAGGGCTGGGAATGCCCACCAGGCTGGCTGCCTTTCCCTGACCTACTGTAAGTGCTCATCAAAGCAGATCCTGAACTTCCACTTGGAATGCTCAACGAAGCAGCCTAAAACTTTGCAGACCTTGTGTTATTTACGTTTCTGGCTGGATATTTTGGTTGCATAATCAGGTGCACATGGAAATCTGGCATGCAGCAGAATGCTCCAAGCATGCGTGAAAACGCAGCACCCGCTCGGGGAGGCTGGGCAGCGTTCAAAGGTGATCTGTGCTGTCAACATCCAGGGCTTTTAAGGATGATAACATTGTAATAACAGCAAAAGCAAAACTCTGCCTGGTTGAGTTGAAAACTGTGCTCCAAGAAAGTAGCTTTGTCTTGGCCTTTGATAACCAGGTTTTGTTAAAAAGGGATGTAAACCAGTAATGTGGAAGTGGGTTTTGTTCAGCTTGTGGGTGATCTTTCCTCCCAAGCACCTGTCTGAAACATTATGGATTGGTGGGAAAAATGTAACTGTGTGTGGTGTTCACTAGAATTGGCCAGTTGTGCCTGCATTTATTTGATTTATATTTACAATTCTCTCTTATGCATGTGGAAATTAGACGTGTCCTGTGAGTGTGTTGGAGCATATATTTCAGTAAATCAAAAGAAGTTTATGTAAATAGATGCCATAGTAAAATCTGCTGTTAAAATCCAGCATAGAGACAGCATTCCTGGATATTCTCCAGAGATGTTAGAGCTCCAAAATGCAGCAGCACAGCTCAATCTCCCTTTTAGCTCTCTAGAACTTGCTTTTCAACAATTAGGGCCTGGACAGGCAGAAATGGAAGGAAAGAGCTGCTCTCCTCAGCTCTTGAGGTGTAAAAGGGCTGGAGTAGCATGAGGGATTTCCAGGAACAGGAGGATTCTCCCAACCCAAATAATGCAAAAGGTGTCCATGAAACTGCCTGTGGCAGGCTTGTGTTATCCATTGTCTGTGGAATAGACATCCCTGGAGCATCCTTTGAAAAATCTCTGTCATCCTGATAAACACTGATTCCCCATGGGTTTTTGGGATGGTTTTTTTCCTCTTTACTGACTTAGAGTTTTGGGAGTATAATCTTTGATTCTTCCTGATCTCTCACGTTTTCACTTGGCTCACAGTACCATGGAGGAGTTGAAATGTACCTTGCTTCTTCTTAGTCCAGACCTGGATCACACTCATGCTTGGCCCTCATTCTTTAATCAATTCCTCTTTGCAAAATCTCATCTTCAGAGTCTTCCACAGGGTGGGTTGGCTTTTTGTTGTTTGTTTTGTTTTGCTGTTTGGTTTTTTTTTTTAATTTATTGTTGGATTTCATCTGGTACGAAGGTTTAAACTACAGAAGTAATTTAAAATATTGTGGCATTTCCTTTCTTAATTAATCCCAACTGTTTTCCTTGGTAGTACAGAAAGTATCAGTATTTGATGAGGACGTTTTTGCCTTCGTCATTGGAGCAGTGGATTCTTCCTGCCGAGTCTGTAAACAGCAGACAAGCCACAGAGTTCAGCCTTCATGTTCTGCTTTTCATTAAGCCCAGACTAGAGGAGCACCCAGCTGTGTCTTCCTGTAAGGTCTGTCAGTCTTCCAAAGCTTGTTAACATGCTAATATAAAAGGAAATAGGGCTGACTTCAAGGAATTTACAACTAGTCTTAAACTTCAAAGAGTAGAGCTACATCTCTTCAATACAACAACAACAACAAAAATCCTATAATAAAAGTTCTATTGGCCACGAGAACAGATCTGGGTGCATTGAACACTTCAGCCATAGTGCAGGATGCCACATTTTTTGTTGCAAGTTGCAACACAAAGCCTCTGCAGTTGTGAAACTTTGTTCATAGCTGGTAGGTTTGATCAGAGATGAGATAAATTGCTGTCCAGCCCACAATTAGGATATCAGGCATGAAGTTGTCAATCTCCCCTTCCCTGAACCTGTTTTCCATGTAAATGTTTGCAGGGGGATGGATGGTGGATCAGGTTTGAACAGTAGGCAGCATTCTCAGGTGGCAGGAATTGGAAGGACTCCTATGACTTCAAGGGGAATTACTGAACATCTGAGCAGCTGGCCCAGGCTGAGGAAACAGCTGCAGTGTCCTCTGAAGGTGTTCTGACAAGGAGGGACACATTCTGTGGGTTGTCATGGAAAAAGAGAGCACTGCTGTGTGGAACCCAGGGGAATGACTCAGGGCTGGCAGGAGGGCTTGCAGAAATGGGGCCAGCAGTGATGCTTCCCCAGTCTCCAGTGGTTTGAGGATCAGGGGCTTCCTAAATTAGGATCAATATCATTTATATCAAGAAGCAATCCATTATTTCCCCCCCCCCCCTCTAATTTTCTTACTACATCTCTTCTTTAGTTGAATGGATAACATGAAAGATTCACTGATTCACTCTTTCTCCCCTTGGAGGGCTCTCTGCTCCTGCTGGAGCCTATAGGATATTTCAGGTCTTGCAGGAACATGGTGAGATGAGGTTCTGCATCCCTGAAGTTCTCAGATGGGATCATTTCATCAGTAGTGAGAGCAAATTGCTGTTTTTATCACCTGTGGATCAGATTTCTGATGAAGGAAAAACACCTCAGACATTCAAAAATGCACCATTATTTTGATATTTGAAAGGAATTCCATTAAAATTCTCCTGGAGAAGGCTGAAGAATTTGGATGCATAAGGGTTGTTGCACAGCTGAGATAATTATATATTGAATGGCTTTGGCAGAGGCCCTGAGCAATAAATGTGTCAGATGACACATTCTGGAGTAATTTTAGGTGATTTCTTCATGGGGTAATTTTTTAATCAAGATTGAACTCTGTGTCAAGGAACTATAAGAATTTGTGTGTATTCACTTGACCTCAAAATTGGTTTTTTTGGTCACCCAGAAATATTAAAAGCAACTCAATGCAGGGATTTAAAAAAAAAAAAAAAGCAAAGTAGCATATTAAACTCTGCTGTTATTCACACTGTTCCTTCTCTGACAGCTTGTTAAAAATGTTGGGGGAATAGGTGCTGTTGTTATACTTTCGTTATTTGGTGCTAATTAGAACAAACTTACACAGAATCAAGAGTGGTTTCTAAAGGGAGCTGATGGTTTAATAGGAATTAATTGAAAATACAGCCCTCAGTGGTGCAGGAGGCCACAGGGAGCAGTGGCACACGTTTAGATTCCCTCACCAACGTTTTCTGTGCTCCTTGCAAAGGGAGTTGTGGCTGCATCCACACTGGGAAAGGACAGGCAGGAAGATTGAAAACCTGGATGGCTGGGCTGGAACCAGAACCAAGCACAGCCTTGTCCAAGTTACATTTTCCACCTTCCTTTCACCTCAGAAAATGCAGAGATGTGGATGGCAACAGGTTGTGTATCAGCCCTGCTGCTGTGTCCAGAAACAGGGTTTGCAAAGCAGAAACAGCTGGTCAAATATCCCATAAGCTAATTTTTACAGTTATTTCCCTTGTGTATTTATACCATTCATGGCTGCAGTTTCCATCCTCATTCACCTGAGGGTTCTCTCATGTGTAGGAATTTCTGTTCTTTCTGCTGGCTCCTGTTGGTCTTATCAAGGGTCACTGGAAAATAACCCCCTCCAAAACACAAATAAAAGAATTCTTATGTAAAGAAACAAACTGCCCCATAAAACCTTTGTTTCTTTGACAGCAAAGCTGGGCGTTTAGGCAGTGATGTGCCATTTTTTTCAATGTTCTTGAAAATCCCATTTTAAGAGGGGAAAAAAATGATAGGAAAGGCTGCATCAGTCTTGTTAAATTCCTGGGGATGGAGCTAAACATGATATGGTGTGTATCTATTGCCTTCTGCCAAAAGCACCTCAATTTTGTCAGAGAAAAATGGTAGGAGACACTGTGCCATAAGCTGATAAGGTCATATTAAATCAGCTGTCCGTTGAGTCTCACATATTTTATATATAGACATCCCCTGAGGGGGTTGTGTTCAGAGCCTGGGACAGCCAGCACATAGGTGATGGCTGACAAGCACAGCAAATCAGCTAGAAGGAAACCACACTTTTTNTGCAAATTAAACAAAAAACTCAAGATGACATCATTTAGAGTGATGATTCTGTGGCATTGTGAGTGTTTGTAGCAGCAACAGAGAACTTAGCAGTGAAGCCTTTGAGGTGAGGGATCCCAGCTGAGGCACTGGAACATGACAGGGATTTGGGAGCAGCCCCCTTCCTGCAGGAGTGGTAATGAGCTACAGCAGGAAAACAGGGAATTAATGTTAAAAAGGAAATCAAGTTCCGCAGTAAAGTTATTAAAATTATCATAGAATTTGCTTTGGAAAAAAAAAAGATTGTTGCTTAATATAGCCTTAAGAATCTGGCACATCCTCGATGATGTTAATCCATCTGCTGACATTTCATCTTCCTCTTATTGGTTTTGTTTCCAGTTTTTTGATACCTCCAGCATTTTAGATGTTATGTTATTGAAGTCGTGGGTCTTGTAGAAAACAAATTACTCCATAGACTTAATTGCACCCATCTCACTCTTTATCTTGTTGAGGTGAACTTCTTATCTGCATTTCATTGTGGAAAAAAAAAATCTGTGATAGGAAACAAACATATAAAAAGGGAGCAGGAGTTGATCACCTCTTGCCGTTTTCCCAAGAGCAAAATTAACAAGATAAGCCATTATTACCTGTCAGGTATTATCTAAAGCTCAAATATTCTGGGCCCTGGGTAGACCTGAGGAAACCTTGTGCTTTTGTGGCAAACTATAAGAAAAGTTTTCCTATTTGTATTGTTTAAACAGTTAAGTTTGAGATCTTTTTCTCTCTGGGAAACTCCCTTGGTGGAGAAAGATTGTTTTAGAGGGAGCTTGGTGCATTTATCATGCTGAAATGTGGAGCTAGAGAAGGAATACATTTGAAATTATCATCTAAAATTCTAGTTTCACTGTTGTGATTTCGAATTTTGACTGAAAGCATCTTGGTTTTCCAGACTGCTCCCTTTTCCCTTACTGTCACCTCTGTGCTAGAATTCATATAGAATTTCCAGATCTATTTTACTGGTGCAATACTTTCAGCGTTTGTGTTTTCTGATGCTTTTGGGTTGGGTTTTTTTGTAGCTTCTGCATTGTTTTAGACAGAATAATTCAAGGAGCCAGCAAATGAATGGCGTGTGTTGTACACATTTCTCAAGGTGTTCCAGATTCCCTCTTTAAACAAGCATGTGCTTGTGTGCAGTTCTGCTCATGGAGCTTTGTGGTTGATGTCTATAAGTTATTCCACTTGATGATGAATGTATGGATTCACTGCTGGAATTAGCGGAGTGTGTGGATCAGGGAAGTCAAGGCAGGAGGGGAATCTGCGGGGAAAACCCAATTGAGTGGCTTACCTGAGACTTCTGAAGTAAGTTCCTTAATTTCTTTGTGTTTTCTCTTCTTGCTGCAAGGTTTTTCTTTGTTTGTACGTGTTTAATTAGTATCTCAAAAGCATATGCAAACGAGCTGTCTGGCTAAAGATTTTGGAGCACGCGGGAGTGGATGAAAGCGGTTGAGGAATACAAAGGAGCACCTACAGGGAAAACGTGCTTCTCCCTCCTGTCCCTTGGTTGCCAACAAGCCAAACTCCAACCTGGCTCTGCTGAAGCCAAATCTAAAACTTTTTGTGGCCAGGCTTTCCCCTCAGGTTAAAATAGATATTTGACAAAGGTCCAGCTCTTCAGTTGGTTGTAGAGTGTCCCAAAAAGATTGCTGAGCTGCTTGGTGGGATGTGTCCATAGCCTAAATTATACTGGGGGATGATTCCCAGCAGTAGGATGGCCAGGAGGCACTGCTAAATCTGGCCCTTAGGAAAACTGACACTCTCTATGTTCCACATAGGTTCTCCCACTCCCTTACTGTCAGAAAATGCTGAATTAGAAAGCTGTTATAAAATCCAGCTTTGTTAGAGAAACGTATTCCAGATAACGGGGAATTCAGGGATTTATTCACCGGATGATGGTGGATGAATGGTGTCTGTTTTCTGTGCATGAATTGTAATTGACTTTATTATGAGGTTCTCAATGTATTCGTTATTTGAGCTGATTTCCTGATTCATTCTTTGTCAGTAGATTGGCTGCCAGCACTTCATTGTGGGTTTCCAACATTTAAAATTTCAGCTCTTTGTAATGGGTATCCAAGTCACATGGCGTTCTTCTTTTTCCTGGTTGGAAAAGGGGTTGATGCAAATACTAAAACTGAACGTGAATTTAAAATGCACTTTTTAAAACACCTTTAAAGTACATTATTTTTAGGCAAAACTTGTCTCAGTGCAACAGTCTCAAAACCTGTTCCTTTTCCTTGTCCTGATCAAGGAACATACCAAAGTCTTGAGTGACATGCAGGTCTTTGCTCTGGTATTTGCACAGATTGATGTGTAGGAGCTCACTTGAAGAATCAGGTTGGAAAACAACTTGAATGCAGTGAAACAGAATATTCACAGGCTTATTTGCAGCTTTCTCTCACTTCTAATAATAGGTGTAAGTGTGGATCACTTGAGCTGTCTTGCTGTTCCCAGCTCTCTGAAAGTTCTTCAGGGATTTATTTCTCTCTCTCTCTAGGGCTGCCTGTTGGAAAAAAGGAGACTCTCAGGCTAAATTCACCTTGCACACATACAGTGTTGACTTCTTATCACATCATCAATCTGTGACTCAAGACCAAATGCAACCCACACTCCAGTTATTTGACCCTCTGGAATTCTGCCTCCCTCTGAGCAGCACAGTTCCATGGGCTGAATGTGCTGGGTGTTCCCAGGATATTCTCTTTTCCCCAGGTTTTTCTTCTCTTTGCTGCAGATTTATGCACAGGTAGAATTTCTAGGCGTAAAATATGTGATGTAAAAGTGAAATGGAAGTTGACCTCTTTGGTGTTTGTATCAGCATCCTGAGACATGACTTCATCATAATTTTCCTACTCTGGTCCTTCATGGGCTGATCAGCTGCTAAGTCCATGAGTTCATGGCTGTAGAGGAAGACCTTGGGATCTGAAACACTTCAGGATAAATTGCTATACTCCCCCAGTCTTTCATTCCTCCATTTATGGGTCAGGAATAACATGGAATGGCATTTTTGTGAAGCAGGATGCAGAAGGCTTTGTCTAGCTCCTGACTTTGGCATAGAAATTGAAATGCAATGAACCCTTAATAGAATTGAAGAGTTGGCAATGCTTTTCTGCTGCAAATGTGCAATTGTTGGTTGAATTGGACAGAGAGTTTTGATATTCAGAGCCATAAAACCAGTAGTTTGAGCATTTGAGCCCCAGTTAGTGGCTGAGGAAGCAAGTTCAGGCATCTGTGTCTCACCTTCCTGTCGGGGTCGGGGTACTTTGGGAAACTCTGAAGCAGAGAGCAGGTTGAGGTTGAAGATGACTGTGATAGTCAATGGTGCTGTGAAGCACAATATTAATGCTCTGGGCATTACCCATTCATTTTAATTCTGGGATCTCCTGCCCCGTTAGGGATTTGTGGAATGTCAGCATGTCCTGGGAGGCGGGAATTAACCCCATGTCCAGATAGAGTGATGACTAAATATAGCAAAGCTTTTGTGTGTGCACTTCACAAGGAGTCACTCACTGACTGTTTTCATTAACAGGGAAGTTTTTTTATCAACAAGAGTAAACCAAGCAAGTTTTGATTAGAAAAATTATCAGAGGATGCAAATAATTTGGAATATATGTTCATGATGGTTTCCTTGACATGCCAGAACAGTCATTGCTGGTTTTCACTTGGTATTCAAAATGTTGGAGAAGAAAGGAAGAAGTGAGGAGACAAACCTCTCTGAAGAGTTTCACACTTTAGATGTAGATATTACTATCAATCCCAATTTTAAGAGGTGTTCCTCAGTCCTTGTTTCTGTGGGACACAGGGATTAGAGCCTATCTCCAGCAATTTCTGTCCCTGATAAAGATTTATTTATTTCATATACAGATAGCGTGTATATGAGTGTATAGAGTGTTTCATATACAGATAGAGTTCAGGGAGGTTTAAAATTCCCTCCTGCACAAGCTCTCACTGTTATGATCAAAGTCTCAGTTTCAGAGTAGTCCCAGGTGCAGGATCCTCTCTCCTTCGAAGATTTTCTTCTCTTCCAACCCTAACTGGTCCTACTTGTCTTAGTGTAAATATTCAGCTGAACTCTTTCTATAAACGAAGGACAGAAATCCATGACAAAGCTCTCTCAGCACCTTTTTTTTTAATAACAATATGGTTAATTATCTTTAAAATCTGCTGAACAATTAAAGACATTCCCATAAAGAGCCCAGGCACTCCTCCAGCCCCCGTGCATTCACAGCATTGTGCAGCAACTTCCATGAGCAACACAGCTCCCAAAAATGTGCAGTATGGCCCAACAGACCAGTTAATAAAAGTCCTACATTCCTCTTCTTGCTGAAAATGGCTTTCTGAGCAATTCCAGAGCGTAGGTCATTTGCTCAAACGCCTTCTGAAGTGGCTCTCAGAGAGGAGAAAATCTTTACATTTGCTAGATAATGCAAGGTCTAACTCAACCAGCCCTGTCCACTTTGCAGATGGAGAAAGTGAGGCATAAAAGGGCTTTTTCTTCGAGTTCCAGCAGTGAGCTGGTGGCAGAGGAGGGAGGGAAGCCCAGGTGCAGGGGCTGGGAGCCTTGTGCTCCAGCCTCTCCTGGGTGCTCCAACTGCAACATTTCACTTCAGCCAGGAAATGTTGGCCCTATGACGCCACATTTTATAATATATATAGAAATATATGTGTATATTTATACCTATAACTGAAAAGGTAGGTGGATTTTTTTCCATGTTAAATTTATAGGTAATTTACATAAGTAATTTGTAAGCCAACGTGTAAATGATGCTCAGCTGAAGTGACCATTTTGACAAGCAAGTGCAAACATTGTCAGAACATTGGCAGATCTGCTTTGGACGAGACTGAGCTTGACAGCTTTTTCTGTGTTCATCTGGATTTTCTGGGGGGGCAGCAAGGGGGGAGTGTGTTTTGTTTTCTTTTAAGAGCTACTTAAGCTTATAGCATTATAATGGTCTGGTTTTTTAAATCTTCCATCGAGCGATGTCATTTAAGATACTAAAAAACCTGGCATGAAAACCAGAAAGCTGTGGGTTTTTTTTTTTTTTTCTGTGCTTTTTGGGCCCAGTTCTGTTTAAACAAAAGAATCGTGGGATGCTCTCAACCATTTGATATAATAATTCAGCTCTGGTTAAAGATGATGACTTAAAGAAAGCTTGTGAGACCCCTTACACCAGTGTTAGATGGGGATTACAGGGATTGGGAGTGGGGAGATCAACATTTTAAAATCCCAGAAATATGCAAGGTAATTTTGGTTTTTTAAAAATCTTAGAATACTAAAACTGAGGATTTGAATGACTTTATATTCTGGAAATTTTAAAAGCCTACAACTTGATATAAAGCCCATGGAAAACTCATGGTGCTGTTCATTTTTAATTTTTTTTTTTAGGCCATTTTTATTATAGAAATATTCTATTTTTTTAAAATGGAATACAAGTTAGTTTTGTACATTTAGTGGCAAGTAGCAAGTTGGGGTTATCCAGGGTTAGAAAAACATGATTTTCCCATTCTTGCCTTGCCCAACTAGTGTGATGTCTCTAGGTCTAGTGGCTTTTTAACTTCCAAATATACAAAAGGACAGATTATAATTTTGCCTGTGGACCATTATTTATCATTGCTCTTTTTAATGATCTGCATCTGCTTTAATAAAAAGAATATTTAAGAAACCATAAAGAAAGCTAACCCAATTCTCTTTTAATGCAGCGTGTAATTAAATCTTTATTGAGATTTGAGAGCTGTGCAACCACAAAAGAAAAGAAAACAAAACAAAAAATGAGGAGTGATCGTGTCTTTATATCCAGACACATATTGTGAAAAAATCTGTGCAAGAAAACATTCTGTACAAGGACAGGCAGAAGATTGTGACTATTCCAGGAGCCTGTCCTGCATATATTAGGATTGGACATGGCAGGATTATGGAAGTGAATAGTTCCTCATGGACAGTAACATTTCTCTGTCGTGTACCTAAACACACCTGCCTGCAAAATGAATGCCTGGATATTCCTGGTCTCCTTTAGCCAACATGAGAATCAGAAGTGAAAATTAACACAGCTAAGTTTTGTGTGGGTGTCTGCAGTGGACACAGGCTGTTCCCAGCCTCAGTGGTGTGATTTGGGGATGGCCAAGCTGTGCTTCAGGCTGTGGCAGGAGCACGTGAGCAGCCTGGGAGCCCCAGCTCCATCTCCTGTGGAGACTCTCAGTTCAGTTAAAGAAGAAACAGAGAAAATTCTCCTAGGCCAGAACCTGGGAAATTTAGAGAAAAGGAATTAAAGCAATTGTTATCTCTCTTTCTGTTCATGTGTTTGCCCATGTGGAATGTATTCTAAAGATTGTACCCAAAGTGATTACTTGTTTAGGTTTAGTGACCAGTCAGAGACACAGCTGTGTCAGCTCTCAGAGGAGGGAGTCACAAGTTCTCTGGGGAGTTGTGAGTGAGAGCACTTACTATTGTAATATACTATAACATAATAAAAATATCATATATTATAAGAAAATATAAATTGATGAACCTTCTAAACCATAAAGTCAATGCTAATTATTACCCAGCTGAGAGCCTACGTCAACACATCTCCCTCCAGCTCTGCACCAGAAATCCCACCCTATGGAAATCCTAGCAAGTGGTTCCTGCTCAGAAAGCCCAGCTTTCCCATTTTAGCACCAGGTTTTGCTGGAATGCACACATGAATGTGCCCTATCAATTAACCCTCACTTATAACTTGTAAAATCTCCCCACTGGCTCTGCTGATTTGCACCCAGTGATGGGATTATAAATCCTCTTCACACTGAATAAGGTGCCCAGAACTGAAAAACTGTTAGTTTTGTTACAGAAATGTTGTAGATGATATTTTGGATAACAGGTCTGTGTTTTACTACGTAGAGACAAGCTCGTGTTTTCAGTAATAATTTTTTACAGTTATGAAGCTTGTAGAACACAAATCTTTGCTTTTACTGCCCTAAGAGTTCACTGAGAAATGGGAGAAACCCCCCACTCCAGAATACAAGTTATCTTGTATTTTTGCTAATGTATGTAATTACTGATGTGGGTGTTCCCACATCTTAGAATGGAAAAAGTGCTTGCCAAGATTGAAAAACCATAGTAAGCAATATAAATGATTTCTCTCACACACCAGCGTTTCTTGCTGAGACAAGTGAACTGGAACTGTGTTTAAAACCATATAATTATACTCCTATATATCATTTATTAAATCAGATTTCCCCCACCCTCCTTGCTTTTCAAGTCACTTCTGGAAAACCTTGTATTCCAAGAGGTCTGAGAGCTGGGGTCCTCCCCTGGAAGAGCACTTTCTTAGCAATGAAACCCAACAAAAATGTAAACAGCACATCTGGACCCATGTGATGTCTTCTCCCTGTGCCACCACTGCTCCTTGCCTTGATCTTTGGTGTCACTGAATCTGCTTGGCCCAGATAATGAGGTGGTGTCATTTGGGGACTACCCTGGCTGTCCATGGAGTTTTTTGGCCATCTAGCTTGCTTTCCTTCATGGCACAGGCCGTGTAATTCCACCTCTCCATTCCTCACTCATGCCCAGAGCTGCCTGTTCAGGTAATCCACGGACTGTAGAGAGCTGCTTGTGGATTTCCTTATTTCACACTCATTTCTATGCTGTTTAAAATACAAAGAAGCTGACCCAGTGTTTTCACACCCCTGCAATAGAAGGACTATTAAATGATTTTTCCAGAGCACACAGATTGTGTATGCAAAGGTCCAGCACGCAGATCCTGACTTGTTTATGCCTCAGGTTGTGCATACAAAAAGCTGTTTAACTTGGAGCCAATACCTCTCTCTTTCCAGCACCCACACCTCCCTCAACCCACCTCCTCCAAGAGAGCCTGGGGAAAAGACTTTACAGCACTCTCCAAAGGCTGGGGAGCTGTGTTGGACACAGGGACCATCTGAACGTTAACTGGTGCCTTTGCCATTCTAATCCCAACAGAGGTTCCAGCTGTTGGTTTATGAGCAGGGTCCTACCTTGGGAAGCTTCATTTTGTGTGAGGGGATATGGGGACTGTTGCTGTTGAATTTGTGGGGTAGGTGGTTCCACTCAAGTCCTTAGAACTCTCCTCAGTTCATCCTCTAAATTGCTAATTAAGATTAGCAATTGGTCATTCTGTATTTTTTTTGCCACTCCATCTTCTGGGTCTTTCACTCTGTAGCTTGAGAGTTTAAGGGTTTCTCAGAACTGTTGTTGTATTCTGAGGCACTGCAGATAGAGTCTAGACAGGATTTTTTCAGGTTTAAATGTTAATTCACACGACCAAGAGTTGCAGTTTTGTTTTATTGTGCTCATTTTTTTTTTTTTGGTCATTCTGTTACTAACAGTCACTGAGAAAGGAAGGTTGGATATTAATGGTTTGATATATCAAGGGAAGAAATTCTTTTACTCACTGATATATGCACATGATGAAGATGCATTAGATTTCAATCTAAATTTCCCATCAATCTTTTCTTTTTCTATTGTTTCTCCTCTTCTGCCTATCCTTCTCTTCTATCCTAGGGTGCTTTGGGTTTTTTGGGTTTTTTTTTTTTTGCCACTCTTTACTTTTACTCCTTTTCTGTTCGATCCTTTTGAAGTCTTGTCAAGCAATGCTCCAGTTCTCCTTGAACTCTTTGGTCTTCCAGGATGAGAACAGAACTCCAGCAGTTCCCAAGTGGTGCTGCTGTCTCCAGGATTCCTAAGTTCCAACTCATGTATTTAAGGAGATGTTTTGTTTTTTTTGGTTTTTTTTTTTTTTTTTCCCTTGGGGCTTAATTAATTTATTCAACAGTTCTCTTCTTTTGTGCTAGCCAATTTACCATGTCCTTTTGCAAAATATAATATGAAATAGACCAAAACACCTTTATTTGAAGGAAGATGCTGAGAAGTATGAGAGTTATTTGTGCTGATTGTTACTTAGTGACTGCTTGAAAACTGTGGTACTCAGGGCTATCCTTGTTAAGGAATTATTAATTCTCATTAATAAAAGCTACAAACCATACAAAAGATAAAGAAAACAAACCTGGCCATAAGAAAAACAAACATACACTGGGTGTTCTGCTCATGACCCACCATGAGCAGAAATCTGCTGAACTTACAGCAATGTTTGTCATAGGAAAACGTATAATGTATTGTCCTTTTATTGAGTTTTATGCCTTTTATTAGCTTGTTAATCTAATTAGGAAGCCAATTGGCACCCAGTACGCAGTGACGGAAGCAGCACCACCTATTCTTGTGGCAGCTTTGGTTGGGCTTTATGGGTGGTCTTTGTTCCTAAAGGCTTATATGAATACCACATATTAGCTGAGCTGGTTCCCCCTTGATGTCTGTGTTGTATTGTACACATGTTGTCACTGTTTGACACTTAAACAATCCAGATTCTTACCCAGCCCATATTTAGTGCCATAATAAACTTTGGAGCATATGTTTTTGAGGGAAACAGTAACATCCATCACCGCAGTGTGACAGATAAATAAGCACTACTGGAGAGTGTCCACATCTTCAGAGGGCAGAGCTGGACTGCAAGGTGTGTGCCAAGGGGATGTGGTCATCTGCCTTGCCCTCACTGAGCTTTTCTTCTTCTCCTTGTTTCAGTAAATCAAAACAGTTTCTGAAGAGACCTAAAAAATTCCCCCTGTCCATGTGAAAAGCACGTTGTTCCAAAACTCTTCTAGGGAAACATTTCCTGTCTGGGGCTTTGGCTTGACACACAGGAGATGTAAGGCATAAAGCATTCCTCTTCCCTCTTCATCTCAAAGCCTCTGTCTTGCAGCGAGGAGCTCCGTGGAGGCCTGCTCTGGAGCCCTGGCAGATGTGATGGGGATGTTCCTGCTCCCGTGAGTCTCCTCTTGTTTCTGCAAAATTCCTCAAGTGCTTTTGCTCCAGCGACACGGAGGGATTTCTTCTGGGTTTTGTTTGGTTGTTTTTGGTTGTTGCTGTTGTTTGGGATTTTTTTTTTTGAGGTGGTTTTTGTAGAGCAGAAGAGGGAATCACACACGAGGAGCTTCAGGATTTGTGTTGTGCCTTGTGCTCTCTGAGCAAGACCAGAGGCTGACAAAGACTAATGGCAGCACAAAAGATTTAAAGTGTGGTCATGTCTTGTCTTAGCTGGGTAAACACATTCAGTGAGAGCTCTGTCTGGACAAGGACAGAGAAGTTGAGCCTTGAACAAGGAAATAATTTATGTAAGTTTTAATGAATATTTAATGTGGAATGTTAATTATAAAAAAAGAGGGTATGTATTTTGATGTCGTGCCTTTAAGTGTCAGCTCATGCAGTGTCTCCCTGGCCTGAGGAGGATGATCAGCTTGCTAATTACAGATGTATATCAATCCAGTGAGAGTACCCTGCCCTCATACCAATATCTCTTTAAAAAAACAGGTGGAAAAAAAGAGAAAATACCTTTAAAACAAATATATGAGAACCATCTGCTTTTATTGCTTTCATTGAGTTTCCTATTTATCGATATTGCTGAACACAAGAGAAGACAATTATTAATAGAAGATAAACCAGAAATTTCTTAGTGCCAGTTGTTTGTAATATAAACATAATTCTTAATATTTTATTACGATACGTAAATGTAATAAGTTTTTTGGGCTGAAGTAGTATTTTTCTGAAGATAAGTGGCATTTCTGAGGTAGCCTTTTTGTTCTGTACCTGTACACCCTTCCACCCTCTCAGACCACGTGGAAGGAGACCCCTGCTAACTATTCCCACCTCCCATGAGGTGGTTCTGCAGGCAAGGGGCAGCAGATGCAGCTGAGGCTTCTACCACAGTGAAAATTTAAAAAAATCTTTTTAAAAACTTTTTTACTCAGCATGTTCTGGTGCTCAACAATAACCCATGCTATGAACTGAAACACAAATAAAGGTGAAGTCACCAGATGCTGTCACAACACTAAAAAGGCTGTTTTAAGACTCTTAGAGTCTCATTACAAAATCCAAGTGTGCATCAGCAGCGGGTCCTACTTTTAAAGGAACATTTGCTTATATCTGACCTTGGTTTGAAATTCACCCGTCCTCATTAGGAAAATGAAGCCCAGCACCATTGACTCTCCTGTCTCCCCCAAAGCACAAAGATTTGAAGCTGCATCTAGGCCTGGGCTCTGCCTTGATTTCATGCTCTGCATGTGTGTACAGCGAGTGAGAGAGCAGGCAGCACGCCTGGGAATAAACCACATCAGCTCTCAAAGGGAGATTTTAAAGTTTTAATATTATGCTTGTCTAGTTTGATCTCTTATCTGGTCGTTGAATTGTATCATTGCAAGGAACATGAGAACAGCAGCATGACCATGAGGTATATTGTGTTACAGAATGAGGTTACACAGCACCAAAGCACCACCATATTTCAGTAACAAATGCAGCTTCTGGGGAGTTTTGTTATCATTGCATAAGCTTCACTGCTCCCTAGAAGATGACACTGATTCAGACAGAAAACACTAATTCAGTTCTTGCCAGCAGAGCCAATTGTCTCTCTGATTACATTAGACTGACAACTGGTTTTCAATGTCATTGTCAGCCGCAGCTTCTCATACGTGGTGCACTGGAGCATGAACTGGGCTCCCTTTATTTCATTATTTCTGCCCATTTCTGTGCTTGTGAGTAAGGCAAATGTGAGCCTCCCATTTCGTAGATAGAAAAATGTCAGGTGTTAAGGGTACAAACCTCAGGCTTCAGCAGTGGAGTCCAGCACCTTTTTAAAGGCAGATCCTGAATGTGTGTGTCACTCTGAAGAATTAATTTGAAATTATCATATCTTTTTTTGTGTGTTGGTTGACTAGAAGTAACCTAGGATTTCTGCATGAAATAATTGCTTCATTAAATAATTTACTGAATATATTAAATTTTTTTTTCTTAATTAAGTGGTAACTGGAAGACTCCCTGTGAACTGCCCATTGCAGGCACTTGTTATTTAAAATTTGCTGTGCACTGCTGGTGTTTTTGGGCACACGAGCCCTGTGTCCAACCTGGGTGTGGATGAGTGTGGAGCTCAGAGAGTGTCTGTGCAGAATCTGATTGGCTCTGCTGTCACTCCTGCCCTGAGCTGATGCAGGGGATGGTGGTGAGGGTTGGCAGTGGAGCTGTCACCGGGCAGGCAGGGCACAAATGTGGGCCTCAGCCTGTGCTCATTTGGGCAGCACGAGCAGCACGTGGGGCTCTCTGGGAAGCAAAACCCCCCTTGTTCCAACCAGCTGTGCTGTTTGACAGGGAGTGATGGCCTTTGCAGTGTCACCACAGCCATGGGCTGACACCAGCTCCCTCTGTTGTGAGCAGCCCATGGCCAGCTGAGGTACAGCCTGGCCACGAGCCAGGAAACCTCTTCCCTTTCTCTGCTCTCGTGCCCAGGCTGTGGTTTTTTTGTTATCTGGAGCACAGGACTCCCCATGGAGCTCTGAACTCCTTTTTACACGGGTGTGTCCATGCTCAGCCTCTTCCCCTCCCTCCCATGTGTCCCTCCGTGGAAGGGGGACTGGGGAACCAGGAGGCTGCTAAGGGGGCTCAGCACCATCTGCAGAGATGTTGCTCATCTGGGCAAGTTCTTTCCAATACCCTGCTGGTCACTGCTACTCCTCCTCAGCAGAAAAGGGATCAAGTGTGGAGGCAGCATTTTTGCTTTGTAAAAATCTTTTTCTCCACCTTTTCTTGAATAGACTTAGAATTTATTTTTTTCCTTTTAACGTTGTCATTTCTATTAAGGTCATAAATGCATTTAAAAAAATATCAAGCTGATATTTTTCACAAGGTCTTGTTTCTAGAGCAGCTGTGTGTGTAAGAAAAGCAAGAGGTTGGCAATAAAACCAGGAGAGGTATTGGCAGTGAAGGTTGCTATGCCAAACAAAATGCTGTAAAAATAGTATTTTTGCATTAGTTTTCTGTGCTTTTATTAAAAGCACCCCAGAATGTCTTAGAACAGCAGGTTGTCAAGGAGGAAGCTCCACAAGCAGTAGCCGTATGAGATGAAGCCCCACGAAATGGTTGCTGCCAACTTTGTGATTTCTCCATGCCTGCAGAATAAGAGATTTATGCTTCACAAACGTGTCTCCTCTTTCTGAATTCCCTTCCACTGCTCCCGTTGCCCAGAAGTCAAACAAAGCTAACCTCCTCCAGGTCCCAGAGTGAAAAAAATGCAAACACACTGCATTTAAAAGTAGATTTAGCAACTCCAAAGTGGGCGATTTGGTTCCACCCATCAAACCTGAGTTCTCTGATCTGAAGTCAGATGGGTGCTACTCCTAGCGAGATGTGTGCCAAATCTAATTAAGCTTTGCATAATGTGCATCTTGGGTGATTTGATTTATTAGCTTTGTTTGAAGAAAGTAATAATAAAAAAAGAAAATGGATTTGGTAATAAGCTGTTTGAATTCCCTGTGCAAGTAGGCACAGTCCCTCCTGGATCTCCCTGAAATGCTCTCGAGGTGCACGAGTTACCAATGGACTGATGCTGAGAGCTGGAGCAAAACCTGTGTCTGGAGCAGGGTCCTGCCTCCACTTTTGGCTCAGCACGGGTGTTTAAGTATTCCCCACTGGGGATAATGATTTCCATTCTCACAACCACCATAAAGCCCTGGAAGTTGTCTTTATCACCATTTATACCAGTGGAACCTGGTGCACAGAGAGATCGGAGATGGCTGTGGTGTAGTGCAGCAGAAATTTGCATTTGCACAAATGCTGGAAAAATACTCCCAAACCCCACACTGGTGAAGCAGGGCTGGTTTTGATTCCTGGAACAGCTGTGTGTACCTCCTCTGTTAATTTTTTAACTCAGTACTGTGCAGTGCAGATGTGTCCTGTGGCTGAGATCCTCAAGATCTCAGGTTCTGTGGATTCTGGTGGCTGGCCGTGGCATTGTCTCACATCCTGTAGCATTTCTGGAGCTGGGTTCTCACTTGTCATCCCAATATTGGTTGTTTTTCTTGTCTTTGATGGGTTACAGAGGAGGATTTCCTGCAGGGCTCATGATAAGCCTGGCTCTTCTCCTGCTGATGATAAGAGATCCTTTTCCTCCTCCATCCCTCAGAGCACTGACTCGTAGATCCATTGCAGCATGACCCAAGGTGAATCTCTGTTTGTAACCACCACTGGTGTTCATCACACAGCATGGAAAGATTTGGAAAAGTGGCATGTTCTGAAATTTATAGATGCTGCCTTGGTGGCTGCAATACTGCCCTGGCATCAGTGGGAAAGGCAATTCCCTTGGGATCAGATCAACAGCAGTATGTTGGGATGTAAGTGTAATTGAATGTGAATAAGGAGCAATAATCTGGGACCTGAATATCAGGGCATCTTTTCCTAATCCCATTCCTGACATACAGCAAACATGACCAAAGATTGGGCATCTGCAATTTCTATTTCCAGGGAAAATATCTGTAACTTGTACTTTGCATTTACAATGAGAACAGAGCCTTGAGGACCAGCAGTTGTGATGTTGTGTCATCCTGGGGGCAAATAATGACTTAAAGGCATCTATAGTGGGAATGTTCCTACTGGAACTTAAAGGGAATTGTGTGTTTATCTTTCCTCTGTTTGAGATGACCACTCCTAAAAAATCTTTCATGTTTGCAACTTGGAAAGTGGGAATTAGGTGCAGGATCAGACTTATTCTTAGTTGATGAAACATTTTTTTTTTTGTTTAATTTATTTTAAACACATTTGAAAAATTTGAAGAATTGAAAAATTTTGAAGAATATCCATAGGTTAAAATGATTCAATGTAAATAATTTTTGCAGTTTAGTTTTTTCTGTAAAAAAAAAAGTAAATGTGTTTTTTTTGAAAAATCAAGCTTTGAGATGTTTTAGTAGCTTTAATGAGAATGAACTCTTTTATTCTTATTGCTAAAAAAGGAATAAATAATTTTCTTTACACTGGAATAGTAGAAGAATTAAGGAAAATACATGGATTAGCACCAGTTTTATGCAAGCTAGATTTATCCAAAATTTGAGTTGCCCCAAAATGCTCCCTGAGGTTTTAATCATGATACTTGCTTAGTTTTAGCTTTTTACTTTTCTGATCAAACATACAGCTGAACCTTGTGGCAAAAACATTCACCTAAAATACTAATATTAAGCAAATATCAGTAAATATCACCAAAAACATTGAATACATATATTTTCTTACCAGAAAAGGATTCATAACATTTCATCACAGCCAGGAAGAAGAAACAAGCTCTGCAGCCTCTTGTGTGTGATCAACATGGTTTGAATTTTGAATATTAAAATATTTAAAATTTACTTACAGTCCTTTAATATCTCCCATAACTTATCTGGCAATTAATTTCAAAAGCCACATCAGTGGCAGAGGGGATTTAATATGTTTTGCCAGTAATTTTGTTTCTGTCAGAGACAGATGTAAAATGGCTCATTATGAAAAACTCCCATTTCCATGCAGTTGGATATGAAATGAAAGTTTAGAGAAGAAATGAAAAAGGTGTTTTCTGCTTCCCACAGCATCAATGGTTTGCAACAGGCACCATTTACCACCTCCAGCTGTGCAATGACTCTGGTGCTGGGGGAAAATCAATGAGGCAGCTTTGGGGGAAGTTTTCTGTGGTTGTGCTGAAGAGAAGGGTCTCACCCTACCTGTCCCTGCAGCTATGGACCCTCCTCTGTCCTTGAAAACACAGCAACAAGGCGACAGCTCCTGATCTGGATTAACCCTAGGACGGAGGCTGAGATGTTCAACGGCACCTGAGAGCGCGAGCGCTCTGCTCCCGTTGAATTTTAATGGGTTTTGAATGCTTGGCTCCTCCAGGCTCCTCTGAAAACCTCAGCTTTGGTTCCTCTGCCTGCTCAGGGCCTGGACTAACACGGTTTAACCCAAGGGGCAAAAGCTCTTTGATGCCAGTCGGGTGCTCTGTTCCAAAAGCCGCCTGCGTGGCGCGAAACGGCAGCGCCGCGTGTGCACAGAGGGGCCTATGTAGGGGCCAGGGGAAGAAGAGTTTATCTTTAAACTGGTTTGACTGACTTGCAGACACAATGCAGCTCAGCATCTGCCTCTGCTGACTCTGCACGCTGTGCCGGGCTCCGGCTCTCCGTGACTCAGAGGCAGCAGGAGCGCGATTACGGCTCCTGGCTCCAGCGTTGAGTCTGTTGGGAGGAGGAGAGTAATTCATTAATTTATTTGGGACACTGGATGGTTTCCTTGCTGTCTGCAAGAACAGGGTGTGAGCAGTCCCAGCTCCAGCTGCTGGCAGATGGGTTTTGCAAAAGGCAGTGCTCCTCCCCAGCACCCACCAGCTGGAGCGGCCGAGCCGGGATGAGCTTCTTGTGCCAGCGTGGAGGGGCTGGGGGCTCCTAATTAAATTCTTACTATGCTCATGTGTTCAGTAATTAGAGATTCAGTTTTTCAGAGCCTGCTAGGAGAATTTCCTATAGTGCTGTCTTTTTATTTTCACTGAAACGATGGGGCTGAAGTGTCAGAGCCGTTTGGTCGGGCAGGGATTTTGTTGAGGGAAAAGGAAACCAGGTGGGAATGTCATCCTTTGGGGGTTTGGCAGCCTCGTACTGAGCTGGTACTGAGAGCTGCTGTGGATGTGTCCCTGAGATTACCTATTAATTGATGAGTCAAATAACCCCAGAAACCTGCAGGCTTACATTCCTCCTGCTAGTGCAAACTGGGAGCTGTTCCACTAAAGGACACGCTGGGATTATTGCAGAGCAGTGCAGGTGGCACAAGGAGAGCTTACTGTGATTTCTTTTTTGCTGCGCAATAAAATATAAAAATAATGTAAAAATTCTCTTTATGGTAATTGCATTTCAGCCAGATGATTCTCCATCCTGACAATAGTTTAATCTTTTCCCTTGAAGTCCCAGGGGGCTGCATGGCTGTAGATGCAATGCCACGAGGGCAAAGCCACCCTACAATCTTGTATCTGCAACTAAATTTCCTTATTCTGTGAGATGCAATTACCATAAATAGAAATCTACCAACATGTGCATTATTTAAAAGTGGAGGGTCACTATCCTGACTGGAAATTTTGTGTACTTCCAGAATATAAATATTTATTAATTATAACAGCAATAATATCTTCTGTTTGCTTTCTGAATGTTTGCACTAGTAAAAATCCACATTCCTGTGCATTGCAAGGACTAAATATGAAATATGCATTGCAAAAGTTATACTTCAAAGTTAGCATGTATGGAGTACTCAGAGTAATAAGCTTGAGTGTTAGGAGACACTATTTCCCAAGACATTTAGAGAGTTCGTTTTGCCATCAGTCTTAATCTCTGCAGAATGTGGTAAAGAAACTCGATTTTGGCAGTTTAATGCTTCCAAAGAAAAACACTTTGCAAAAAGAGGTGTTTTGAAACCCTTTTGTTTACCAAAGACAAAAAAAGCCATATTATCAGGCAGGGTTGATCTTGATGTGATTGATGTGTGCCAGTCACAGCACAGCCTCATTCCCAATCACTCAGCAGTCCCAGAAGTTTGGGTTCAGTTGTGGGTATTTTGGGTTCAGTTGTGGACAGAGCAGCCCAGCCCTGTGTTACAGCAGGAAAACCAGCCAACAGAAAACGCAGCTACAAAGATGCATCTTGGCTCCAAAGTCCATTTTTTAAGCTTGATTTCAAGAATACTGAAGGGAAAATCACTGCAGGGCTGTGTATTTTAAAGATCAAGCAGGATTTTTTGAAAGCACCTAAGTAGCTTCTGAACGTAATTCCACTTCTAAATGAGACTGGTCCTGAGAAATTTTAGGAGACTTTCCAAACCTACTTCAGGAGGTTAGAATAACTTATTTTCATGTCTTAAGGAGTGAGATATTAAATGTTAAGTAGCTAGCATGAAGGATCAGTGATAATTGCTCCCCTTAAGTAGATGATTTTTAGCATTTAAGCAAAGCATTGGATTCTGTTATCCTGTTGATCCATGGACCTACCTGAGGGACAAGCTCTTACTAAAGCAGGTTCAAAACCCAGATTTAATTTGTGAGTCAGCAGGAATGGAGCCTGTCAGAGGCATTTGCTCTTCTGTGGGTGGCTGAAGCACCAGGTCTTTGTAGGTTTGAAACTGTATTAAGTTTCCACAGCTTTATATCCATGGCTGATTTTTTTGGGCCTAAAATGTGGCAAAAACATAAACACAACCTGGCATCTTCTCCTGGCTTGGCTTGCACAAGACTTACGTAATTGTACTTTTTTTGCTTGGAGGAACTATTTTGAAGTGATAATGGTTTTCTTAAGGAGATGCTGTGAAGATAAGCATCAAGTATTTATTTCCATAAAAACATCCATTCTCAGCCTTGAGATGAGCACCACCTTCATTTATTAAAACTGAGAATTTCTTAATAATATGATTGACTAATGAGCTGTAGGACCCTGTAGAGGGGAGATGGCACCTACTCCCTGACTACTCTGTAATTACACTCTGGGATGAGGGATTTGATCTTTCAGTCATGCAAAGGGAATTTTCTGTGTGTAATGAAGTGGGGCAGAAACAAGGATGATTTAAGTCTGTAGTAGGATGGCATTTTGTCTTTTTTTAAACTATAAACTGGAATTTAACATCTCTAATCCCAGACCCCAAACCTGTCCATGGATATATGGCAGGGACAGTGCAAGAGTGTGGGTCTTTGATGATATTTTACAGTGATTCTTTAAATAACAGAGGCCTATGGATATTAATTATGATATTAATATATTAATTTATATGTTTTACACCTAATCAAGATTCTTGTTCATATCTCAGAAAACCAGCATATTTTGGAGGTGAGAAAAGGCCAGTGTTTCCCTTCACCCTTCCCATCCCCAGGACTTCTCTGGTCTTTAAAAATGTTTATATTATACCATTTTAGCTATTCCCCAAATCTAGGTGACACAATCTCTGCTTGGAAATTTAGTCTTGCAAGTGAGATATCCATGTGTCAGACAAATAATTAATCACAATTCCACTCCCTAAAGTCAAATCCGGACTGCTAACACATTGAAACAATTTCTGTGTTGTTGTCTTCAAATAGCTACATCCTATTTATGATTGTTAAGGAGAAGGTTGAAACCCCACTGGGAAAACCATAAAAATCTCCCACACTTTTGAATGAGTTTTCCTCTGGATTGGTGATTTTCGTCTTCTTCCAATGGGCTGAGTGCAGTTCTTTATTAAATATTTAAGCTTTCTTGTTATGGGCTGGGTTTTTGAAAGTTGTTGATCTAAGTCCCTGCCCTGCTCCAGGTCTGGAGACCCCAGGCTGAAGGTCACTTCTTGGGACAGGGCATCCCTGATTTTTGCACACTGTGTTTTCACCAGTCCTGGATTCCAGGGGTTTGAAAATTCTGATGAATTTCAGTGCCTTTATTGGGGAGAACCAAACCAGTTCACAGGTCTTTGGCTCTTGAGGTAGGAGGAAGAATTGTATTTCACTTTTCTTTCAGAGCAAGAGAAATGTTTTCATTTCCAAAGATCAGTATCAGGGAAATTGTCTTCCAAAAATCCCTCTTCAGGACTGCAGCCATCTGAAAGATGTACTCCACTAAATGTAAAGCCATAGCTCAGTAAAAACTAAAAAGTCATGACAATTTTTCCCTAACTTGAATTTTAAGTGAGACTAAAGTTAGTTGTTTTTTTTTTCCTAATTAATTGCAGGGTCTTTGACCATACGTTGACTTGTATTAATTGCTTCTCCTGGACAATTTTAAATTTAGGAAAACAACTAATCCTGGTAAAAAGTATTCCAAAAAATTTCTAAAATATTTTCAGCAATTGAAAAGTTATGGAAAAGCTAAAAGAAGTATTTGGCTTGGCCCAAAGTAAAACAGTTTCTTTATTTTTGAATACTTGACATTTATTTCTAAGGCATTGAGGGAAACATGAGAATGAAAGCTTAAAAAAGAAATCAATTATTTTAGCAAACGCTGCAATGAGACATTCTGGTTTTCAGGGAAGCTTTTCTGTTTGTTTTGGTCTCTGAAAGGAACGCTTGGCTGAAACTGGCACAAAGACACAGGAGGATCCAGGGCTGCTGAATCTGCAGTTTTAGTCTGAGTGCCAGGCACTGTTTTCCAGGCTGGTGGAGAGCCATGGAGAGCTCCAGAATGTTTTCATGGATGTTCATGCAAACCCTTTATCACCTCAGTGTTGCCTGTCCCCCCAGATAGAATCCTTTCACTACCTTACCAAACCAACAGCATTTTGTCATCAAAACAATAATTCATTTTCAGATTTAGCCCTTCATTAAATAGATAAGTAGGGCTTAATTGGCATCCAGTGCCTGTGTAGTTGCTTTGTGCTAGAGCAGAGTTAAGTGGGGTTTCTCAGACAAGGGCCTTGGGCGAGCCCTCTGTCTGGGATGAATTTCTCCCCAATTAAACTCATTTGTTTTCACATTCACATAATGGCACCTGAGATATGGAATGTCTCAACCACTTCCTTCAGCTTTTTTCTGAGGGTGGGGAATTGTTTAAATCTGAGCTGCAAACTTATTACGGTAGAATATACCCTGCAAATAAATGTCCAATGTGCTAGAGGATTATCTGATTAAAGAGGTTAAATTATCCTCTTATTACTTTAATAGTTTATCTTTTCTGAGGTTCAGGTAGAATGATGTTTTATTGAAGATATGCCAAGGGGTGGAGTTTTGCCTCCGATGATGTTTTGGGTAGAAGTTGAGTTTGAAGCAGGATCAGGGGTGCCAAATCTTATGACCTGTTCATGCCAGAGTGGGGCTGGGAGGTAGCAGTTGAGGAAGATTTGCTTTCTCAAAGATTATGAGAAATACCTCTTCTACAAAGAGCTCTGCTGCATCTGGTTTGGAACTGGTCGTGCTCAGAGGAAGTTCAGAAAGTTTAGAACAGAAAGTTTAGAACAGAGATTTTAGAATTCGGAGGGGTTTTACTAAGCAAAGCCTTCCTACTAGGCTATCTCACAGCAAGACCTGGAACCAAGCAAAACACAGCTCTGTCATCTTCTCTGAAATTTTTAGCCTTTATCTTTTCTATATTTTGAATTCCTGTGGTTAAAACTAAAGTGAGGAAAATTAGGCTGATCTACAGAGAATTCTCTCAGTCTGATCTGTGGACACCCAGGGCCACACCTTTAAAGGCCTAAAGTCCACAGGCATTATTGCCCTGTTAGAAGCACAGGATTTTTGGAAATCCCAGGGAGACATTGGTGTAGGAATGAATTTTTTTTTAAAGCTCTTTATTCTGCACTTACATTCTTGCTGAGAAAGGCAACATCCTCTGTTAAAACCAAGAACAGCAGGTCGTGGCTTTGCCTCTGTTGCCTCTGAAAGTCTGAGATCAGGCACAAAGTCCAACTTTGGGGCTCACCTGCTCTGTGGGAATGTGTTACCAGCACCTGAGCACAGGCTGAATGAGTCTGGAGCACACCAGAGGTAGGAGAGGAACTTCAACCTGCTTTATCCCTTCACAAGGGTCCAAAAATGTGGCTCCCATGGGCAGGGGTGGGATGGCAGATCTTGCTGCTCTGCTGGAAGTTGCACAGGCACCAAGGAACATCACCCCAGCCCCTCTCAGCTGCTCAGGTTTTTTTCACCACAAAACCAAAGACGATAATTCTGAGTCATGTTTGTATTGTACTTTGAGACTTCTGGCTGGAAAATATAGAAGGATTTGTATTATTCTGCTCATGAAATATCGTGATGGGACTCATGATCTCCTTGCCCTCTTCTGTTGCAATCCTGCATCAAGAGGTGTAACACAAACCTCTGTCCTGATGGATTGAGAGAAATAATTGAATATGCTCAAATGCTGTGTCAAAAGGTTAATATTTCTTCCAGTTTGGCATTCCTCTGGATGTTAATAACCACAAGAATTAGTGATGGAAAGATCTAATATTGCAAGAGCAGTAACATGGGAAGCTGTGGAAAATTATCTGTCTCCATCTGTAACGGGGAGCAGGGAGGCTGTGATGCAGCTGAAATTAAACTGCACTTTGGCCACCGGGGCAGATGCACAGCAGTGTTTGCTGTACACCTCAGAGGTGTCCTGGCTGCACAGGAACACTGTGTTTAAAACCATGGTGCTGGACATGGATGGTCTAAATCTGTGCTCCAGCAAAATGAATTAGGGGGAGTGTCCTTTCTGTAGTGTTGCATCCACGGCGGCTGCAACTTAATGTATCACAAAAAACTGCACCTTAATAAAAAAAAATGTAAAAGAGCAACCATGCAGGCAAGAAGAAGCATCTGCATTTGCTTTACTGGATCTTTTTGTCAGGCATTGTGATCAGGCTGACAGTTAGCCCTGAGGAAAGTTATAAATTCTGCGCTGAATTGCGGTACAATCATTCACCATGGCATTTCTGCCCTCTGGCCACGCTCTGGTTATCCATAATTGTGGCAGATAATGGTTTTTTATGGCTGGAAACATTCTTTGCAGGCACAGGGACAATAACCAGGGCTGAAAATGTAATTAAAGTGAATGGATGAACTTTCTTAAAGAAACAGTGTAGATTATTACTGGAGCTTAACACCTACAAAGCCTGAGGCAAAATGGCAGCATCTGAAAAAACTTGTATAAATTTTAAATGTAGGGCGAGCTTGAAGGTGGATATTAGATTACAGAAGGAAAACTGAGACATTTGATGTAACAGATAACTAAGAGCTTAGATCATCTCCAGAAATATAAACTAATGTAACTTATCTTTCTCTGTCAGTTGGAATATGTAATTTGTGATCAGTGGCACCTTGTTTTCATGACTCTGTGGACAAGTTTGTTGCAGATTTCGTCCACTCATGCAAAAAGCATCTTCCTTAAATATTTAGAGTGAGGAAAAAGATGGGATGTCTTCTCTGTGATAGCTGTTTCTTATCATGGAATGAAACAGATATAATCTTTTTCCACACAGCACCATTAAAGTTCTGGAAATCAGGTTTTATTGAACAGTTCTATAGAGGCACAAATGAATAGAAAACAGCAGATTTCTGGTTTTTGCAGCGCTTCTGCTGCCACATGTTATCTGTTTCTGATTTAGTCACCTCTTGGGGCAGTGTTAGTTACCTGCAGGCAGCTCCTTGCCCAGATGGAGATGCTTCCAAACTTGTGATAAACATCATTCTCCCGTATCTGCTGATAACCAGAATGAGACAACGCATTAATTATGATTAACAAAGATTTAAGACTTCTTTAAACAAGAATAATGTCTTCTGTTATTGTTAATTTAACCATTCATGAGCTGATAATGGGCAGTCTAAATCTTAGACTTGGCTCTTATGCTTCCTCTGCTCCTGCATCTGGGCTGGCATTGGAAAACCTTTATTGTTTTGGGGTCAGAAAGGCAATTTTAGAGCTGCATGGCCTCCTGAGATGACATTTCTGAGCTGTTCCCAGTTTGCATTTTACAACCAGTTGCAGGAGAACTGGTTGTAAAATTTAGAAGCCAGTTGATTTTTTTTCCATGTTCTATTTTTGGCGCTCAGCTTCATTCCCACGGAAGCGTTCCTGCAGCCACACCAGGACAGCAGCAGGAGCAGGGAGCCTGTCATGGCACAGGTGGAACAGCTGACTTCCCCACCAACTGCAAATTAAAGCAACTTTCTGTGTGGGATAAATGAGAACTGGCAAAGCTGCTTTTCTGTGTTTTAAATTAGCTTCCCAGCTGAGGGTAAGTGATGCTAATCTGGAACCACAAGCAGTGCAGGGAGCTGGCTTTTGCACACCTTGTACCTGGTGAGTGAGCTTGGCCTTGGAGTTATGGCTTATGTGATCAAGCTGAATTTTGGAGCCTTGTATATGTGTTTGGGTTTTCTCAGCAAATTATTTGCTTTTTTGTTGTGAAAAAGTGAGTCCTGTAAAAAGCGTCACAGACCAAAGGGACAGTGGGGACCCGTGTCACCAGAACAAGTGGAAACCACTCTGTGTTGGAAGGGGCATAGGAAAGAGACCTCAAAAAGATTATTTGAAGCTCTGCTAGAACCAGTTATTGGCAGAAACCTCTGCCCAGCTGGATTTCCTGGTTACCAGCAGGAGAGATCACTTTCTTTCCTCAAGAACAAAAGGAATCCCCAGGGATTACAGAGCTTGGCTGTCACGGTGCCATGCACTTGTATCTCTGAGTTTGGGAGATAAAGACCCAGCAGCCCAGGTATAGAATTGGCTGCACGTGGCCAAATTCCATCACCAGATTCTTCAGCTGAGGGAGAAGGTGTCAGTGGAAGCAGAATTTGCCCTCAGACCCTTCCTCAGGGCACAGCAAGGACTTCAGACATTTTTCTTTTGCCACCCATCATGGTTTGGGCTGCCAAGAGTCCTATAACATGTCAGAGACTCTGTAAATTTATTCATTTATTTATCCTAGTCTTCAGCTGAAAGATGACCTCAGACACTGCTCCTCTTGCTGTGTTTCAGTGATAGAATGAGAGGGAAAATCAGGCAGAGAAAAGTGATTCCACAAACAGAATTTTGAATTTTCTGAGTTTTGTAGAAGAAAAATACCATAGCAACAACTGAGCCAAAAGAAAATGGTAGAAAAGCTCTCTTTCATTTTCTTCTAATGGCTTTCCTATTACTGGAGCTCTGATCCACCCACACAAAGCACAGATCAGGAATCTGGGCTTGGTAGAAGGTTCTCTGTGATTTAGCCACTGCTCATAACTCAGACTTTTTTTTCCTCTTGAAAAAGAAGGGAAGAAAAGGAAAAAAGTCAGGCAAGATACTGCTAAAAAAATCTGTGTCTTTTTGCTGTATTAGCACAGTCAACTTATACATGGGTGATTCACATTATGGCATAAATATCACTGACATGATCCCACCTGACAAGATCATGTGATGTGGCATATTAAACTTAAAGAAAAGAATCTTTTACATCAGATGTCCTCCATCAATTTCAATTTCCAAGTAATATAGCTTAAAGAATTTGGCATATGAAAGAAATGCTGGTGTCTGTCTAGAGTAAAAAATTTTGTGTTACTGGTAATGTATGTTACTGTTAACTACTGTTAATAGTTACTGTTCAAGGTAGGGATGAGAAAATTAATTTTTTTTAAATTGCAGTTTTTTCAATGGGGAATTTTAAGAAACATTGTCTTTTTTTTCAGTTTAATTTTAAACTAACCAGCTCAACAGAGGGAGCAGAAGCAGCAAAACGCTGAGCAGAAGGTTTCTCTCAATTAACCATGCTGTTTATCTACACGTGTAGCATGTTGCCACATGCTTTTGATTAATATAAACACACAGCTCCTGCTAGGAATTTGTGTGCATATGAAAGTGCTACAGAAACCCACTCAGCTCAGGAGAAAAAAAAGAAGGGTTTCAATATTGAGAAGATAAAAAAATGACACAGCTTCCAGTTGGTTCCTGTGGTTGCTCCCTGTCCTGATGGCACTCCAGGTTTTACTCGTGTCTGGGACTGTGTTTATTCACAAAAGTGGAACTTTTGATTGAAAAGATCCATTTGTCTGTAAAATTTTCTCTTTTCTGAGAGATGTTTTTGAGAGTTTATTTAATTTATGCAAGAAATACTTTTTAAAAAGAGTTCTACTGGTTTTCCTTTCATTTGTGTTGACCATAGTCATCTGCTGACAAATGAAATAATAATTTTAAAGAAAAAAATATTGATAAATATCTATCTGCAACTTCATCTTTGCAAAAGAATTAAGATTTTTTATCTATTGTGGGGAATTTGTGGTGGACATTTCCTGCTGTGCTGGGAATGGCACAGTCTTTCCCACCATTACCCAAATGACCATCAAAGATTGAAAAATCCAAGTCTGGCAAGGAAAAGACCACACTGGAATGGTCAAATAACTGAAATCACTGAAAGAATTTTTTCCCTGCTGCTCCCATTTGTTTTTTCATAGTTTCCAAAGCTGCTCCTCCAGTGAGGAGGAGATGATTTGATGGATGAGGGAGAGAAGGAAAGGGCAGTTTAGATGAGCAAGTTCAGGGCTGCCAGGTGCTGCTGAGGTGACTCGTGTGTGGAAGTGTCCATCTGCCACCCCCTGTCCCCAGACTCGACATGGGGCTCATGGCTGGGTCACCCTCTCTGCTGAGGCTGCTGCTCTGCTCCTTCAGCCCCAGGAGAGGCACCAAAACCAAAGGGAATAATCATGTAATTAATGGAAAGGAAAAGAGCCCTGACAGGTACAAAGCAAGCACCTCTGAGGAGCAAGTTCTCAGTGGGCTGTGGGCTGCCTGCTGCAGAGGCAGTGGTGCATGATCCAGCTGAGATGCTCACAAAGATCCATGGCTCTGAACACAGGCTTTAACCACAAGTGGAATATAAACCCTTCATTTAGCTTGGGGTAGAGAAAGAAACAAAACTGTTTCTTGATGTCGTGTCAGAAGAGATCATGTCTGATTCTGACGTGCTGCAAAAGAAATTTTGCATGTGATAGAGCCCACAGTTCCTCCATGTCCTTCATGCCTTTTGGGCACAGAGAGGGGCAGACAGTTGGGTTCAGCACAGTGCTCTGATGATGCCAGACAAGTATGGAGAGAGGGGAAAGTTCTTTTGCTCTGGGCAGCTGGAAAGCAGACACAACTTTTGTACAGCTTGGCCTTGCTGTGTGTGAGGCAGCTGGGGGCTGCTCAGGCAAGCTTTATTCAACCAGGAGATGGTTCAGGGCTCTTGGTCGTCCAGATTTGAGACCAGGCTTTTCTGTGAAAAGAAAGAAGTGTGTTCAGGGCTCTAGAAAATAAAATCCTTAAGCCTGTCTATCTGTAGATACAGGACTGAAATGAGACTTGTTACAAAGTGCAGCAATTCAAGTGTTTTCTGCCTGTACTTTCTGCACCAGCTCAGACACACGCTCAGCCAGGTTTGCTCATCCAGCCCCTGTTCAGGTGCAGGGTTTGTGTCCTGACTTCCTTTCCCATGGTTTAAACAACAGTAGCAGCTTAGCTGCCTCAGAAAGATGCTGCAAAACAGACCTTGGGAACTGAGAGAGGTTGTGCTCTAGGGGTGCTGAATAAGTAAAAAATCCTTGGCACACATTTTTTGACCATGTTTCTATCTCCTCTGGCGCTTCCTTTTACAGAGAGAAAGCTTGCAATCAAAAGAGTTAAATGAGTTAAATGTTGCAAGAAATGCCTATTTCAACTTTACGTGCCCTAATTTCACTGTTGAAAGTTTCTTTGATCTTTTTTTTCAGTTTAGCTTTAGTAGGAGAAACTTGTGCCTAACAACAACAATGCAGAGTGGCCAAGTCTTCAGGTAATTTGTTCAAAGTAGAAAAACAACGAGCAAGGGTGTAGAAAAAAACTTCAACAGGATCTGATGCTACAGCATAGAAAGGTTTCTATTTGTTTAAATTGGTTTTGGGATTGTCAATAAATAGATCCCGACCCAATCTTTCAAGAATTGTGCAGTCTGTGGGTGTTTCATCTGTAACATGTGATGTAAATAGTCTGTCTTGGTTTGTACAAAAGATGAGTGGTTAATTTTAATAGCAGCAATCATAAATGAGTGGTCATTTAAAATTAAATGAAAATTTAAATGAAAAATTATTTTGAACTAAGCTTATTTCAATTAATCATCCTTTAGAAAAATATTTGTGTTTTTAGCTAGCTATCAAATCCTTATAGTAGTTTCTGGGAAAAAAAATTCTCTAATATTTATTTTTAATGGTACATAATTGTCTTTCAAGAGACTTGGTTGTTAGGCTTATTAAGCAATATTTGCAATAAGAAACTTCTTCCTAGCAAATTCAAAACATTTCCAAAGAAGAGAGAACCACGTGCTTGTCAGTGCTTTAGCCCTTTGTCATTTGGATTTGCAGACTTTTGGGCAAGGTTGTGGGGGAAGAGAATTAAAAGGAAAATGTCAGAAATGTTCCTGGTACTTTTGTGGATCATTAGAAAAATTAACTGTCGCTCTCCAGCGTTTGGAGTCAGGCGTTCATATCGTGCTCTCTCAGCACTCCGAGATCTGCACTAACGAGCCTGATGCATGCTGACACCTAGCAGACCTCATTCCTTCACCTCCAAAAATTCAAAGGGAAAAAGCTGCAGAAGTCCACAGGGAACTGGCACAGAATCACCATGTTGGGAGGGCAGGCGAGGAATACCCTCTATGGGATCTGTAATTTTGGATGCTAAAGTCGTACCTGCATTTCAGTGAATATCAAAAATCATTTGCGTCGTGTGTGTGAGGTCTAAACACCAGTGAAACTGGTGAAATGGAAGGTTTGTAATGTCTGATATTTTATTCTGCTTTTCCTTGTGTAATTCCAGCACTTTATTCGGATAGGGAGCAGATGCTGGGAGAAGTACCACTGTGTGCCTGCCCTAGCCAAGAGTTTTTCTGGGCAGCCGTTCTCGGGCTGGAACAAGATTCAAGGAGAGAAGTGTCTTTGATAAGGAATATTCTGATATCAGCCATTGGTCCGTGCAAGCTGCATGAAACTGTGATTTTACTAATTAGATGGACTGTGCAATTTCCCATTTTTTTTTAATAAAGTCTGCAAAGCAGTTGTGAAAGGGTCCAGGGGAAAGGGAGGGAGTGTGTGAAAGCAGCTGGAAAAAAAAAGTCTTTAACATCTACGTAATTTATAAAGTCCTTAATTGGAACCTATTAAGTGAAAAACCTCAAGATCAAAATATTTCATTACTGTAATGATAACAGTAGGGATGGAAAGCAAGGAATGAGAACACTGGTCTGGATTCTGTTTCTCCTAAGTAGTTTCTATGTTTTCTAACTTAAGAAGTTGTAACACCTTTTTACACTTGTTGGCAAAACAGCAGCTCAAAGTGATTTTGTTCCTTTATTATTTCTTAAAATTTATGCTGCAAAAAGCAAAGTCTTTCTGGATGTGATTGTGCTTAAAGCTAGCTGCAATATTTAGGGGAAACAATCACAAATTCCAGTCACAGCTGTGTATATAATTACTTTCCTGAGCTGGAAGGAGAACCGGGAAGAAAATGGTTTGGTCTGAAATCACGTTTCATTTTCCTTGTGTTTCCTTCCCAAATGTTTTAGTGCTTTGTTGTGTTTAGTGTTGCCGTGCTTTTCCTGTTGCAACAAAACCAAAAATGCTAAAACACAAAATAGACAAGAAAAAAAAAGAAAAAAAAATATATGTTGTAAGTGATGAAAAATCCTAAGCCAAATGAAAGGCATTGTTGCATTATGTTTCCAATCTCAATTATAATCCTTAAATCTGGTTAATTTTAAAATGAAAAAGATGGTACTGCCCTCCATTGCCACTGATTTCTCTGAAAATGAGAGGAGTCTTATCATTGTAAAATGATCATTGAATATCAAAGCACTTCTTAATTGTTCAGTCAGCCAGGAATTGTGTCTGCAGGTAAAATGATGTTGGATTAAATCTTAATTCTCTAGAAAGATTTCTGGACACTGAACAGAAAACTGTCAGCAGCCACAGTGCTTTCAAGTATTTGTAGTGCCCAAATATTTCATCAGCAGAGCTGCTGCTGGAGAGCTGGGAAGGAGGAAAAATCACTCTGATAAAAGCCAAGAGCTGCCTTTCTTGTTAGACTAGAGAAGACCTAAAAGTACAGGGAGAAAAAAAAAAATTAAAAGAGGTGAATTTTTGCTTATGATTATCTAAGGTGGTGTTCTCTCCCAGGGAATTCCACATCTCATTAATATCTCCCTGCTGCTGGAGATGGCCAAGAATCTTATTTCCTGTGGGATGAGTGGGCACAGCCCCACTGGAGTGGGTCTGGGAGCAGGAGGAATTCCTGTGGCTGGAATTGGGTGGCTGTGGGTGGAAATTGAGCATCTCCCCTCTGCAGTGGGGGCCTCTGGTAGCTGCAGCCCCTTGCTCCCCTTGGGTCCACTGGAGGTGGTTATGTTTGTATGAGGTGTGGCTTTGAGGAGTTCTGTTTTCAGCCTCTTTATTGAAACCCACTGAACTGTGCTGTCTTGTCTTTCATTTATGTTTTTATTATGTTTCCATGCAAGGTTTTGTCATAAAGTGTAGTTGCCAGGAGGCAAGTTGTAGATGAAGAGTGCTCTGGTTGCTTTACTTAACTAGCAGAGTATGTGCAGGGTTCCAGAATGCGATAGGGTGCTGAGGTGTATTTAGGTGAGTTTTGAGTGCTCTGGGGAGGGAGCTGTGCTGCTGGGTGAGCAGGGCCTCACACTGTGGTGCCAAGCTCTCCTGGAGTCTGGAGAAGCACTGGGATGCAAAGCCCAACCCACCACTTCGGTGTGTCAGAGCCCAGTGGGTTTGGTTTTCCACAAAGGGTCTCACAGGTACCGGTTTTCCAGTGGAATTCTGCCTTCTTCATAAAAACCTCAATCTGTGCACAGGGACCACCCCACAGCCCCCATCTCCCTCCTGCCCTGCACACATCTCTGGCATTGAGACTGGCAAATTTATCCACAAAAGATGGGCTCCCTTCCGTAGGGGAAATTGGTGAATTGATCTGATACAAGTGAGCTGCCCCGCAGAACCATGGTGAGGCTGTGGAGTGGAGGCAGCTCTGCTCTCCTCTGCACAAGTTCTGCCTCAGCCTGACATGGATTTAACTCCAGTTTTCAGGTCACCCTGCTGTGGGTCGTGTACTCTGGTCTTCACTATTTTGTTTTGGAATTATGACATCCACTTGGAAGCCTTGAGGCAACACCAGCTGGCAGCCAATTTCTTTACTGATGAAATTGAGGGTGTATTCAGACTGGGAGTCAGCTAGATAGCCAATGTAATTGTATGCATTAATTAGTTATATACATTAATTTTGAGTCTGTAAACACCAAAAGCTAACAATGGTCTGGTTTAAGCTTCTGGCCTGGGCCTATCTTCATTAAAACTCCTGATTGTAAAGATCTTTGTGATGCCCGTGCAGTTTAGGAGCTATCAGGAGCCAAGGCTTCCAGCACCAGGCTCCAAGAAAACCTGTTCTTTTTAGAGCTGGGTTTTTGGAAGTATATTTGAGGAAATAGGGAAGAGAACAATACAGTTCTCTCTGAATGAAGTGGGGAACTCTGCAGCACATAAAGAACCTGGCAGGGGTCCATGAAAATTACCATCAGAGATAAAAGGGATCTAACCATTGCTATGCTGGGAGAGTACAGTGAAACCCTGATGTTGGGCTTTTGGCAGGTCTAGGCATAAGACAAACACTTACTGATGCATAGCCCAGGCAGACCTGGCATCTTCTCCTCTGGAGCTGCCCTGCCAGGTGCCTCAGCCATAAATGGGATCCCACAATCATGTACAGTCAAAGATGAACAATGGGAAAGGTGAAATATATTCCAGGGGCTCAGAAAGAAGAGTGGGACTGGGAAGCATTGCTTTTGATGCCAATTTGGCTTTTCTGCATCAGAGCCACTGTGGAATGGGGGGAAGTGAATGGTCTTGGACATGCAGAAAACTGGAGATGCTGGGTGTTGTCTGTCCAAGCCATCAGTGGGTAACCAATTAAACTCAGCTCAAATCACTGACCCTGCCCATGAGACCTGAGCTCAGGCTGGCTGCCAGAGAATGTGGGGATCCCTGGCTGGGTCTGCCTCACCAGAGGGACAATGAGGGAGAGTGAAGGCTCACGTGAAGGTGCTGATGGTGCCCAGAGGGCACCTGGGGCCGTGCAGAACTTGTGGTGCACTGGCTTGGCCTCAGAGGAGAGATGTGCACCAGATATCACTGGTGGTGACCATAGGAAAGCACTGACCTTGGTCCCTGAGTACTCACTAGTTATAAACTCAGAGGTGCTGTAAGGAGTAATTAATCCGAAATACCTCCAGGAACACTTTAAACATGAAAAGTGTCACCTCAAATTTGTTGCAAAATGAGGTGACAAATCATTTGAGCAAATGTTGAGTACCTGTCATAAGACATCCTCTCATAAGAGTGAGAATCTTCTAATAATCATTAGCAGCTTATTTGCATGGAGTTTTCCTGCATTTGATGTGAAATCTTGTTTGGCTGGATGCAAGGAAGGCTAAGTATGTGCTGAAAGCCAGTAATTTGATTATCTACACTCTTTCTGTCTAGTTATATGATCCTTGCAAAGTCCTTTATTAAAACCCTTTTAGAAAGAGTTGCTAAACCTTGGTGGAATGCCAACCATGCTAATACAATCTGGCCAGTGAAGAGTAGGTGCTTATTGAACAGAAAACTTTAATCTTGTTAAGACTGGATACAAGAGGAAACGGTAATAACTGGGTTGTGCTGAAACTGTCGCTCAGACAATGAAGGTGGCACCTAGGCTGTGGTGTGGACACACCTGTCCTTTTTCATACTGAAAAACTCTTCTTTCATGTAGGATAATCCTAATGGATAGGATTCCAGGAGAGCTTTTCACAGGTCATAATTATCCTCCATGCCAGCAGTTCCTCAATAGGCTTCTTGGTCACTTCATTTGCGTGCTCTGTAGCTACCATTTGTTTCTTCCAAGGGGAGGGATTCCTTTGAGGCAAGATTGGTTAGCAGTTTCTATCTTTCAAAAACAATTTTTAGAGCATCGATAGATGCTGTGGAAAGTCGTAGATAGCAATAAAATGATATCTAAAATAAGATGTGCTCTTGGCATTTTGTCTGTACGTGTTAGGGTGCCGTTGAGGAGGCCGTGTAATTGGAAGGCATTAGTAGAAGCTGGGCAGTGATCTGCCATAGCACATTGAAAAGAGTCCCCTGTAGGGAACCCTCAGTCCCAAATGTAAGAGGTATGGATGGGGACATGTATTTCCAGAGCTGGGCCACATTCCTTCTAGGGCCATAAGCTGCTTATGGAAACATTGGAAAGCCACACTGAAATAGCCAGGCTGAGAGCAGCTGAAAGCCATGGGTGCTTTCAGTGAAAGGTTTAATTAAGATGGGGAATTAGGGCCAAGTAACAGCACAACAATGCTGAGAGAAACTAGGAGACCTGTTCTGCTGTGAGTTTTATTTAAAGACTGAGTCAGGGCAAACATTGCAGCCTGAAGAGGTGCGTGCAGGAGGGGACTCTGTGAATGAATGTCCAGTGTGGCACTTGCATGCACCCAGCTCACTGAGCTCACTGAGTCTGGGAATCTGCACTCTCTGTTACTGCCCTAACATGACCCTGAGAGCCATTTGTGCCCAACATTGGCAGCATCAGAAGGGATGAACCCATTGAGAGAGAAGGGACTCGCCTCCCCATGCAATGTGACACGTGGTCACGGTGGGACACAGGTGACCCCAGGTCATCCCTTGACTTCAGCCAACCTCCAGCCTCGTGTGGTTCATTCTGTTTTGGAAAGGACCACGATAAAGTTACAGCCCCCTCTGCTCTTCTTGGAGGATGTATACTGCTTCTGTGTCCATCACAAGATCCAGTGACCATTGGAGTTGCTGTGGCTCTGCATTTCCTCTTCCAGGAATGAGTGGCTGACAAGGTCATGTCTGAGCATAGACTGATTAAATCTCATAATTATTTTAAGCAGTAATAGAAGTAAGGCTCTTATTTAGTGGTAAAAATGAGCTTTCTCCTTGGAATGAGGAAAGAATTAAAACTCATCATTGTTTCTATATACCATTAAGCAGAATATTTGATAGAAACCCAGTTGTGAAATTAGACTCTGTCAGTACCTTTTCTGGTCTCATTTTACAATTATGTGCATTGACATCTGTTATTGCTAATTACTTCTCCAAACTTCAGCAATGATCTCTTGCACTTCCTGTAAGAAATGCTGAAAGCTTTTAACAAACAAATTAATTATGTATAGTCTTTGATGCAAATTAGCCCAATTAGTTGTAGCATTGATACCTTCTTCATGTAAAAAGAAAAAAGAGAAGGAATGATCATATACATATTTATAAGTACCTTTTTGACAGATGATGGTAGGTCATGATGAGGAATTAGTTTAGATTTATGGAATGACTTTTTAAAAATGACAAACCAAAGTAACGGTCTTGTGAAAACGTGTTGACTTCACAAAATATGTTGAATATTTAAAGGGGGTTCTTGCTGGGAGAATCAGTGTAAAGTGATTGTTATTCTTCAGTCTAAGTGACACCCTGAGTAAACAGAATAATGTTGCACTGTGTGACAATAACTTGTAATGGATATTATTGATCAAATGGGGGATTTTTCAGCATTTCATCGTAAATGTATTTGAATTTAGTTGAGGTGGAAATGGTCTACAACAAAAAGACTTGAAATTTGACTGACAAAATCTGTGATTTTGTTAGGAGAGGGGGGATGACCATGTCAGCCAACAGGACACTTTATGGCCCGTCAAACACCAATCTGCCTGGCTTTTCCTTTCACTAAATTCACCTTCCACCCATGGACCAGGCCAGCCCTTCCCAGGAAGAATAACTTGTTCAACCCACACACGTTCCTATGGGGTTCAGTTGCTCCCTTATAGCTCTCCCCTTGAACACATGCAACTTATTGACTGAACCCGAAGATTTTTTCCTTCCCTTTGGATCATTTCCTTTGTTTTGTTGCATGTTGAGGAATGTGAATGACAAATTTTCTGTGGTTGTCTTTGAGGGCTGGTCATTGTCGAGAGCGGGTGTGGCAATAGTCACTGCTGGAATGTGTTGGGAACTTAATTCCCCTTCTGACTACTCTGCCCAGGTATTTCATTAATTCCTACCAGGGCAGCCTGTGGAGAGTTACAAAACTGGGACTGCAACCTTTATGAAACGCCAGTTCCAGGAAATAACTGGTTTGCTTTCAATCTGCAGCTTCCAAAAATTACAGCATCCACCACGTGCTACAGAGGGGCACTTTTGCATATATAATTTCTGAGATTGCATTTTTCTGCCATAAAGCTCTTTGAAATCAGCCATAACTTGTGTTTGAATATGTCAAAGAAAGAGAAAAAAGTCATGCTTTGTTTGAATAGTTTTTCCCTAATGGGACAGAGTCAAAAAACTGTTTGCATGTTTTGTAACTCCAAGGCAAAACTCTTTCTCTAAGAGTGTTTCAGCAGAGGGATGGGAGAGAAATTGCACTCCACACTTTTGGTTTTCAAAACTTCAGTGTTTGAGGTTTTCTCACAGCTGTAAATCAAGTTGCAGCTTTTGTGATTTTTGTGGAAAAAGAAGAATATCATTTGAAAAACTACTTTTTATATTGAGATATTTCAGTGAGAGAAATGTTTGACAGAAATGCCTGGTTGGGGACAGTGTGAACTTAACCACAGAGAGATGCTACAGAAACTGGCTGTGGTAATCTGCATTTACTTCATAGTGTTCCTTACAAAGATGGGGCATGGCAAATTTTCCACTCTCTAGAAGTAAAAAAACAAAAGCTCATTGGGATGAATATCAATATTTGCTTTTTCATCCCACTGAGATATTGCGAAATTTTGTTTTCAGTTTTGTAACCAGCAAAACTTTGCTCTAATAAGCAGAAATGAAAAGTCAAGTCTAGTGTCAGGTATTTCAAAAAGACCAGTTTGGGAAGGGAGAGTTACAGGTTTGTACTCTTCTGTTTTTTATTAGGTTACCAAGTCCAATAAAATAAAATAAACCAAACTGAGTGCAGTCACCTGTGCCATGCAGGTGTGCAGGCAGAGAATATGAGTCACACACACTTGGGCACCCACTGGGTTTGTGTGAGGGATCTGTGGATATGATGAGGAGATTTTTTTAAAACCAACAGGTGCTGGCCTTAAAATTCCCAGTGTTTCTACAGATGGGACCATTCAGGGATCTTCCTTCTGCAGCAGATTTTGCCAGACCAAGGGGTGTGTGACACACCTGGGAACCAGAGCAAGCTCCAGCCTTTGCCTGTGGTTTGTTCTGGTCCAGACTGCATCCTGTCCTTTACTCAGAGCCTCTGTCAGTAAGTGACTGGGCACCCAGGACCTTGCAGAGCAGGGGCAGCCTTAGAGCTCCCAGATTCCCATCTGGAGGTGTGGCAGCTTTGCCAGAAAATTTGCAGGAGCATCGCACCTTCTGCTGGGCAAATTTCTTAGGATGGAGGCATCAGCTGGGATTTGTAGTTCCAAATTTCTCAGGATGGAGGCAGCAGCTGGGGTTTGCAGTTCAGGATGGGCAGTCCTGTACTAATCACTGCACATACAGACGCTGAGGGGCTGGGAGGAGGGAACTGAGCCTTGAATTCTGGTTGTGTTCATCCTGGGTCCAGGTCCCAACAGAGAGCCCAAAGGCCCCAAGTCCTCAGCCTGTGCCCTAACTGCAAACTCGGTTTCTTTTCTCCCTGGTTGCATTGTTTTCTCTTGGAATTCTGCCTCATGTTTTCCTAATTATTCCACTGCAATACTCAACCCAATAGTTGCATGAGGAAGCTGATCATAACGATTTAAACACTTCTACAAAAGGCAGATTAGCAGATTAGTGACTGCTCTGGAAAATGTGCAGCAGTGCTTGAAAATTAATCCTGCTCTTAATGGAGGGAAAAAACAAGCGGGTCTGTTATTAGTGTTTCCTATTTAAAATACACTTCAATTTCTGATTTTAAAATTGCAAATGCTGTAAGAATATGGTGAAGTATGTGTTCTGAAGAAACCTCTTGAGGTTTCCTTTAGCTAATTATTTACAGTATGAAGATCTGGCATAACAGGTACAGGCATCCTGGCCATTATGTATGAATATAATCATGGCCTGTCAGATGTTTTTAATTAAGCTTTCCCCAGTCTGAGTGCTCTGAATGGTGATGAGCATTAACATCCTTCAGCAGAGCAGTGCACAACTTCCTTGCAGACTGTGACCATGTGCTATGCTCAGTGTTGAGCTTTGAAGTCTGGATTTAGTTTGAAGCTGGGTGAAGTGAGGTCCTGTATTTGTGCCCTGGTGATTCCTGCTCCCAGCTTTAAGCTTCTATCTGACTGTAGACTAAACTAGGTGTAAAGAGCTTTTCTGCAGCCAGCATCTCATGGAGGGATCTAAAAAAGACAGCCTGGATACATTCCCAAGTATTCTCCAACATCAGGTTCTGCAAGGTGATCTCCAGTGCCAGCTCCTGTCCCTTCCTTGTTCTCAGGAGTGCTGCACCAGTGACTGACTTGCTGCCTGGTGGAGGGGTTACATGGAACTGGAAATACTGTGGAAAACTGAGTGATAGGCTTGATGAAGACACAAGGTACAGGAAAGGGATTTTTGCCCTCTATCCAGCAGTGGTGAGGCCACATCTGGTGAGCAGTGTCAAATCCAGGGATCCCCAGTGCAAGGAAGACTTTGGCAAACCAAAGCAAGACAAGCCCTGGGGAGCAAGGCTCAGAGGCTGCTCCTGCTTTGAGCAGGAGGCTGGACCAGATGAAATCCAGAGATCCCTTCCAGTCTCAGTAGTTCTATAGTCCTGTAATATCTCATAAGGGGTGAGGGTATTACTTTTCCTAAATAATTCTGTTTCTTAGTGTGCTTAGAGCTGAGAGCACTCAAACTGTGTTGGAGTTTTTCTGTCTCAAAGCAATTTATTGGTGTCTCATATCAACATATTGTGAAGAAATATGTTGTTGTTTGTATGGTGATTGGGGATGGCATCTGAACATAGGTCTGCATGCCCAGGAAGAAAGATTAAAATTTTATAGCATTGTTGCTTTTAGCATATAATCAATTGGCTATTACTTGTTGTATTAGCAAGAATTTTGTCCTACGAAAGGACTGTGGAAAGTGACTCCTTGATCTAACTAAAAATTCTGTATGTTCAAAACCAAAAGTATGGTTTAATACATAGGAAAAGTGTCCTAGGACATGAAATATATTAGAGTGGTGTCTCTTGCTAAAGGATGTGGTGGAGGGAGATTTTTTTTATTTCCCCCCCCCCAAAAAAAAAATTTACCTCAAGAATAGAACACAGGTAACTGATCACAGCCTTTCCAGCTGGAGGGCAAACCCTCAGCACAAGTGCATCACAATAACTAAACCAAGCAGTTTGTTTTCTCCAGTTGACTTTCAAAGACCATTTACTCCATGGACCTGCTTCCCTGCTCCCTTAGGGGCCGCCAGCCACAATCACAGTGCCCTGGATGAAGATATTTATTAAGGAAGTTGTTCTGAGAGGAGAGGGCTCAGCTGACCTGCAATGTGGAGTTTTTAATTTCTTTCAGTCTTCCATAATCTGGGATCTAAACAGATCCAGATCCACAGAGCTGTACAAACCTACAGAGTGTGCTGGTGCCCCTGGAGCTCTCCTGTGCATCCAATCCAGTGTGTCCTCTTTGTTTTCATTTTGCTTTTTCTTTTTCCTCNTCCTCCCCGCTCTTTTTTTTTTTTTTTCTTTTCTCTTTTTTTTTTTCCAGAAGAGTTGGGGAGGGGGTTGTGTGTCCTGCTTTTTAAAGAGGGAAACTTCTGGCCATCTGCATGTAAAACAGGTTGTTGCTTGCATGAATATCTATGCGTGGTCATTTAGGAATGCTCATGCATTTCCCTGTTTTGTGTACAAAACTGTGTGAATTGCATGCAATTTAGGGTAGAGAGTGCAATCCTAAAGTATTACTGCACAAAGTATAGCAGCTCAGCTTTTGTCAAAAAATGAGCTATGTAAATAAAGGTAATACTGGCAGAGATGATGAAATTAAGATTAGCAAATAATGAGTAAAATTATTTACTTGACTACAAAGAGAAGCTGGATGAGAATCTTATCTGGGAAACAAATGTAAATCCTCAGATTCCATTAGAGATACATTAAGGATTGGTGGCAGCTCCCAGTCCAATCCATTAAATAGCCATATTAGCCCTGAAAGGGCTGCATTACAAAGATGCTGTGTAGGGCTGGTTACACTGAGTCCTCACTGGTACAATAAAAAATCTATTACTTAACCACTTCCTGCAATCATCATCTGTGACTGTAACTGTTTGAAATTAGCTGAACAGGATCCTCTTTTTTGTTAATTTGCTTACGATTAAAATTGAGGGAAAACCATCCTTTTTACAAACTAGTTAGTTTTCAACTTCAGGCCAAAACCTTCCCATTATCCAAATGAAAGGGCTGAGATAAAATATTTTCTATTTTATTCAGTATCAGCTTCTTAAGTATTTAAATTTTTTTTAACAAATGCTTAAAAACATAAATCATGCAAAAGTGTGATTATGTGCTTACATAGTGATTTGTAATGTCAAATTTTTGGAGAATTATTATTTGCATTCTTGATAAAGTAAATGCTGTCTGTTATACCTGTTTCTGCTATATGGAAATCACAGTGCTTAAACAAACTGCATTATGAAAAACATGTGTTTTGAGAACCTGTTCTCTAAAGATATTTAATTTCCATTTAGAACACTAGCTTTAAAATTAATGACTCTGCTTCAAAATGCAAATTCCCCTTCTCTATTTCAAGCAGACAAACTGAAGTTCACTGACTCCTGAAATATCGCTGCTTTGTCCCAAGAAAGCGCTGTCTTTTTAAATCTCAGCTCTAATTCCTCTTTGATTTTGCATCAACACCTTAATGGGGAAAAAATTCGCCACAAATCAGCATCTGATTAGCCCAAATCATCCCTTCTTAATCCCCCTCTGAAAAAAAAAAAAAGCCATTTGCAAAGTACTGTTGTGTGCCGATGTAGCATCTTTGTAAATTTAAAAACCCAGGTGTATTGATGAAAATACATAGAACATTTTAATTAAAACTCATAAAATTGTTGGACATCTGCTCCAAATTGTTCAACATTTTAGTGGTTAACAGATTTTGTGCACCTAGATAATGAATTACTCGTTATTATTGGCATAAATAGTAGCTGTGGGGCTTTTTATAGCAAGATCAGAAGCCTCTTTGTGCGAGCTCTGGCTTACTTTATAGTCTTTTGGCAGATGCCTATTAGAACCAATAAGTTTAGCTAAAAAAAGGGAGGCAGAGTTAAACACAGGAAACAAGAGTTGAATGTCCGCCAATAAAAATGATCACAAATCAGGGCTGCTGATGTCATAACCCTTGAGGTCAGAGGTTGGGCGCGGAATAAATGGCTCTGAAAGGGGCAGCCTGTCTGGAGGGCTGAGCTGTTGTTGGCAGGCAGGCACGGCCATGAGTAAATGGGAGGCACAATGCTGCCACTGGGCCTCATTAGCAGCCGGGCCCGGTGAAGAGAAGTGTTTGATGAGTCCTACACGTCCCACTGTGGCACTGTGTGATGTAAATGGAATAATTACTATGATCTAATGGGCGTCTCTTTTGCATGCGGGCCCCCGGTGAATGAAGCCCCTCTTTTATGGCATTCAGCCCGGGTTGTGTAAACTGTGGGGTGCCACTGGGGATGGAGCGGCGGCAGGTCCCGCCGACCCGCTCGCATTCACCCTCAATAGAAAGGGAAGGCCAAGTAATTTACTCCGCTGCCTTTCACCATGAGAGTGGCAGATTGAAGGTCACACTCGATTTGGCAGGACTTGAGTCGCTCTCTGTGCTGACGCCGAGCGAGACAGATGCAACATCTCCCCGCTTTGGGGACTTTCGGGGACGAGCCGTTTAATTGCGTGCGTGTGCGCCCAGCCGGACAATGCGGCGCGGGATACCCCGCTTTTTGGGGAGCAAACCCCCTGGATTTGAGCTCTCTGCTCTGTTTTTCATGAGTTTCACGTGTCTGAGCACACCCCGCTCTGCAGAGGGCGGCGGTGGCTCTCGGGGTCTCGCTGGGCTGGGTGGAACCCCGATTCAGCTGGTAACAAACAGCCCATTGTTGTCTTTATATAGATCATTAAAAGTCTGAATTAAAATAATTGCATCTTGTGTAGACGTACTGCTTTTCCAGGCTGAAAAGATGTGACATTGTCTCTGCCTAAAATTTGTTAGGAATGTCCTGGTAATGATATTATATTGAGTGTGTGGTGCTCCATGTTCTGTCTGAATCCAGGCTGCCGCAGTTCTGACATAACAAGATTTCGTTGTGGCTGATTTCAGATGTCTATATTAACAATCAGCATCATTTCCTTATTAATTACATGGTTTGTGCATCCATATGGCTTAAATTAAATTTCTCAGACTTTTTTTTTTTTTAAAGTGGGATAATATTTTTGACAAACTCACTCACTCCAGAAATGTTTTGTGCATTTTTCCCCAGCGATTCCCTGTGGGCATGCTTTTTAGGGAACTTTAGACCAACTTTTATTTTTGATGTTTGCTTTTATTATATGCTCCATGCATGGCTAATGAAGGCCAAACCATGGACACATAGAAGTCAATGGAAAAACTCTCAATGACTTCAGTAGGACCAGGATTAAAGTGTGTGGTCTACACAAAATTCAGTGGAATCCAGTCTCTTGGAAAATATTTTTCCATGGGATACTTTATAAGGTCATTTTAATTACGACCTGTACAGTATTTCTGTTGTTTGCGGTCACACGGAATCCTCACTCATCATTTGTGAAGACAACACAATCTTTCCTTTAGGCAACATTTTTTTTATTTTTAAAGAAGGAATAGATTGTGGATACTTGGGAAGGTCAAATCTAGGTCAGCATCAGTGCTCTAAGCAGTACTCTAAACACATGTTTACATCATTTGGAACCCATTATTCATGGTTTTATATTACTTATTGTGAAATAATGCATCAACAGTTTTGCTTTGTTTTGTATTTAACTGGTAATATTTGAGTGTTAAACTCCACATCAGCGGGGTGTGGGAGAAACAAACATGTACAATTACTAGACAAAATAGATTGGAAGTTGATGATCTTCTGTTGCCTGTGGAATCATGGAAGCAGTGATGTGGTTTTCTTGGCTACTTCAAAGGAATCCACAAAAAAAGCACCTACTAAAAGCAAAAGCTATTGTCAAGAACTGTAAATTTTCTGTACCTGGGTCTGTGTGCTTAGGTCTTTCTAACAGTTTAGAAAATTGTTTGAGGTCCACAAATCGAAGAAATCTGGAAAGCCCTGATGTAGTACTTTCCAGTGTGTTATGGATTATCTGCCATAATTTTATGGTTCCTTTCCTTTGCTTCTTTGGCTAAATCTGAATTAACCTGGTAGCAACCACCCAAACCTGCCCAGGGCTGGGTCAGTGCCCTGAAAGACAATAACTGTGCTTTTCTTAGCAGTGCCAAGTGTCTGACACAGGTTTCACATTTTCCAGCTGCAAACAGAGCCAGCAGCACTGAGCTTTCCAGCCAGGGAGGTGGCAGGAGACTCTGCACTTGCCCATCCTCAGCGCTCAGGAGTCACCAAACCCACGGATTTCCCTTCTGCCTCACACCAGGCTTTGTCCTTCCTTTGGCCCCACAGAGTCAACGGGGGTTTTGTCCTTGGGGCACGGAGCCCTGAGCAGGTCAAATAGGATTTTCTGACACTCAGCAAGTGCAAGGGGAGCAGAGGATGCCCCGTGTGAGGCAGAGTTCACAGGCCCTTCCTCTGCAGGTTTGGGGTGTGCCTGGCTGCAGCCTCCTGCTCTCAGTGTCACCCGGGCTGTGTCACCCGGGCTGTGTCACCCAGGCTGTCCCCAGGCTGGCTTTGCTCTCTGTGGCTCCACGATCCAGTGCATCCATAAAACAGGGGAACATCACGCTAATCCCGTCTAAATTCACCCCTTGCTTCTGGCGCCTCCCATTTATTGCTGTCCCCCATCCAACCAGCAGGACACAAGGAATGTCACACCTTGGTCTGAGGTACCCTTGGTGCGGCCAGAGCTGGCAGCTCCGGGTTTCCCTGAGTGCAGTGAGCAGGATTTGTGCCAGGGAGTTCAAAGAGCACTAGGAATGAAAGACAGTCTCAACCAGATTTCCCAAGTTGCTCAACACTCAGCAGTTCCCTTGCTGAGTCTGCACCTGAATAAGTGGCTTGATTTTTCAAAGTTATTTGCCAGGCTGTAACTCTCACTGCTCCTCATGATAAATAAAATTTCAGAGGGAGTTGTTGTCTATGAAGTACCTGGGAAACCTTCCCTGTTATACATACTGTTATTAGAATTATTATTCTTTTATTTGTTAAAGCTGTTATTTGTTCCTATAAATATTCTGTGGTAAATTAATCCCACTTCAGGAGATGAAGCAGGTTTGGCTCTGTCATTTAATATACCTGAAGGTAAACATTGCTGATAGAAATCTGTCAGAGGCAGGAAAACACAAAAGCCAGTTCAGAGTTTCAAGTGTCTTTCGGTCAGTATCGATCCTCCTGAACCTGATGTTTTACTGTTTCTTGCTTGTTGGGAGCACGGCAGCAGAAAAACAATTACGAATCCCATCCCCCCCACCGATCCCCTGGAAAAAAAGGTTAAATTTAAATAATCATTTCGAGCGCTGTTCCTGTTGTAGGTGGGGTTTGGAATGCAGAGTACAACAGACCCTCGCATTTTTCACTGATTATCTTTAATTACTTGTGAGGGCTGAGCAGCTCGCATTACCCCCAGGCACCGCAGGCTGACAAGGAATCTTCTTTCAAGCCTTTTATAGAGCATCACGCTATCAAGCAACTAACAGAGCAAAACTGACACGAAAAGAAAGTTCATTATTACTTTCATTATTGTCAAAAGAGTTTTATTTACTTCTGAAGCCCTACTTTTAAACACACTTTCCACTCGGAAAGTGTTGCCACTGTGGGGCTTCTCCGCTGCCCTGGAGGAGGCTCGGGAGCCGCAGAGCCCAGAACTCCTTCAGGAAAACCTCGTTATGCTTTTTCAAAGTACCCGCATCTCTAATTTGAAGTCTTGAAGATATTCGTTTTGCCAGACTTTAAGCAGAATAAGGAAAGCAGAAAATTTTCTGTACGGGGAGGGTTTTATTCACTTTTTTATTCTCGTTCCGTCTGCGTTTTCAGCTACAGCTGACAGCTGAGAGCTCTGCTGCTGCTGTGTCTGTCACAGATCCCTTGGAGGAAGGCAGCAGGACACGGGGTGTCCAGAGCTGACAGATCTGTGCCAACGTGTCAGCGTCGGGCACTTAAAATCCCAGGGTCTCTGATGTGAACCTTATTTGCTGGGGTTAACAAAGCATGGGACAAATGCATCGTGGATGGTGGGAAGAGGTGGAGGTTTAATCTGTGCAAAAGCATTCCCAGTGCCTGAGTTTTAGCACATTTGCCTTGATGAACCTCCAGCTGTGCTTTAATTGCACAAAATCCCTACACAGCACATGGGGGCAGTGAGGAACTGAGAGGACATTAAGAGTTATCGAAAAGTTGGAGTCTGAGGAAGATGAGCCAAGGACATGTCCCTCTTTCTCTGAGCCTAAGGGATCACCTACATCCTGAAATTCAGCTGAGGCTGCAAACCAGAGCTCCTAATGTGAGAGATGAGTTCTGAGACTGCTGCTTCTGATAAAATACTGCTCTATCCATCCCCTGGGTTACCTCACCAGAGTGCCTGCATACGCCACTACATGGAAAAATCCAAACCCAGAGCCTTCTCTTGGATGCTGGGAATTGGAATCAATGCTTTCTGCTTCATTATGGCAGGATAAGAACTGCTCAGTGCTCCCAGAGGGCAGTGGTAGCTGTGTCAAGTCTCAGGTGTAGAACAGTGGCAGCCCTCGGAACAATTTTGTTCCTGAGGTTAAAGTTGCAAAACACATCTGCAGTTCACAGCCTGCAATTCCTGCAATTCCGTGTGTCTAGGAAAACCTTGAGAGGTATCCAATAACTGGCACTGGGATACCAGCACAGATTGTAACTTTAACCCCTCCACATAGTACAGATGTAATTTAAATTACTAACAAAAATCTAGTGGCCAGAAATTAAGACATTGCTGCTGTATGGGTAATTACTTATTAATCTAAGCATGTACTTATCCTTCTTTAGCAGTGCCACATTCCATATGTAATTTGTTTGACCCATTTGCTTTTAAAACTGAACTTATTTAATTTTTTTTTTTTACTGCATCTGTGGGAGTGTTAATCGAGCCTTAATAGGCAGATGGAATTATTTGCAAACCATTTTATTTGTCTCATTTTCAGTACTGTGGTTTATCAAGAAGCTGATGAGTAAATTGAAAAGCCATTCTGTGTATACAGATAATTTTAATCACAGTACATACTGAACACTTTGGGCAGTGATATTTTAAAATATTTTGTTGTCTGATAATGGGGTTTGCAGGTAGGAATGATGTAAGTATACCCAGATATAGGTAAAATGTCACCAAGCCACGTGTCCATGTTGTACTGTAAGCAGCAGTTTTAACCTCAGCACTCTTTTCAGTGGCTCATTCCTCTTGTATATAATTTCATGATTATTGGAGTTTTTTTTCCTTTCTGCAAAGGCAACCCAGGTAACAAGCAATCAGGTGGACCTGTGGATTTTCTAGATAATATTCTGGAAACATTTTTCAAAAATAAAGCTTTGAAACAGCGTATTAAAACTCCCTGTCTCACAATATTTCTGCCTATTTCTTACCTGAAGGATTGTTTTACTTATATATTCTCTAATCATGGGAAAGACCAACTTAAGAATAAGATTGGGGAAATCTTGTAAAATTACCAGAAAAGTGAGATTCCTCTCCATTAATATTTTGGAACCAGCATTGTCTTTCCCAAGAGAAGAATATAAAGGCAGTGCAAGCATTTCCACCTGACAGCCTGTGAGTTTCCAGGGGCCAGAACAGCAGAATTGGGCACTGGCAGCAATTCCTTCACAAACTCAACTCCTGCTCCTCTTAGAGCTGCCCAGAAATTCTCTCAAAATTCCTGGACACCTTTCCTGCAGCTCTTGTATTTGAGAGCAATTTGGTCCACAAAGCTGCTCTTGTGTTCTGCGGAATTGTTTTAGGACTTGTGTTTGGTTTTTGTTTTGGGGAGTTATTTTGTGGTACTGGAAAGGCAGAATGGTGCCTCTGACCCAGAGGAGGTTGAAGAAGGATTAGAGGTCATGACAGACAAGCTGTGCCACAGAGCTGCTGCTGGGGGAAAGCAGGATGTATTATGCAAGTTGAGTTGCATCTTATATTAGGATGGAGCCTTGCAATGCCAATATAAATAAAGTGAGTGGGGCTGCCAAAGAAAACAGTCTTCTCCTTTATTAGTCAACCTTTTCAATTCTAATTAATTTTTTTTTATTAAAAAAAAAATAGCTAATGGCCTGTAGCTGTGGGATGGGAAGATAGGGCTGAGATAATGGGAACATCATTATAAAAAGTAAAATGCTGTGTAAAAAGGGAAGATAGTAAAGGTGAAGCTTGTTTGGCACAGGCACTTTACAGTATCCATTAGCTGCGAGCTACTCAGATGGGTCTTGACTGGTTCTCCCAGAAACTTTGGCAACTTTCTTCTTCTCTGTTTTGAGAGAAACAAGTGCTGGGAGAGCTGGGCTGGGCTGTGAGCACGGGGCTGTCACAGCCACACTGGGAAGGAGGGCTTGAAAATCAGGACTCAGTGGCCTCAGTGTCACCTCAGGCTTTGAAACGCTTGCACGGGGACTTCACTACAGGTCAGGAAAAATTGTGTCTGCCTTGGAACCACAAACCCCTGGGCTCTGCTGCTGATCTGCAGCCATCCCTGAGTGCAGGAGTCAGGTTTGCAGCTGGGCAGCTTGGGAATATCCAGGCCAGCCATAAACAAGTTAAACTGGATGTTTGAAGCCTTCCTCACATGGCATCAGGGCGCTCCTAGTGGGTTTGTTTGCCTTTTGGGAAAGCAGAGAATTTGGCCTCATGCAGCTCTGAGCCACAGGACTGCATTGCTTCCACTTATCCTGGCCTGTCCCTGGCACACTTAAAAGCTGCCCAGCTTAATAACTGTTAATTACCACTGGGCACCAAAGGAAGCTTGGACTGCTCTTTTGTCATGATATTACTTCTCTGTCTCTTGCCAGTACAGCATCTTCTGAGTAGAAGAAATGAGAACACGTGTATTTTAAATCCTTTTGGTTTCTGAGCAGTAAAAAATGAAATATGTCTTCATCCTTGCTGGACACACAGAACAAATCTAGAGGTGTTTATGTCCTCACTGCTACAAAACGGATTTTCCTTCTCAAGTACAGTCTCCCCATGGCCCTTCTGCTTGACCTGATGTTTATTTTCAAAGCATTTTTGCCTCTAGCTGCCCCTTGCCTGCTCTGCCCCTCTGTGTCCCCAGCAGCCAGGTAGCCACTGCCAGCAGTGACAGCAACACTCTCCAGCCTTCCTGCTCAGGTTTCTGAGTGGCCTTAAGTTGTTTTCTGTGTCAGAGCTGCAGACATGATAGTGGCTCTTTGTAGCCTAAAGAAATTCCCCCTCCAGGAAGGCTGCTTCCAGAGGAGGTGAGGATCAGACCCAGCTGAATATTCAGATTTCTTGATGGCTCTATAGGATAAAATTTCTCTTTTATTTCACAAGGGACCCTGCTCATATTGGAGACACCTAGACATCTCTCTAATGATTTGGCACATTTAAAAAATGAAAAAATAATGCATTGTACAATGCAGTTTATTTTCTGAAAGAAAACAGCTAATCACATATGAGACCACTCCAGAGTGTGCAATTGAAAAAAAAAGAAAAAAGGAACCTAAATAACTGTTACATTCTCAACAGTATAGTCTTGTGAATAACTAGAAGGACCTATTCATTTGCCTCCAAATATATCTCCACTCAAATGATTCTTCTGTTTGGGGGAATCCCTATTAATAGAGACCAAGGAAAATAATGTCCTCTTTGTCTCTTTCTAAGACATGTCCTTATTGTGTTTTGGACAATTGGGTCATTTATGATGATGAGGTAACTTGTTCTGAATCCTGAAAATGTAATTTCAGATGAACTGTGAGTAGTTTTACTAGTTGTTGAAATGTCTTTGCAACCTAATTTACAATTTACAATAGGCTGCATTCTAACTTTGGTCTAAACAGCAGCTTGAGCATCTGTCCTCTTCCTTGGATGGAAAGGGGATAAAAAGGTTTAAGATAACATGTTGTGGTTGTGAATCCTGCTCTTTTTCATACATCAGGTCCATATATTCATCTTGGGAGAGCAGGGCCAGGTGGCAGAGGGTGAGTCCCCTGAGCTGGGCAAGGTGCCAGGTGTGTGCAGCAGGTGATGGACAAGCTTCACCTCAGCCAAAAACTGCTCCAAGGATGGCAAACAACAGCCCAAAACTGATCCTTTGGCTCTTCCAAATCTCACAGCAGCAGCTCCCCATCCCTGACAGCTGCTGATTCCCACCTGAGAACAAAGCTTGGCTCTGTCCTTCCAGTTTCTCTTATTTTGGAGAAGTCAAAGATTGGTATTTACAGCAGAAGCCGTTACAGAGGGCTCATAAACCTCTCAGGTCTGCAGATTGTAAGCAGGTAATTAAAGCCAAGCACCTGCTTAAGGGCTGTGCTGATAGGGAGCTTGCTCTGCCCCTGGAGTTTGTGGGGCAGGAGCTGTGGGATGATGCCCCAGTGGTCCTGTCCTCACCACAGTCAGCTCCTGTGGGGGGACTCTGGGCAGAGGAAGTAACAGGCAGTTTCTACAGTTGTTTCTACACAACTCTGTACACAGGTACCTACAGCACATTTGTATTATAGGACATGAAAATAAACCCACAGCCCAGACTGAGGCTTGCTCAGACCCCTTTAATTCTCTGAGTTTTATCTGAGAGAAGCAAAGTGAAGCTGTAGCTTCTCATTCAGTTCACACAGGGAAGCAAAGATTTGTTTTGAATGTCAGAGCAGACTTTATTAATTTATTAATTTCAGCCAGTGTCCAGGTGTCCTAGCTTTGCCTTGTTATGATATATCTTTATTTATTGAATTACACTTAATGTTTTTACAACTGGGCTAGAAAAACTAACAAAACAAGAAGAGGAGGATGCAAGAGCTTGACTCAGCATGGATATTGATGTGGTTTAAGACTCTGTTTAAACTCAGCTCATGTAAACCATTGTGCTGATATAAGTAAGTATGTTGTAGCCTGCTGCTGCCAACCATTTTCACTGCAATTTACAGCTGTGCTGTAAATTAACCAGCTAAACTTCTATAAACTAGGTTAAGTTTATTTCAAGGGTATTTTCACATAAAGCTGTATTGCTTTAATTATCTCTTTTTAAACCACATAATTTTGTTAATCCAGTGTAACTTTTTATATGTAAAGCAGCCTTCAGAAAATTGACGGGGTGCCAAAATCTGCTCTGTCAGGGATTTTGCTTCCCTGGAAGTTTGGAGAAACTTTCTTTGCAGTTACATTTATGATCAGAATTTGGCTTTTTTTCTTCTCTTAGAACCTGGAGTAAATAACTCCTTAACTCATTGATTTACTAGGATTGCAGTGTCATGTGAAGAATAAGAACTAGGTTATTATCTAGTCAATAAAACCAGATCTCATTCTCCAAAGAAAAATGCTTTTCCTTATCAGTCTGCTTTAAAAAACCTCAACTAAACAACCAAATGAACTACTTTAAGATTAAAATCTTTAAGCAGGGAGGGTTTCACCCAAGCATAACAAAAGTTTTAGTCTACAAAGCTTTCGTTTTACACTTGAGCTCTGTGAATGAAGTCCCATCCCTGGTGCTTTATTTACCCTGTAATTTATTTCCCCTTCTCTACCCAACCAACCATGGACAGGAAAACACCTCCAAGAGCAGCTCCTTTAAGTGAAAACACCAGTTTGGAAGATGGAGTTTTGCTGAAGCAGTTCTGGCTGGAGAAAACACGCCTGATATTTATAACAGGGGAAATGTAGGAGGGCTGTTTCTTTAGCTGAGGTAAATTTGGGTATTTCCCCTGATACCACTGGAGTGGCAGTGACTCTGCACTGCTTTGAGGCCTGGCCCATTTGTGTCTCTTATCAGTTTTAGTTTAACAGTGCTGGATGGCTGTCTTCATTCTGCTACACTATTTACAAAATGATGGTCATTAACTAGATGATGACTTAATAAATGTGTAAGATAAATTCCTCTTGGCTGGGAAGCAAAGATGGTTGGCAGCTTCTGCTTGCTTAAATTAAAACAAGTTGCTTCGACATTACATTTCCAAACAGGCAAAAACTTGCACTGCCATTCGAGTGGTAAAATGAAACCATGACAATATTGCTGCTCGAGTGGGTGGTGCTGGAAATTGTTTTACTTAAAACCTCTCATTTATTTGGGCACAAAATGCAGCAGCCTGTTGCTTTCTGTTCAACACGTGTGAAGAGCTAACATGGCTACCCTGACACGAGTATTTCCTAAACTCAGAGTATTTGCTGTCTCCATCTATGTACAGATATGGACCTGGATTATTTGAGTGAATGTTTCCTCTCCAGTTCTTCCTTCCCTTCCTGCTCTCTCTGCAGCCTTTGCACACATGCCAAGTGCTCAGCTTGCAGAGGAGCAATAACGTGGTTAAAAAAAGCAACGCAATTATTTTAAGCATTTTCTCGCTGAAGTTTTTTTCCAGCTGCAGTTAATTTCTGTCTGATTAGTCTGACCTTTCACCCTCCAAGGAAGTAGTTTAGAAAAGGGATAAATGTAGTCACAGTATATATGTGTATGTGAGCGTGTGCTGATGTATTCAATCCTTGGCTTTATTGGGTTATCTTCAGCATGGACAAGTTCTGGTTACAAATATTTCTGCATGCCTTCAGAGGTGCTCAGATTTATCACTGGTGCTTGAAATCATGCATTTTTCTTATTTGATAAATGTGAAATCACAAGAAAAGTTCTAGTTTGGTGTTTTTTCCTAAGCCCTACTACAGCAAATCAAAACACTGAAATAGTCTTTTCCTTTACTTCTGAATTAATTCCTGTACTTTAAATACATCTATTTACTGGTCAGCCATTACAGAATTCTAAGTCTTTGCTTGTGGTTATGAAATAAATATAAGTTTGCTGGTACAAAATACAGCCCTGCAGTGTTAACACCACAGGAGAGTGGCAGCTGTGAAGGAAGAGAGCTTTTAGATTTCTCTTACCTGAGATTTCATTTCCTGTCCCAAGCACCTGCCCATATTTCTGCCTGCCTTAGATCTTGTGGAGAACAAGTGCTCATTGATTTGTGTGTTATATGAAAAAGATTCTCAACTGTGTTTTTTCTTTGTGCTACTGATTGAGCTGTGATGATTTGAAAAGAGTTGCAAGCATTTGTACAAAAGGTTTGATGCACTTACATTTGAGAGTTCTGGGCACTTGTCCTGCTCCACAGAGGCTGCCCAGTTGAGTTGTTCAAATCCAAACCTAGGGCTGGATTTCTGTAAATCATAAGAATATCTCAGATTTAATTTGGAGCTGCTTTTCCAATGACACAAGTTACAGAAAGTTGTTGGCAGAAAGGCAACTTCACGGATGTGTTTGTTCCCTCCCAGTTTGACTTGAAGCTGTGGTGCTACAAACCCAGCAAGGGCAATTAGTTGTGGGATTTGTAACTGAGGATTTCATCTGGGATCTGATCAGCTGTTGCTGTGATGCCTTTATGGCACTCCCAGCTGTAACTGGTACCTTAAATGACAGCTTTTATGGATTGTCTCTTTCGGCACAGGGTCAGGTATTTGAAAAATAAATCCAGTTTGTGAGTGCATACAACCAAAGAGGTGTATTCCAAGCCAAGAGCAGTGTGTGGAGCTGAATGAATACAGATGATTACTGCATTCATAGCCTGGCAAACTTTTGGTGAGTTTTGGAAGCACCCAAGAGGTGGGAGCAGGAACAGGTGATCCTGCAGGATCATCAAGGCACTGTCACAACCTGCAGTGATGGAGCTGGGAAAACCAAAGCTCTTCTGGCATTGAGTCTGGAGAGGGACAGGAAGGGGACCTGGTGACAAAGAGCAGGAAAGAGGCCAAGGAAGTCAGTGAATTCTTTGGATCAGTACTGAAATCACAGGTCCTGGGGACAGAGGGAAAATCCTGAGCAAGCAAGGCTTTCACTTGGTGGAGGTAGATCAAGTTAGGGAATATTGAAACAAACTGTGCATACACAAATCCACAGGACCTGATGGAATGGGCCAATGAGAGCTGAGGAAGCCAGCTGATGTCCTTGTGATGTGATTCTCAAAGATCTCAGAATCACAAACCACACAAAGCTGGAAGGAACATCTGGAGGTCATGTGGTTCCTTCTGGAGAGCTCATGGCAATTCAGGGAGATTCCTGCCTGGCAAGTGCTGCTGTTTTTCTCTATGAAAACAAGCAGCTCAGATGGCTTCTTACAGTCTCTGACTTTGCTCTATTTTCTTTAAAATGTATGTTTTCCTCAGTCTGGTTTCATTGATGGTGGGTTTTCTCTGCTTGGAAACTTTGGACAGTGTGTTTTCCTGTTCAGTTAGAAGCTCCTGATTATGCTGTATGAAGTGGGAGAATACTATTAAGATGTGGCTCTTGTTGTGATTAGTTTCTACAGCAGGGAAAACCAAGCTATGCAAATGTCCTTTACTCCTTTTTTAGTCAGGTGTTTAAAATCTGGAATTTTCTAGGTCCTGAGATGTATCCGTGTCAGCGATGCCCTGCAGACAAAAGAGCAGTCAATTCTAACTTCCAGCAAAAATGGGGTTTTTTTTGTCACTCCATCCCAGCTTTTAATTTTGCAATGACCTTTCCATTTGGGAAGCAAGTCACACTTCCCTTGTCATGATGCTCCATCCCTGTGTTGCAGGGCACACGTTGGTGTGTGTTGGTGACTGTCACCGCAGGAAGACGACGTGTGGTGACAATCTTGCCCAAAGCACACGAGCAAAGTTCGCATTAAGAATCTGCTTAAATTAAAGCAAAGCTTGGCACACGCAGCAACAGTTCAAAATCCAGTCTTGTGTTGTCACAAATTCTCTGTCATTAGCTTAATGTTAGTGTGAATTGGGTGTGCTGCCAGGCTTCCTTCCCCTCCTGCAGGGAATTCTGTATCACTGCTCCTATTACACTGAGAGTCCCCAGCACTGGGAGCTGGTATCACTGGTGCACTACTTATTTGCCAGAATGATATGAGCTGCTCACAAAAAAAAGTCTAATTTCAGCATCTGTCAAAGAAATGAAGCTGCTCAACAAAAGAGTTCACTTGATTGCTTTGAAAAAAAATTAAGTGCTGGCTTATGACACACAAGGCATAAATTAAATCATAACTAGATCAAGATTACTGACAAGAAGTGATGACAGGTGTTGTGAATATGTTGACACGGGGATGCTGCCCTGTGTAACAGTTGTCAGTCATTGGCCAGTTCTGAGGTTTGGCTGTGGCTAATGGGGATGGGTTACTGGGAATGAGTAGGAACTGCTAACAGTCACATGGTCAAAAATCATAATTTATGGTACAAACATTTGCTTCTTAAGCAGCTGGAGACAGCTGTGATGCAGCAGCGTGAGGCTAAACCATGTGTAAAATAGTACAAGTAGATTCAGTACAGTGGTTAAGGAGCAATTTCTAACAGAGACACGGGACTGGGATTAGGGAGATGGGGCTTTGCATTCTGACACAGCCTTCTCTGTGACCCTGGGCAAGATGTGTCACCTCTGTGCACATCAGCTCTGAGTACAGGATGATATTTCTGTTGTCTGTCTTGCCTGTTTAGGCTGTTAGCTCACTGGTGCATGGCCTGACCCGTCTGGGGAGCTGCACACCTGGCACACCTGATTTGCTCTGCTGTAATCTGCAGCGTCACAAAAACATAGCTAATTACTAATCCTGGTGGGGAGGAAGGCACATTCCTTGCCCCAGAGAACTTACAGACATAAAATAACAAAAATTATTGCTGCTGAGGTTAAAGTGGTGCTGCATATGCAGCCAGATGATTCCCATGTGCCGTTATTTAATGGATACAGACTGATGCCAAAAATACGTGGATGAAATTATATCATCTCTATTGACATGTTTGACACATGTATTCCCTCTGCTAGATGCTGTGGTCTCTGCTGCAGTTCGGGATGCATAAAATAAGAGCTCCCTGCCTGCAGCACTTCACAAGGATGTTTATGGACAGAAAAATGGATGGGGGGTAAATATCTGCCAGTCAGACCCCTCTCAGCTCTCAGCATCTTTCTTCAGAGAAATGCATCATTATAGCTCAGCTGTGATGTTTATGAAGTATCATTAGCATTATTCAGTTACTGATTTCAGATGTCTTCTTCTCTGGCCAGAGCAATCATTATAGGTCTATGCAAGAGGAGCTGTGACAGATGTCACAGTTTGTTACAGTCACTGTATGCCAGATTTAGCCTCTGGCCATGTACTGCTTGAGTACTTCCTCTAAAAGCATCTTGTGAGTACCCTGCAGTAGAAACAAGTGACAAGGACTTCAGATATATTTGTGACATTGAATGGATGCATTTTTAGGATGAGATTATGATGTGGTAAGCAGGCAAACAAAGAGCAGAGGACACTTGCACAAAACCGGTTTCCTAGCGATTCTTAACTACATCCTTTCATTCAGGTGATGCACTAATAGCAGTCAAGTCCTGCACATCTGGGCTTAAAGGAATTTTAGTCTCATGTTTCAAAACTATTGCAGTTGTTTAATATTATCTTATCTGTATTTTCCTCACAGCTCAAACTGCTGCATTAACTGTTGAGGTAAATTGTGATGATGAAAGGAAGAAAGGCACAAATAAGTATGGCTTGTTGTCAGACAGAGACCCAGGGTCCAACTCGGTCATGAGTTCTATTTGTTCTTGAGCTACAAAGATACAAACCACCCTCTTGGTCTGGCCAGAACATAAATACAGACAAGAAACTGAGAAATCTGTGTTTGCTTTACTATAGACACAGGATCTGGTGTTACCACATGTACTTGAACTCAAACAGGTTCTGTGTGTCACTACACGTGCCTCATTTTGGGAGCCACTGGTGACCTACACACACACACATCCTCTCCTTTCCCTTCCCTGGCCATGCTGAGGGGCTCCCACTTCAAATTGCAGCTGACTGGGTGGAGAACCATGTTTTAGACTGACATAATGCTGCTTGTTCCATATGTAAGTCAGGAGTTCCAAGCTGGCAGCAGACACTCGAGTGCTGTTCCAGGTCACCTCTCAAATGTTTGTCAAGAGGACACATAAATACCATATGGTAAGTCAGACTGATAAAAACAAATACACAAAACCCTGGAGAACTCCGTGGTGTCATCATAACTCTCAGAAATTCTGTCCTGCCCGCTCGAGAGGGAAGTGAGAAAATGAGTGACAGGGCCTGGGCTACCAATTACTGCTGAGGCTTCAGTATTCAATTAATGCCTCTCAAATTGGGAGAAAGGATGCAACAATGTCTCCTCTCCAATGCTAATGACCGGTATGAAAAGAAAATAATTGTGAAGAAAGCCTGTTGTCAAAAATAGTCCTTCTTTGCATGTACCTCTGAGAAGGAATCAGACACAGGATATTATCCATGTGGCCAAATGATCCATAGGATACTTCTGTCCTCCAGAATAACTGCATTCTTCTGCAGGGGCTGCCTGTCCCATTGATGCTTTCTAAGGGACACTGCTGCCATGTGCTCCTTAATTAGGAGATTAGGAGAATTCTTTGACTGAAAATTAAGAATCACTATGGCTTATTTTTATCACTAAAAGATCGCTCCAGCAACTTCCTCCAGGAAATTGCAAGGGGAAGTCATTATGTGAGGGGGGCTGGGGAGGCAAAAGCCAGCTCGATTGTGCATATGAACCCCAGATGAAATGTGTCCCAGCTCTGTCAGGGGGGCAAAAGGGGTGTTTACTAGGTCATTTACCATCTCCTTGTTTTTAAAGTTTCCTTTTCCACGATTACTTGTTGACCTTAATTGTTTCCATGCCCACGAGATAAGTCTTTGTACTTCCTACGGAGGCTTAGTGGAGACGTCTGGGGATTGCTCTTGCTAATTGCCCTGTATTCCTTCATTTCCCCTGAGTGTCTGTGGCCAGCCCATTCCCACATATGCTCCCAAAATCCATTTTAATCGGAGGGGCAGCACTGCACAGCTGACGACATATGTTTAGCTGCATTCAGGGCTCGCTGAAGCATGCCTCTCATGTTACATAAAAGGGGAAGGTCAGTACAAAACAAACAGCTTTTTACAAGCTACGGCTTAAGAATCCTGTCCTAAAGAACTCTTGCATTTCAGGGAGTGACAAATCAGCTTGTCGCTGAGCTCTGTTCTCTCTCGAGGCTTTTTTCCTCTTTTTTTTTTTTTTTTTTGCATACATTAGGAATGCTGTTAGTCTCCCAGGACAACCTGTGTTAAAACCTTCTCTTCTGGCAGGAATAAAGCTGTCCAGGGCCCGATCCTCAGTTTCCCTGGATCACCAGAGCAGGCTGGAGCACAGCAGTGCTCCTCCAGCCCTGTGTGCACCTGCTGCTGCAGGGCAGCCCCAGATTCCTGCAGAGTAAACTTCCATGGCACTGTCTGCTGGGCTTTGGGAAGAGGTTTGTCTGTGCTCAGGGTAAAATAAGGAACAGCAGGGAAAGGAGATACTTAAGGAAAACCTGAGCCAATTTCAGTGGAATTGCTTGTTTCCTTTTATTTCCTTTAAACTGTTTTGTTTTTTTTTCTTCATTTGACCTGGAACCAAGGCAGGAGATGACCCGGACAAGATTTCCCAAGAGAGTTTGACTCTCAATTCCCATTTCCTTTCACAGGATCAGTGCACACCAATCCTGTCTGTGGGTTTGCCCACCTCTGGCAGGAGCCCTGGCAGAGGGGCTGCACGGAGCTCTTTGCTGGGGGGCAGAGGAGTAAATCCAAACCTTTCTCCACATCTCAGCTAAGGCATCTCCCAGCTGGGTACAGCCTCGGGCTGGCAGAGCAAAACCAGCTGGGCTGGTGCCACACCTCTGCTGGGTGGGTCCAGGGGCAGATTTGAGGGTCTGCACAAACCCTGCTCTGAGGGTGAGGGCAGAGTGCCCATTTCCCTGAGAACCCACTGGGGCAGGAGGATATTCCTTCCCGAGATCAGTCCTTGTGAAACACAGCTCCAAACATCTGCGTGGCAGTATCTTCGAGGGCATCCTCCTATTCAGCCTTTCCACATTTTTTCGCAGCCTTTACAGCACGCACCTCCCCTGGGAAGGCTCGCTGATTCAGCAGATTCCTGCAGACAAGGGCTGTTTGTGGCACTGATTCACTGGCTTTGGTTATTCATACCGCCGTGCTGGGTGCTGCGTGAAGCAAGAGCAAAGCGCTGCTCATGCCCCAGAGGCATCAGAAGCCAAGAAAGCAGCAGGATCCAGGGAGTGCACTAATCCATGAGAGGGCAGAGGAGCAGGCAGCCCTGGCAGTCAGATGGGCTGGGACAAAACTGTGCTTCCAACTTCATCTCTGAGCAAAACATCTCTGAGCAAAACTGTGCTTCCAACTTCATCTCTGAGCAAAACCGCGGCTGCTCCGCCTGATTTCTGCGTGCAAGCCTAGTTTGTGTGAGGATGTGTTGTAATATGGGTTCCAGGTGCCTAAGCTGTGTTTGGGATGGTTTCCAGCCTGCTGGGGCCGGGGGCAGCTGTGGCTGCAGTGGGAGGGCTGGGGGGTGGCACAGCAGCTCCCCCACCACCACACGGGCCACGTGTTAGGAGGGATTTGTGCCAATTAGCACTGCTGAGAAGCATGTTTGTTATAGATGTTTCATGCACCTGGAAGCTCCTATCAAGAACAAAAATATCTTTAAACCTGTGGGGAAAAAAATATAGAAATATCGTTTATTAGTGTGCTTTTCAGATGATGTTTGGCTCAGTCATGGGGTGAATTCCAGCAAGTCCTGGACACCACTTGCAACAGTGAATTCACAGAATGACTAGGTTGGAAGAGATCTTAAAGATCCTCAAGTCCAACCTATGATGAATCTTGGACACTTTTAGAAAAGTGTTTTTTCTGTTGTTAAATAATGGCAGATATAAATAGTGGGTTTTTTTGCAGGGCATGATTCCTTCCAGATTTCCATGTGAGAACAGAATCATGTGGCTCTGCCAGCTGTGGGCTTTGTGCTGCCATGCCAGGGTGTGTTAGTGACCTTGGAAGCTGAAATCCCAGGGTATGGCAGAAGCAAATGATGCCACCAAAATAGGTGCAAGTGCTCATTTGCCTGGGGGAAAGTAAACCTATTTTAGTGAGTCAATTTTATAGTGGATTTCCTTTTTTTTTTTTTTTTTCATTTTTAATTTAGTGTAGATTTTTAAAAGCTCTTCTGCAGCCAGCTAATTAAACTGATGCAAATGGTTTCAATGTTCTTTTGGGGAAAAGTTTACAGAAACAGTTCTTGGTATAGGCTAATAAAATTCCAGTGCTTGGCCTTGAAATAAGCACCGAGGGAACTTCAGATGCAGGCAGTCCTACTGCTTTTAAAGTTAAGGAAAACTTTGGGGGATGGAACAGGAACTCTGATTGACAGCTCCATTGAGATTGTTTGTCTCCCTTGTTCTCCCAGTGTTAATGCATTTCACCAATACTAAATTCACATTTGCCTGCATGATAAGGAGAGGCAAAAAAAATCATTTTCAGGAGATGCAGGTGCTGCCTGGTCATACCTGAGGACAGAAGTTGTGTTTTAAACAATTTCAGGCTGTGCAAAGACCATTCTGACAGCAAATCCACCTGTTCCATAAAGCATTCACTGCCCAAACTGCAGCATTTAATTGCTCTGAAGTGAAACCCCAGCTCAGAGGGGGAATTTTCACTGTCTTCAGCCAAGCCCAGGATTTGTACCACAACATTTTCCCCTGCCCAAGGATGCAACGAGCCTGTGTGTGATGTGATTTCAGCCCTCGTGTGCCGCCCCGCCGTGAGTTTCGGTTTGCTGCTCTGATGATGGTTTAGATGAAGATCTTTGCAGCTGGAGCTCAGCTTGGTTCCTGCAGCCAGCCTGCATCCCTGGAGCTGCCTGGGGAACACGCCTGCTCCGACTTGATCAAAGGCTCTGGGGTTCCCTGCTGGTGCCGTGGCGATTGGGAAGCAGCATTCCTCAGCAGGTGTAAAAGTCCCTCAAGAGAAGGGCATGGAGCCTCAGAGCAAAACAGACATCAGCTAATCTCTCATGCCTAGATGATTTTACTGTGACGTTCTGCCAAGCAGCCCGAGGCAGTGAAAAATAAACTGCTAGCATTATAGTATCATTACGTTTCTGATTCTCCAGAGAAGCCAATATTTGTTTGCTTTTCTCTGAAGTGTTTCATGTCACCATGTATGTTCTCTCCCCTCCTTTTCAGAGCAGGCAGAGGGGGAGGAGGAAAGTTTTACAGCAACTGCACAGCCCAGATTTTGTGCTGCTTTGGGGCTGGAGGGTTGGGGGCTTTGTTGCTGCTCTTTTTTTATACCTATGAAATTTCTAAGGATTATTTGGCAACCTGTGAGCGTGGTGTCGAAGTGAGCATTGCTTAGGAAAGAGGCCAATCGCTGCAAACAAATTTTGCAGCCAAAAGTGCTGTAAATTTGATAGGTGCGAAGACAATGTGAAAGGGGCTCACGGGCTGAGCCCCAGGCGCTTGCTCTGAGGCCAAGGTCCTTCCTCTTCTCACCCGGACTGTGCTGCAGCCCAACCTTTTCTGCATCCCCGGAGCCTCCCAGCCGCGGAGCGGCCCCAGGGCTGATTCCTCCCCACCGATCCCGCGGGGTTCAGCGGCCCCGAGGCTTTCACGAGGTGAAAACCCCGGCGGGGTCAGGCAGCTCCCCGGGGGACAGGTCCCGCTGCCGCCCGGCCGGGGATGCGCAGCCCGGGCGGAGGCTCAGCCCCCGGGCAGCCGGCGCTCCCTCCCCGCTACCTGGCAGCTCCTGGGCTCCTCCCGCGGGGCACACAGCCCCGCAGCGTCCCTGCCGCCCTGCCCCGGGTGGTTAAGCCCAGGCGGAGCGGCTGCCGTGGTTAATGACGGGGAGCGCTGCGCTGCCCAGGGCACGGACGGGTGGCAGCCGGTGGCACAGGGGACACTGAGCCCAGCGCCGCCCGGAAAATGTCACCGCACCGAGCTGCTTTCGAGCCTGCCGCCTGGCTTCCAGTGCAGAGGAAAACGGGACAGGATTTTTTTTTTTCTCTGTAACCACTAATTTGCCCGCCCGTAGTAAGAGCTGAAGCCGCTGAAACGATTCCCGATCCGTGATGCCGCTATGCGAGCTCCTGGCAAAACGATTTTATGGGGTTTTGTTCCGTTTTGGCTTTATCTTTTCAACCGCGGTGATTTCAGCAGAGGCTGTGGGGAGGCTCTAAGCCCAGAACTGACTTTAGGAGCGGTTCTAGAAACGCCCTCCCGGTTCTGGGGATGCCCCACATCAGGGCAGAGCGAGCAGCCTCGCTTCTCCTCCCTCTCCTGCTACCTCTGCAGCTGATTTCGGCTGATAAACATCATCCTCCTGCTGCTCGGGTTGGTGTCACAGGCACCGTGAAAGCTCCAAATAACCAAACTTCGGGAAGGAGTAAAAAGCCGGCTGCTCTGACCCGGAGCCGGCTCTGTCTCTATTGTTCCCCGGGTGAAATGTTAACTTGCTTTCCTTTGAAGGCTCTCACAGATGGGAGAATTACCAGAATTACCAGAATTACCAAATTACGGTATTCCAGCAGCCTGGAAGCCGATGTTCTCCTTAGGCATCTGTCCAAAAGTTACTTTTTACTCTCGCAGATGATAAAAAATATGAATGAAGTTAATTATGGGGTTCTTTTCCCAGTCTACTATCAAATGCTGAATCTTAGTGTGAGGTTAAAATGTGTAACATTTCAGCTGTTCTCATGACTGAAATGCATGAAAAAATAATGGAAATTCGGTCACTTATTTTATTATAGAAATTTTCAAGGGAAGAACCTCAATTGTGTTCTTAACTCATGCTAACCCTTAAGAATTTTCTTTTCTTTTAGCTTCAATTTTTAAAATATTCATCTGAAGTAGAGATATAGGAAAGGATATCACAAAGGTCAAAGGTAGAACAAATGAGCAGGAGATAAAAGATGCTGTTACAAAAAAAAAGAAACACCTTGAACACTGCCCAGCTGTTTTGCAGCACAACACTTTCCCTGTATTTCTTACATCAACATTTGCCTGGAGGAAGGGAAGGAAGGTGATGACAGGGTAACGTTATGATGGGAGAAAGATGATTAAAGGTGACATTTAAAAATAAAAATAATGGTGAAAAGTACTGTGAATAGCAATTCCAGTTTGTTTGCATTGTGATTCCACACTTTCCAGGTAATAAGGATTTTCAATTATTTATTGTTTATAAATGTTAGAAAAATATACATTTCAGATTCTAGACTCAATATTTTTCTTCCATATTTTAATTTTTCTGGAACCTTATTTAAAAGTTTAGTTTCTAATGATTAATTAGCATATCTAGAGTGTGTTGTAAATGACTAATACTAAATAGCAGAGATGCAAGATATACCAAGACAGTTTCTCAAAGTATTTGCTAAACTCTATGAAAGATGATAAACCATTAAAAATGGTTGGATGGGTCATTCTCTGAAAGGGGTAGTGGATTCCTAATTATGATGTATTAATATCTTTCAACAATACTTTTAATAATAATAATATTTTTAATTTTTTCCTGGAGTTATTTAAATTTATCACTCCTTTTTTTTTTTCTGTTTTTGCACAAGGAAATCAGCATCCGAACCTTTAGAGTATTTTTAGAAAAATGCTTTAAAAATTGTCACTGGCATCAGGGGCTGGATTTTATCAGCAGTTTGCACCAGAGAAGGATCTGCCTCCCCACCTGTGTGCTGAGCTGTGGCTGCCTCACATTTCAGTAACAAACCCTGGAGACTTCTTGGCCTCTCTGGAAATGTTGGATTAGCAGCACTCAGCCTGTTCAGCTCTGGCATTGCCTTTCATTTGCTTTTTGGAAGGGAAAATGGTGAGAAATAGTTGCCAGGATTCCCCAAATCCCTCTTGTCTCCAAAGACAACTCCAGCATGTTTCTGCATTAGTCCAAGTATCCCCAGGCTTGGTTTCATTTTTTCTTGGATAAAGGAGGACTTGCTGTCTGCTCTTTGCAGAAAATGGAATCCTTGAACAGCTCCTTGGAGGGGAAAATTGGACATAATGAAACAAACCAAAAAAAACCAGGAAAACCAAATTTTTTGGGAGAAAACCCATTTTCCCCCACCTCGTAGCTGTTGCAGCATTTCAGTGTGTTGTGGCCACCACACACCTGATTCCCTTCATTTCAGACTTCTCACAGAAATGAATTCCTGGGAGGAGCTGAGGGATCTCCCCCCACCCAAAAACGATGTCACCTGTGTGCCCTGGCCTGTGTCACCAGCTGTGCCTTACCTGTCACACAGAGTGGGGGTAACTTGGTTTTCTTTTCACTGAGCAATGGCAAATCAATATGGTTACAAGGAAATTTAGGGAATATCCTGCTTCTTTTCTGTATCAATCTGCTCAGAGTAGGGACAGTAAATGGCTTGTGTCTGTGAAAGGAGAGGGTGAATATTACTGAGACAGAGAGATCAGGAGCAAGGGCAGAAGCTTTGTTGTCATCAAGCCTTTCTGACACTGTTCCACGGTAGGCAAAAATGAAATAAAATTGCATCAGGAATGAGTTTGGCTTGGAGGATGCCTCCTGACTGAAGGCTAGTTTTTGGTCCACTTTGATGTGTTGAAGAACAAGAACTTCCAGTACCAATTCTGCTTATGCTCATAAATCACGGGGGTTGGAGAGGAGGAGAAGTGACACACTGGTTCTGTTTCTCCATGAACGTGGGCTGCAGTCCATCGTAGGGGCTATAAAATATCTAAGGCTGATAACAAGTGCTCAGCACTATCTAAGTCAAGAGGCCAATAGAGCCTGGAGTATTTATACACCTGTGGCTTGAATGGCTGGGTAATGAATGACAAACCTTATTCTTGCATGTGTGGTTTGGGTTTGTTTGGTTGGTTTGGTTTTTTTGGTGTTTTTTTTTTCTTTTTTTTGCCATTTCTAGCTTGCACTGCAGCGAGTCTTGTGCCCTTTGGATTGTTTATACCTTGTCAAACCTGTTTTAAATAAAGCATTGTGCTGCACTTTCGGTTTGTCAGGGAAATTGCTGCCCTCTCCTGGTTTGAAACAATCCTCGACCAGCTGAAGGCATCTCCAAGCAAATGCCAGTTGCAGTGTGATAATATGATCCAATATGAAATTAATTAAGGCTACACAATAGTTTCTTTAAGACTAAATCAGAAAAGAGGGAAGGCAGCCCTATCTGGGACAATAGGATTGGATCCAAATGCAGTTTTAAAGACGCGTCCCGCCTCCCCTGATCAGAGTGCATTTAATGAGATTCATGCAATTTCTTTCTGAAAACAATAGCTTTAACCATTGGTTGCATAACCCAGGATATCCAGCTGAGGCCCCCCAAGTACAGAGTGTTCCACAAAAAGGAATGACAAAAAGTCTTCTAGTTAAACTTAAATAATTAAAACAAGATCTAGAGAAATGGCCAGCCCGGTGAGATGCCTTGCAGGGGATCAGGGAGTGGAGGAGGCGAGATAAAACTCCTAAGGGCAAAGTTAAATTTGTCCATTCCTATTCTCTTTCTGGGGCTGAGCAGCACGAAGTGCCAAGACCCCTGAGAGTGCTCAGCCCCCTCGGCCTTTTGGTGGCTTTCAGCACCTTGCAGGATCAGGTCCCATGGCCATAACTCAGAAAAGGGTATCTATTGTCTGCACAGAAACAGAGGAGCTCGGCAGCATATACTCCCTGAGACGTGCTGGAGTTTGGGCTGTGATTTGTGGCTCTCATTTTACACGAAGTTTAAAGTTTCTTGGCTCCTGGAGATCCTACCCTGAGCCCAATGATCTTCTGCCATGGAAGTGGGTGGGAACAAGGCATGGCAATACAGGCAGTGCTATAGACAATGCTTATTTATGATTGTGGAAGCATTGCAAACAAAGGGAAAAATTCCTCTTGCCCCTCCAGCTACAATAGCTTCACAAAGCATTCAGAGCAACAAATGCCATTTTCCAAAAAGTGTGTACCAGCAATCTGAGAAGAGTGTGGCCTTGTGGCCTTCCTGGAAGTGTGGAAAGGCAAGAGCTGTGGCCTCTGATAGGCCATATTAATGGTGAGCACTGTCTTTCGGAAACACTTCATGAATAGCAAAATTCTCATAGTAGTTTCCCTCCACCCCTCTTTTAAGATTAAACTTATTTAAGCTGTGCTTTGAAGATCTTGCTTTTGCATCCCACTGTGATAGCATGCAGCAACAATCCTGTTTGTCAGGTGATTTTGAAACAAAATGCAGCCTTGTGGCAAACAAAATCTCCTGTTCCCAAGGCAGAAGTGAAAACAAATGCTGGGTGCTTCCCTGCTGTCTGCTTAGAGCTGCAGAGATAGATTTCCAGTATTTCCAAGGCTCAGAACTTGCAGATGTGGTGCCTGTGAGTGAAGCTGAGGCTTGACTTTTATCTGGTTATTTTACAGGCTGCATTTCCTCTGCTGCTGAGGCAGCACACAGTTAAAGATGCATTACTGGTGTCTTTCTCATATTTTCTTATGACAAGGCCAGGTCTGATTCTTCCTCTTCACAGCAGAGCATTTCACACTTCAACAGACATGATTTGGTCCAGCAGGGTTCTTTTGCATCCTGTCTTATAAAGGCATCTGCAGCAGCATTTATTCCTAAATAATTTGATAAGTAACTACAGAAGAATCATCATGAGAGATAGCCCAGGAGTTTCTTTGCTTTGGCCAGATTTATGCTGCACCCAAATCTGTTCCTGATCTGTGTGTTATGTGTGGACCTGTGCAAAATGGACATGCTCCCATCCCATCCTATTATGGTTACAAAAAAGCCAAGGAAAGGAAAACCAGGCTGGAGTGGTACAAACAGGATGTCCAGACTGCTTCTCCCCTAAACACCACCTGAGGCTGGAACATGACAGGGATTTGACATCTTTTTGAGGTGTTCCTCATCAGATGCTGCCTGGCAGGGATGCTGGATAAACACAGTGGAGTTTGTTTCTCACGAGCTTGTTCCAAGTCTAATTCCAGCCTTGTGATCATATTAAGGGATGAACTAATCCACTTGCTGCCCACATAGGCTTCTGTGAAGATTCTGTATCCATGATGGAGCCAACATTTTGCATGAAACAGAGGAGAATAACTGAGCACTCCCTGTAAATTTTTCTCTCAAGGTGTCCAAGCACAGCCCAAGGCTCCTTCGATGGGTAGGAAAACAGCCATGGCCTGAGTGCCTGGAGGAGTCCAGCTCCTTGCTGGGACTGGAGAGTGGAGCTGGGGGTTGCTGGGGCTGCCATGTGGGACATTTCCCCTCTCTCACTGTGGTCAGCCTTGGCCTGCTCTGGGACAGAGCCACACTGCCACACTGTCACTCTTGCTTCCAAGTCCACAATTAATTTTCCTTTTAAACCTGGGCAAGAATTCCAACAGATTTATAGGTTGTCAGAGGTATTTCAATCTGGGCTGAAGGAGAATTGTAAAATGTTTTTCTTTTCCTAAAAATAATCTGAATTTTGGCAGGAGCTCCAGCCCAGCTGTTATTTTGTGAGCTGGCCCATGCTGCCATCCCCACCTGGATGCATTTGTGCCCAGCCCACATTTTTTAATCACCAAAACAAGGCACGAGGGCTAAAAAAACCCCAATCCCAAACCTACAAACAGCAACACTGCTCTGCCTGTTACCAGATGCCACTGTGGTGATCTCAAGCATAAGCTGTACATTTTTATCTTTTAAATGGAGAGGTCCCTTGGGCACAGCCAGTGCCCCTGTCCACAGCTATCCTTGTCACCCGGCCGTCCTCCGCGCTCGGCGCTGCGAGGCTCACACCGTACGGCCGCGTCTGCCGCGTGAGGAGAATAGCAGCGGACAAGGGCAGAGATCGAGGTCTGGGGTCCTGGGGACATTGTGGTTTTAAGGGACTGGCATCTCGGCATGTGGAGTCATCCTTGGGAAGGGCAAGACCGCAGCCAGGAGCAGCCGGGGCTCAGGGCCGCTCGGTGCTTTTATTTGCGTTTATTGTTTGCGATCGCGGACGTTCATCTTTGGGTATTTCCAGAATTAAGGGGTAATAAGACAAGACAACAAAGGAGTCTAAAGCTAGCTGAGGGAGGCTGGGGCACTGCAAGACTGAAGCATTTCCAAGGCCCTGTTCCTGACTGCCACATCTTCCCACTCTGGAGCCCCCAAATGCCACTGCTCCAGACTGGGGCATTCACAGCCTGACCCTACCAAGGGCTGGATCTAAGCTTACCCAGGCAGGTTCTTCATTGCTCATGCCTGATTTCCAGTGTGGGCTTATCCATTATCATGAAGTCCCCGGTTATTCCAGGATCCCAATGAGAATGGTTCCCAGCTGGATTTGCTGTGGCTCCCCACACCAGATGTGCACCATTCCTTTAGTGCAGTGGATGTAAAGAGGGGTAGCCCTCTTTTCTAGGGTCTGCTGTCTGTCTTGCATTGACTTTGCAACGTGGTTTCCTACCCTCTCCCCACAATTTCTCTTTGTTCTTGTGCAAGAAATTCCTCACTGCACATGTTTTCCTAGAGGAGCTCATTTCTACTCCATCCTCTCTCCATCTGATTAGGACAGAAAAAATGTGTTCTTGTTTGCCCCTGTTTGTACTTCAGTAAAGACTTGTTTGGTAGAAAGTGAAGGGTGTCAACTACATGAGTAATCTGCAGCATTTAAATCTGCAACTTTAAATCTGTCTTTAAAACTTTATGGGATGTTGCCTGCAAGAAAAATTGTCATAGCTCTGTTTTGTACTTCAGTCACAAGTGGTTTGACTGTGTGGAGAAAAAGAGAGAAAAACATAGATTTATACAAGAGCAGATAATGTAAATGCAAAGTAATTAAAGTGGTCATAAAAGACTCCTCAAAATCCATCTTTCCAATTATTCCTATCATGATTTTAGGGCAGTTTAAGCAGCTGCTGCCAGATCAGAGCAGAGTGCATTCACAAGGCAGAACAATCCCAGCTGTAACAAGCTACAACCCCACATGATTCGAATGCAAAACGTTTATCCAGTGACATTCCTAAGGATTTACAAAACAGGGGGTACTTGTGGAAGGTGACAAAGCTCCAAGCAGGCAGTGCTCAGTCCAGCTGGGATTTGCACAGAGGTGACAAACTCAGGGATGTTGCAACCACTGCACCGAGACCTGCCTGGTGTGAGGGGAGCTGTGAACCTCCTGCCTGGGATGTGCTTTCACCTGTTGCCTCGTTTTACAAATGAATATGCAGCTACAAAAGTTAACACTGCAAATACTTGAGCAAAACTTTAAACATATTTCATCCTCTTTTTCTTTTGAGTTTTTTTGGAGTTTTTTGAGATTGCATGCACAGGGTGAGGGTGAGCAGCTGTGCGTCTTCCACTGTAGGTGTTCACATTTCCATTTCAAAGATTTATTTGGGGAAGATCCCTCTTTAAGCTGTTGGAGGGAATGAGGAGGTGTCAGAGGGTTTCCCCTACCAGGCAGTCGGTGGTCTCCAGCTGCTGTGCAGAAAAAGCCTCTTTGTATCCACAGAGCATCTCCCTTTCTACGAGGGAGTGGCGAGTGCAAGCGCGGGGCAGCTCCCTGCCTGTCAGCCAGCACCTGAGAGGCACAGGGAGAGCAGCAGCTCAATAAATCATACAGCAATAAATCAAACATAGCTGGGAATCGATTGGAACAATTAACAATGATTCCTTTGAAGCTGACAGTAGAGGCCCCAAAAGACAGGAGCACGAGCACAAGAGCGAATTGTTGCTCTCAGGACTTTGGCTCTTGGGAAATGCATTTTGTGTCCAAAGTGTGTATGGCTTTGGGAAGTGGGTTTCATGGAACATGGGAAGAATTTAGTATTTTTGTAATTTAGGTGCTTGGCTTTACAGTGTAACAAACACCATGGTTTAAATCTCCAGTGACCTACAAATCCTCAAGTGTTGGTTCCGCTCCACGCAGGGTCCCAGGTGGGGGATGTACGTAGGAGAGTCAGGGCTGAGCCATTTACCAGCTCTGAGGAGTGTGAACTGGATGTTTCTGAGAAATTTGAAAACAATAGAGAAGTAAATGAAGTGAAAATGCAACAAGGCTGGTCTACACTTCAAACATTTCAGAGTTCAGAAGGTTCTAGAAGGCTGTACTGTACACGAGGATCCTCAGGGCACGGGCATGGATTAGGTGACCTCTGGAGACTCATTCCAGCCCAGTGATTCTTTGAGAAGACAAACACACTAGAAGATGCAAATCTTACATGAAAAGTGTAACATGAGGCCCACTTATGGGATCCCATTTAGGATTTAGGTTTTGCACAGTTGTGGAAGAAGGTTCAATGAATAACTGCCAGTTGTTCTGGTGTTTGGAAGATGAGACTGAAAAACAAAGGAATGAAGACTAAATGAGATGGTTACATTTCAATATTTCCTGCAAGGTGCAAGGTGCTCTAAAAAATGGGTATTTAAAAATTGCTGCCACCTCAGAGAGAATAAGACAATGCTGGACGTCTCTCCCAGAGAAATCCTCCTGGACATGGCTGTGCAAAACGTTGTAGGAGATTAAAGCAAAGCATTCCAGTGACTTGTTTAAACATATCTTCTTATATCTCTTTGCAGCAATCCTTAAGCCCCAACCACCAAAGACTATCTCCTCCGAGCAGTGACAAATTCCAATCCCAAACAAACCACCTGGGGCATGCTGAATCGCTAAACACAAATGTCAGAGGTCTAGATCATTTCCAATATTCTTTGACATTGCTTATGATGTGGCCTCTGGCACATTCCCAACAGAAGAAAGTTCAGTTATATTTCTTTCAATTAAAGAATCTGATTTAGCCACTAATCATGTCAAAGAATGTCTGGGGGAGGGAGAGGAAGGCAACGTGAGCGAGTGATGGTGAGTTCAGATGGGATGTGCTGTCTGCAGGGAGGAATGGGCACTGTGGGATCAGGCTGGGACAAAGGCTGGCACAAATCGAAAATCAGTGTACGTGTGTCAAAAATATTATTGGTTTGATAAAATCACACAAATCCTATTAATGCACAACCTCAAGCATGCTGCTGCAGTGAAAATCCCGCTCTCAGGATTCAGTTTTTGGGAAGAAGACAAGGAAAGGCTTAGGGATGGCAACAGTCAGGACATCAGTGAATGGGAGGGCTCAGCAAGGTTTATCCAGCATCTCCTGCATTCTCACCCAACCCCAAATGTGTTCCTCTGTCAGCCCTAGAAGACCCCAGTGCTGGACATGAGGGCAGGACAGGTAACTCAGAGGGGATGAGTCTGACACTGCTGCACCTCTCTGTACAAACCCACCTGAGGGAAAGCCACAGTCCAAAAAACAACATGCTGAGCCCTGTATTTTGGTGGTTCAGGACATCTAGGATTGCTTCACCCATGTGAATATATTCCTGATCTTCAGGGAACAGTGGAAAAAACAGTTCCCAAACCTCAAAAAAGGTTTGAGATCGTTGTTAAGAGGATTTGCATTTGGAAAATTTTGCCAGGTTACACAAGCAGATGCAATACTTGGAATATTTCTGCTTAGGTTTTCCAAACCTTTTCTTCCAACATCCCTGAGGTAACATTGCTTAAGATGGGAACAGATGGACCTTTGTACATAATCCTGGGTGAGTCTCAGTGATTTCTGAGGCTGGGGTCTTGCTGGGCACTGTGGCATCCAGTGAGACACCAGCCAGATCTCCACGTGCAGGAGGGATGCTGTAAGAGCAGCTGAGGCATTTCTTATTTCTTCTCTATAGCTGTAATATAGAGAAAAAAATCAATAAATAGTGGTAATATATCTGAAAACCCACCACAAACACCTGTAGAGCCATGAGAGAGACTATGCAATCTTTTAATGTTACTCACATATATTTAATGGTTATAAAATCCTAGCAATCACTTCTTTGTGGGGTTTTTGTAGTTTTACACAGAATGATTTCATACATTCATTTTGGCATTTTCACGCTGGACTAGCAGCATCTCAATGGGAAATTTTAGCACTGAGTAACATAAGGAGAGAAGTTTGAGCTGGCACTATGGGCTCACCAAAATCTCATCCTGATGCATCTTCCTCAGGGAGCTCCTGAGGAAGCTCCTGGTGCTCCCAGGGGTGCACACCCCCAAATGCAGAACTGTGCAGCCTCATTCACACACAACTCCATGGCCTCATCCATAGAAATATTTTCTTTAAAAAATGCTCTGGCCCATATTACTCATTAAGTCCAGCAGTATTGATATGAGGGTTCTGCATGACTATATAGATGTGTGAGATACCAAGATTTTAGAATATTCCATGGGTTTGGGACATCTGTTTTAAAAGCAAGAGCACCAATTGCATTTTTCTCAGTGACAGACGTGGCCTCTGCTGGAGAGAAATCCTTGGTGTGAGTGCTAAGGTTTCTGTAGTGCCTGGACCTTAAGGTAACACCTTGGTCAAGGATCAGTCCTGTTGCTAACCTTGCACTTGGAAAGCTGACATCTCCAAGGAGTGAAATATTGAGGACAGATGTAGAAGCTCTCGGGCCGTGGCTGTGTTGCCAATTCTGTGTCATGCTGCACATCTTACATACATTAGGGAGCAAATGGGCTCATTCCCACGGCAGCAAACTTCACAAATCAGAACAAAAATTATTTATCATGACAGGCAGGTGGTACTGCAGACAGAAATGTCTCTTGACCTCATGGAAATGTGGTTGTGATGGTCTTACAGAGGCTGATTTTTTTCTTCCTGCTGGTTTATGAGAAATCTTCTGGTTTCAGGCATGGAAAAATATTTTTTAAATGGTGATATGTCGCAGGCATGTGGATTTTATAACTTGCTTGCTGTTTGCAACCAGTTAAGGTGTTATACATGCTGTTTAAAACATAGTTTTATTAGAAAAGCAGCATCTGCCTGTGTTTGCACTAAATCTACACCAGCAGCCGCAAGAGCGGCCAGCACACGCCAGCTTGACTGGAACAAGGTAACAATACTGCTCCCCAAATCTCTGTGAAATTGGAGATAATTCCATGCAGGACCGATTTTCAAAGGCCTTGTTTAACATCTCTAAAGGCTCAGCTGAGGGGCTGGGGAATTTTTCGGCAGTGCCCTGCTGCCTGGCGCCTGTCTGCATTCTTCCCGGGGAAATCCTGGAGCCGCTGCTGGGAGTGGAGCAGCAGCGGCTGAGCCCTGGGTCCTGGGGTGTTCGTGATGGAGAGGTGGAGGTTGTCACCTCTTGGTGTCAGCTGTGGATGCTGTGCACCTTTCTGATGGCCCGGATTTTGAGAAGATTAATTCAAGCTGGATCAGAGCTATTCACAGGATGCAAAAAGCTTTTTTTGCAGGAGTGAGCTTGGTGTGTTTGTCTTGGCAATATGAATGTGAAAGGGAGGTGGGTTTGTTCTCTCTGGGCTTGACTGAGGAAGATAAAAGGGGAGGGAGTATTTTTAAGCTAAATGACAAATGTTAGTGCAAGAGCTACTGAGCCGGGACTAGCCAGGACACCTTGGGGCTGGAAGTGAAAAGATTTATAGCCATGAAGGCAGGGAGGTTTTCTTCCAAGAAAAGGAATGGGAACAGGAGCAGCACCTTCCCCAGGGCACTGCTGGGATGCCCTGGGTGAATCTGTGAGGTGTGTTGGGAGATGGAGGCAGGAAGGGGCAGAGCAGAGGGTCGGGATAGGTTTTGTACCACAGGACGGTGTTGGCAGGGACGTGTGTCACACAGTCTGCACTTGCACTGACTCTAACACACCCAGAGCTGCAGAGCCCCCTGAGAGCACCCTCTGACCCTGCAGCAGCCTGGGCATCTCTGTCCCCTCTGGTGCCCTGTGCCCAGGCCCCTGCCTCCACTCCTTGCTCACTTTCCTGCCCTGCTCCTGCACTTGGGGGCTAAGGCACCTTTTTCAGCATCACCTCTCTCCTCTTAGACACAGAGGATTCACTGCAATTTTTGAGGAGTGGAGGAAGTGGGGGGGAAAAAAATCACAAAGATAAAGATTTTGGTTTGTTGAAGTACAATTCTGTATTTTTTTTTTTTCTTTGCTTGTGGACGACATATTTGCAAACCAGGGGTGCTGCAGGGGAGGATGGAGGGATTCCTAAACTATGTTGTGGAATGAATACACTGCTGAACTAATGAATAGAAACAAGATGTTTTAACCACCACCTAGAGAGGTTGCTGAGTAGCCATAATCAGTGCTCCCTAGGAGGTGGCCAAAATGTCTCCTTGCCATTCATTAGATCAGAATAGCTTTTGGTTTATAATGTGATCCTTCTTCCTGACCTTCCTTCTGTTCTTAAGTGACTTCAGGACTATAAATTCCTTCCTAGAAATAGCATTATTTATTTTACTGTCTTGTGTTTGTTATGGTCAGTTGCAATCTTTCTTTAGGAGATGTCATTTTGAATCAAAATGGAATTTAGTGGTGACAGGGTTTGGTGCCCCCCAGTTTTTATACTGAAATTAGCCTTGCATGAGCTAAGATTAGTCTGTTTGCAAAATGTTCCTGCTCTTTATAACCTGTCTGTGAGAAACATTCTGCTGTATTAGAGCTCGTTGTACCAACATTTCTGGGCTAATTTGCTGCTGCTTTAAATATCAAGGAAGGTTTTCAGATGGATCCCTAAGGCCTTGGCTATGAAACTGAACAATCCCCAGCTCCCCGGGCACAGGCGTGCTGTGGCACTCTTGGGACTGCCTTCTCCTTTTGGGCACACCAGGTCTCTGTTCCCAGCAGCAGAGCAGGTGATTTCCAGTGCAGTCCTGTCCTTGCTGAAACCCCTGGCACTGTGAGGAGCTCAGGCAACCACTGGGGAGCAAGGAAAAATCTCCATGGTTATTACACTTCATCAGCTTCTCTAACTACTTCAGGCAATTTCCTTTTGGGACTTTTTAAAATTTGCATGATAGGTATCTTTACATCCCTGTGAAAAGCACTAGATATTTTAAATTGCATTTCATCCTTAGAAAGTGCTGGGGCTTCCAGCTGAACTCCAAGAGGCAGCTGGGGATGTTCACCAGGGCATGGAGCTCCCAGATTGCTGCAAAGCCCTTGTGAACGTGTCCTTGTGCTGAGAGAGGAGACAAACTGCTGCTGGTTGAGATCCCTCCTGGGCCGGCCTGTGGGAAGAAAATTTGGGAAGTGCAGAGCTGTTGCCTTGCAGGTTTATGCTCTCCTTTGTGTGACTGAGAAGGAAAAATGAACTATTTATATATTTGAATTATTTGTAGAGAGGTGGAGTGGCTTTCTGTGCAGAAACAAGCATGAATGAATAAAAACTTTATACCAGAAGGAGCTGCCTGTGGAAGGGTCAGACTTTGAAAGGTGAGTTATAAGAGGACAGAGAATTTAGGCAAAAATGACAAAATTTTTGGGGCTCCAAAACCCATTGAGTGGTCAATAGCAAAACTGTACATTTAAAAATTCATGAGCTTTGTGTGTTGGTTCTCAGCAGCTGGAAATGCTGGGACCTTCAGGGCTTCCAGAAACAATGGATATTGACAGAGCTGTAGGAAACCTCAGCACCTGGAAACAACAGTTGTGCTGGCAGAAAGGGATTTGAGGAGGAAAAAGTACAGGATTTGCTGAATTGCAGAGACTGTTGTAGAAAGGTTTAAAATATTTGCTTATGGACAGTTGTTCACATGTCCTTCCTGATGGGTGAGGGAAGTGCAGCTTGCCATGGTATGTGTGTTCCACTTATAAATCTTGTGGATATTCCCAGGGGTCTAGAGACCACTGTGAGGACCTTAAGATCCATCTCCAACAGATAGTTTGCCTGAATTATAATTGTAATAATTTACAAGAACCCTGCCAAAGGCAGAATAAAACTGTTGGGGTTTTTTTTAAGTGCAGGAATATGGAAAATGTCTGCAGTGGTGTGTGCTGGATGTTACGAAGTAAGTGGCTGCATTGAAACCAAACCAGTGATTTGGTTTTCCACATTTCTCAGGAAGTTACTGAACTTAAAATAATTTTTGTTGTTTTAATGAGAGGGTAATGAATAAATAAATAAAAGCACCAGGCCAATCTGCAAACCAACAGAGACTTTATGTTTTATTTTATTCTTTGTTTATGAGGTTCATAAAGTTCAGTTTATGTTTTACTGGAGCTGAGCCTCACACACTTCCAGCTTCAGGGCCAGATGTGGAAAGTACCTAAATGCTGTAAAAAACAATTTGAAAGATTATCTGAGTCTGGTGGAGCTGAAAACCACAGAGATCTCAGACTCTTGGGAAAGCTCCAGCTGAGATTCCCAGATAAACTTGGAGATGGTGTGACCCAGGAGTCAGACACTTGGACTAGTTACTTCTCCAACAAAATGTCCAAAGCTCTCAGAAGTTTTCCTAAGGTTAAGTGTGTGGGGAGAGGAACTGTGATTGTCAAACAAATTGTATCATACAGTGCTTTGTAGCTTCTGAGTTCAACAAAGCGTGTTCATTTTGGAGATCAGTGGTGCTCTGTCAGATCACTTGGGGCTGGCCTCAGAGCTCACTTGTATTCAGGAGTGACTCCCTTGACTGAGTAAACTCAGACACTTCCTCTCAGTTTTCAGAGTCTTGCCAGCCTTTTCCTGCTCATGTAATGACAACCCAACCTAGAAGATGCATTTACTGCTGGTACCTGCAGATGGGCTTTCAGCCCTGCTGCGTTGGCCAGAGATGTTCCCACTGCACTGTTGGGGACTATTCAGCTTGTCCAAGACAAACATGAGCAGTGAACCAAAATTACATCTCAATCTCAGCTACTTCTCAGTCCTGAAAGCTCCTGGGGTCCTTGGGGGTCTTGCTGCCCTCTGGGCTGTCCAGGTGTCTTGAGTGTTCTGCCAGGATGGGTGCAGAATGTCTCTTGCAGGGTTCAGCATCATTTCTGCACCACAGGTGTGAAACCCACATCTAGGGGTCAGAAATTAAGTGTTTTCTTCCCTCTGACACACTCAGACTACAAAATTCAGCCATCCCTTTCCATCCCAGCACCCACGGAGGAGTCAGAGGTGGTGCAATGGCAGGGTGAGGCCAGGCACATGGGCTAAGGACAGGTTTTGAAAACTGAATCGAGTCAGCTAGCAGATTTTGCAGAAGTATGTAAGTGCTGTGCATGCCAGATTCTGGCTGATTACAACAATCCAGGTGAAACTGTCCTTTAATCCCTCTGAACTCAAATCCAGGACAGACTTATCCTCCCTGCTCTCACTGCGTTGGATTTACATGTGCAAACACCTTTTCAAACTCAGCCTTGCTTCTTCTGCCCTGCAAACTAGTGCATTTCTTCTATCTCTGTTCTACCTTAATTTTGTGGGCTTTTTAAAGCTGAAAATGCCACAGTCAAGATTCCTTGGTAGAGCACAATGTTGATAACCACTTAACAAAAAATGTCCCTGGCAGATATATTTAGTTTACCCAAGAGTTAATGGAAAGCAGTGTCCAATTCCAAGTGTTGACGTGATTTGTCAAGTTTGCCATTCTATATGCTTGAAGTTTCCTTTGAGTGGAACTGACCCAAAACTGTAACACTAAATAAACACCCTCTTCAAATAACCAATGGTGGTTTCCTAAATTGCCAATCAAATCCATAAATAAAGACACAAACTCTGAGTGTATTTAAGTCATGTTTAGCAGAACAGAACTAAACAATAACATTCTTGTTAAAATGTATTTTCATTTCAAAGCCGTTTTCCCATGAACATTCCAAATGTAAACAGCCCTAAAGATTTCTAAATTATCTCTGCCTTTGCTTCTTGGGTGGATGGGAGAAAGAATGAATCTGAAGCTACATTAGAAACACTGAAATTGGATATGAAAGTCACAGAGACACAATGCTGCATATTGTCATAATTATCACTTCGTAAAGAAAAGAAAGAAAAGACCAGTTGACTTGGGTTATGAGGACTGGGATCTAAGCAGCATTTGAAGCCGTCTTATGTTGCAAAAGAAAAGGAAATGTGTGTTAGTTTTGTTCACAGAAAACACAACACCCCCCAGTCTGAGCTCAGACATCCAGGACTGGCATCTACCTTTGGGTCCTCTGGGTAAAATCAAAGCACAGAGGAACTCTGCTCCGAATTGCTCTCTGTAGTCAGGGCTAAGCAGGAAAAAAGGGCGTGAAAGCAAGGCAGGAGAGAGAATTTAAAGCTGAATTTGGATTCAAGGTCTGCTTTTCTGCCAGGCCAGCCCGGATGGGCTTTGCACTCCGGGCAGCTTTTCTGTCCTGTGGCTCTCAGCTCCTTCACTGTGTGAGATTAATCCCCTCTTCCACTTGCCACGACATTGCGCTGTTCTTAATGTTAGGCCGCTGGGGAGAGTGAAGAAATGCCTCAAGGAAGCCAACTGCTCTGAAATCCTCCTTCTCCTCCCGCTGGATTTGGTATTTTCGTGGGATCCCTGGCTGCGGAGCTCTTTCCCAAGGCCATTGGAGTTAACAGGCCTTAACTGCCCTCACTGAGCCCCACTGAGATCTTATCTCTCACAGACACCGAATTCTTACTTCAAATAGCCTTTCTCATTCAGATCGCGTTCAGCTGGTTCCGGGAAGGTCTCAGAAATCCAAACACACCAGTGGCAATAAAAAAGGGAGCGATTTCTGTGCAAAAGGATGCCCTGGAACACAAGCAGCCCCATGTCTGAGTTCCCTGCTCGTTTCCATCGCGGCCAGCGGGGCAGCTGACATAAAATCATGGAATCACAGAAGGGCTTGGGTTGGAAAGGACCTTGAAGAGCATCTCGTTTCAATGCCCTGCCATGAAAGGAGGCTAAAAGCCAGCAGAAAATCTCTTTTGCCTTGCAGGAGCCTTACAAAGATTCTCCCCATCAGGTGCTTCCAGGGCTGCGGTGAGGGAGCTGAGCACATTTAGGGTGTAGGTTTTACCCAGCACTCTCGTTATTTCTCAGATTTCAATCCGTGCTGTTATTTCGTTGGGCTTTTCCCCTGAGCTAAGCCAAACCCGTGCCAGAAACCTCCGCAGCCGTGGGGAGAAGGGCATGGACCTGGGAAGGACCTGCCCAAGGCGCTTTTTTCCTTTAAATGTCCATTTCACAGCATCAGTTGTGCCACCACCTGCCTGGGGCCGTGCGTTCCCCTGTCCCTAACCCCGAGCGTGACACCCTGGGCACACACACCACAGCAATGCAGTGCTGGATTAAGGTGTTTTTTTTTTTTTTTTTAGAGATAGGGTAATTGAGAGGTGTTTTAAAAAGTTTCATTTTATTTTTCGTTTAATGTGAAGTGTGAGATAACATAGATGTTATAATTTATGTTATTATAATTAGAAGTTAATTATTTTTAATTGTAATATAATATAATATAAGCGGGTTTTGGTATTGATATTTTGGTATTAATATTTTGGTATTAATATTTGGGTATTACTATTTTGGTATTGATATTTTGGTATTAATATTTGGGTATTAATATTTTGGTATTAATATTTTGGTATTAATATTTGGGTATTAATATTTTGGTATTAATATTTTGGTATTGATATTTGGGTATTAATATTTTGGTATTGATATTTTTAATATTAGGTGCCATTATAGTGAGTTGTTTGATGTCGTATGGACAAGGTCTGATGTAAATTCCAATTAAACCGTGTTTTCCCTCTCTCTCCCAGTTGGGAGATCAGCACAACCCCCAAGGATGTGCAGAAGAACCCCTTTCCCACTTTCCAGCCCCTGGGGGCAAGCTCAGGAGCATCCCTGTCCATCCCTCCACCCATGCCTGGTCCCAACCCCAGAATTAGCGTCCCGGTGCTCAGACTGTCACTCTGGAGCGGAGAGAGTTAATTCCCCCTCGTGAATCAATAGCTGCCATCACATGATGGGGCTGAAACCTCAGATCGAGCCAAAGCGCTCCGCATTGCGCACACACCTCTGTTTTGCCCTCAGGTGCAACACGCAGTTTAGGGAGAGCAAAGATGCCAGTTTCTGTGCAGGTATTTCACATTATCATTTAGATTCGCCCCGGGCTAAAAAGGAGGAGGGAATCCTCCGTTTCAAAAGGATATTTAAGTCTATGGGGCCACTGGGAATGTGTTTTTCTAAGCGCTATCTACAAGCAACGAGAAACAAAAGAGCCGAGAAAGACTCAAACCAGCCTTTGTCGCACTCAAGGAGCACCACAAAGAGCACATTTATTTTTAATCTGGTATTAAGCCGCAAGAATTAATCCGCGATATTTAAACACTTAAGCGTTTAAGTCACATTAAAGCTCGCTGTTTTTTCGGAGTGCTTCACACAAGTAATTGTGGGTGCCGGTGGAAACAGTAGCTGGGGAAAAGCTGCCTTTTGGTGTTCCTTCGGAAGAAATCGAGGGCTGAAAATGTCTGCTGCATTCTGGTTCTGTTAAGAATTCCCCGAATTTTAAGTTTCCCGGAAGTTTCTGACCCTTCCCAGAACACTGAAACCCCTGAAGTTAGTCAGATGACAGGGAATCGCTGGTTCTAAAAAAGTAGGAAAAATATGGATTTACCTTTTAATTTACTCTCTCCTTACTTTACATAATGAGCCTTCATTTGAGCCTGTAAAGTGTTTTAGAACTTTGTGTCTGGGCATATCAGATATTAAAGAACCCCAAAGTGAGTTATGATCCTCCCATGAGAAAGGTGGGCAGCACTAGGAATGGGAGAAAAACCCACCCCAAACTGCCCAGCTTTTGGCATGGGGCAGGAGCAGCCACTGAGACACCACTGCAGAGCAGCCTGAAAGTGCTTAAAGGAATTTTTTCTCTGGTTTTTCCAGCCAGAAAATCCCAATGACCAATAAAATGGCCTCAAGATTGGGATAAAACTATCAGCACACACATATCTTCGGGTTTTAGCTAAAACAGTGAATATTTTCTACTTAAGAGACTCCTCTCTAGGTGACTTTTTGCTAAGAAAGTAGAGAAAGTTCTGTCAGCTGAGAAGAAAGAGTTGGCAGAAGGTTGTGTATCACAGCAGTAAATCTTCTGAAATGTATTTTTATAGCACCTTTTATCTGATCCATAAACTCTGTGAGGCAGAAGAACGACATCATCGTTCCACAAAAGCACTCAGAGGTGAAATGATTAACCACAAATCACACTGATTTTAATTTTATATTCAGGATTGTAACCTGGAGTAAGGTCTTTGAAGTGAAGGCATCCTGAATTTACACCAGGTCAGCACCTGGCCAGTAGCCTAAAATGAAATTTGGGCCCTCCTTTCCTATAAGGATGAATACTCTCCATTCAAAATAAAAAAGAATATCCTCACAGGGGTCTTTCTAAAAGCAGCTTTTTGGGTTTGTTGCATGGTGCCACTTGGTTTTGTGGTACTGATGAGGAATTTCATTCTGGTTGAACACTTATGTGGTACAGGCCAAGGTGAGAAGTCTGGATGTGAGCCTGGGGAGCTGCATCATATAGATTTCCTTTCCAATGTATGGATAAGTTTGACTCCATGTTTTATTTTGAGACCCCCTCTGATATCCCTAGGTCGAGTAATTCAGCTGTTGTTGAAATGTAGTTTAGCTGGTAGAAGTCTAGGCTCTGACTCAGACATTTCTTTTAGGAATATTTCTGGATTTTTATTTTAAAAAAATTATTTTCAGTGGTTTGTTTCCTTCCTTTGAACATCCCTGTGTGCTAAAATCCCTGTATCTTTTCCTGCAGCTCCTATAAACCCCATGCCTGTGCTCCTGTGCACTGATGTAACTTCATGGGCTGGGAATTGCTTCATTTGTGTTTCCTTTTGGAAGAGGCATGGCTCGAGTTCCAGACAGGACAGGGGCACATTTGTCAGCTCTATCATTTTCTAGACAGTTTCACAAAGTGTGTAGTGAATGTTAAAGAGCCAGTGAGAGGCTCGGAGAGGCGGGATGATAAATCATCCCGTGAAACTCAATAGGAATTGTTTCCTTTGCTGTGTGATATGTGAAAACTCTGCTAGAGGGGATGTCTCTCAGAGCTGCCCATTACCTAAATTCCCTTCAGCTCAAATGTAAATCCTTTTAAGAGACTAAAGATGCTTTGAAGTTGAAGAGTAGCTCCCAATGACAAATATATATTTTTTTCTAAATGTTGTTAGTCCTTTACTTCTCCCAACAAATCCCTTCTCCCACATTCTGTAAGATACAGCAAAACAAGCCTGCAGTTATTAATAATTTTTAAACTGTCGCCTTCTGATTTTTCACAAGTTTGATTGCTGTTGTTATCCTCACTCTGTTTTTCTTATGTCTTGTCATTTTTAATGCTGTTGGAGGGTGTGAAAAATGAAATTTGGGGAGAGCCCATGGAGGCTGCTGAGCAGCAGTGGGTGCCAGCAGCCAAGAGCAGATGAGGACTCAGCTCTCTCCTGCTCTCTGTCCCCAGACAGCACAAGCTGAGGTGAAAACCTTCCATACATCAAGGCTTGAAGCAGTAAAAATTAAATGTATTGAAGGTTGGAGTTAGCATATGCAAGTTATCATAGAAATTTCTTGTTGGCTTAAATCTATACTTTCAGCAAACAATGAATTCTTCTAAGAATTTTCTGTCACAAGTTTTCTTCAGGAAATACAATTTTATTTTTTTTTTCCCATGGGGAAATCTAAAATTCTTTTAGAGCTTTAGCTGCCTATGTGGGTGGAAAAAAAGTTGACTTTGTTACAAAGCAATTTTATGAAATAGATGGTTTTTTTTAAAAAAAAAATCCAAAGGAGAACAGTTTTGAAACTGCCACTATATTCCGTGGGATTCCTCAAAGCACAAAAACACATCCTTGTGTTCTCTGTGGAACCAACGTGGACAAAGAGTTCCCACTTGGATTAACAGGACTTGCTAAAGCCTCTGCATGGCTGAACCTTTTTTTTTACTCTATAGGGACAGAATTCCTAGGAGGAAAATCACACTCAGGCTGTTGAGAATCCCACAGGAGCCACCCTGAGTGTGCAGAAAAAATCCCAAACTTGGTAGAAAGCAGCATGAATGTTGTGAGATTCATCTTTGTGCGTGGAGATCTTTCCCAGAAGAGTCTCTGACCAGAGACCAGCAGTGCTGTTTTCCCACATCTTTTCCTTATGCTCACTTTGCTTTCTTTCCAGGCAGTTGCCATTAGGATTTCTGTATTTGGGAACTGGGGGTGAAGCTCTTCAGGAGGGGTGAAAATGAGCTTGCAGAGCCCCAGTATCTGGAGTTTGGGTGACACCAGTTTTGTTCTGCATCCTTTCTCTGTGCAGGGCTGAGAATGAGACTTCAGGCTTGAGCCTTCCCAAATTTCAGAGGTTTTTCCATGTTGCTAAGTAGCCTTCCCTGAAAAGCCAAACTCAGATTCCATTCTGGGCTTTCTCATTCTCAAGATTTCAGTTCATTTAAGCCGTGAAAATTAATGTTTGGACACACCATTTTGCCTTAAATAGGTATTTTTTAAAATCTCAGGTAATTTTTTTTTTCTTTGTGAGATGAGCTGCTAAAACCAGAAATTACAGAATTTAGGATTTTTTTTTTCTTCACAGGGCTGGAGGTGACCATGACTAACCAAAAAGGTATTCCCAGGTCCTGATACTGTTTTGCAAACTGCTCTATATTAAATATCATCCCTCTAGTGAGAGCTGTCAAAACACTTTCATCTAACCTTCACCAGTAGAAAAATCTTAGTGATGCCACATAACAAACATTATACAAATAACTGTCAGAATTCATTAAATCTCCTTTGAAAAAAATATTTTCTCATGTGCTTTGAGTATTTTAATTTTTTAAGGTGTCATTTCTAAGCACTCTAGTGCTGATTTGCTTCTGGAACCCTTAGATCTCATTTTCATTAATTTTAATGGAAGCTGTAAAATGCAGAACACTCAAAAGTATTTTCCTATTCCTGTTTATATTGGGTTTATGCCATTTCAGTGATACAAAAAGCACTGGCTGTTGCTCAGATGAAGCAGCTACAGATGTTTTCATGTCCATTCTAAAAAGTTGTGTCCATGCTTGGGGCAGAAGTAGATGGAAACTGAATGTAGAGGCTTTAGGCAGCCCTGAATTATATATGGTTTCAGTGCCAGCAGAGTGTAACAGCTTCTGAAGCAACTTGCCCATCTCTATCACTCATCAACAACAAAAAAATCAGCCCATCTCAGAGATGCTCCAGCTCATGAAAAGGTCTAGATTCCAAATTAATTAATCTGGATCATTTACCCATTGTAACATTTAGAAACTCTACTTGGAGAGAGCTGGACAACACATAGAACAAAATGATTGTTCCCACCCCAGAGGCAGGACCCAGGCAGCAGGTGAATAAAAGAAAATGGTAGGAAAAATTGAGACCATATTGGTCTACAGCATCAGCAGGCAGCAATTTCTTCTCTGTCACAATTTCTGTAGAGGTAGAACTAAATAAATTGCTATTTCACACACATCTAAGTATTGAAACTGTGCAGGAGAAAACCTGTTCTCATCTGGTGTGGACAATGCAGGTGTGAGGAGCAGCCTCAGGAGGGAACTGCTGTGGTTTTCACATGCCCTTTGAGCTGAGAGAGACTTAGCTTTCTCAGGACTTCTCCTGAGAGAAGCAGAGAAAAGAATGATCAGAACAATTCTTATCTCTATTCTCTACTCCTGTGTTTGTGCCCATGTGAAATGTGCTCTATAGATTGTTTACCCAAGGTGATTGCTTGATTAGATTTTAGTAATAGTTGTTTAGATTCAATGACCAATTAGGTCACAGATGTGTTGGGACTCTCAGCAGAGAGTCACGGGCTTTTCTAGTTAGTGAGAGCTCTTGTTAGTGTAATGTAGTTATAGTATAATATAGTATAATAAAGAAATTAATTAGCTTTCTGATATCATGGAGTTCTGTGAAGGCTGGGCTGGAGATTTCCCTGCTGCTCTGCTGGCACATGCCAAGGCTGCAGGTCACCCTGTGGTCACCCTGTGGTCACCCTGTGGTCACCCCTTGGGGTCTCCAGCTGCCTGGCACAGTCCTCCTGTCACTGCCTGGTAGTTATTACCTGTGTCCAGAACTGGGTCTGTGTCAGCAGAGCTGGGAGCTAAGCCTGGAGTTAGCCCTGGCCCTGCAGGAGTGGTGGCTCTGGGACAGTCCTGCACAGCCACCAGCACTGTCCCCCACGTGCAGGTCTGGGGTTTCTTTGTGGTCATAAGGACCTCGCTGGACTTTGAATGCACTGACATTTGCTCTGAGAACAGATGAAAAAAAAAGACACATAAAGTTCCCAGAGATCTAAAAGCAGAAACATGTGTTGGAATATGAGCACAGGCTTTTTCTTCTTAACTAAATTGAGCAGTAGGAGATAGGAGTTTGGGTGACCCCTTCCTCACAGTGGGTGTTACACAGACTCAGGCTTTAAGCACTTCCTTAAGGACTGTCAGGAGACTGGGAAATTATTCAGTCAAAGAGGGCAGCACAAACAACAATGTCGAGGGAAGGATTTTATATTTCAATTTAAGTGAATCCATTTGTTTTCTTTTTAATGGGAACAGCGCTGTGACTCTGCAAGAGTTAGGAATGAGCTCAGCAACTGGAAACTGAAAAGCAGAAAATCCTTTTGCTCCTCTGGCTGAGGTTTGGGCCTCGCTGTTGTAATGGTGGTTTCAGTGATCCAAGGCATGGCTCTGATTAGCCCTGCCTTGGTGTCACAGTACGTGTGCAGATCACTTTAAATCCATCATCCACGGGCTGCTCATCCCTAAGGAAATGTGTGGTGCTGCTTGCATTCATTTTGAGGGGGTTTAGGGCACATAAAGATCTACAAACACTGTTAGTCAGAATTCAGTGCAGAGGTGCTTCTATTGTATGTGCTTTGTAAACTTTCTAAAGTTCCAAGGGAGCTGGAAGGAGTCACATTTTCTGCCATTTCCTCTGCAGCCATCCAGCACTGTGCTGGTTCATGGCTCACTCACCTCTCCTGGCTGAGTACAGGCTTGGTACCAGCCAGAGCTCCAACAGCTGCTCATTTCCACCTAGAAACTTTACAAACCTCCTGACAAGGGGGTCTCCACTGACACAGGGAGCTCCAGTACTCCAGATTTAATCAAGGAGCCCTGGTTTCCTGTTTTAGCTGACATTCTATTAGATTTTTTTGCTTCCCTCTCTACAATTTCTTAAGTTTTGCATTTTAGAAAGGGTGATGCTCCTTTTATTCTAGGACATTCAGAGTTTCATTGTTTTCCTCTTCAGTCTCTGTATCCTCTGGTGGCAAGACTTGGAGAGCCAGCAAACCAAGCTGGGAGAGTTTTCCAGGCTACCGTCGAGAGGATTATTTATGTCCATTACAAAAATAACTGGGTTTCTAAGTATCCATCTTGTGGGGCTCTCTTAGCTCACTGCAACATTTTCATCATGAATAACCAATTAAAAAACCTTATTTTGCAAAGCTGTGTTAAAGTGCCCATTTGGGGAAACTGCAGGCACTGGTGCTGCTGGGCCAAATACACCCAAAAAATGAACTTTACAATACTCTTCAGAAAGCCATGTATTTTTACACTTTCTGAGAGTTCTATCGTTTATTAGCTGGACCTGTTCCAGTGTCTGGGTTCCTGGCAGAGGTGCCAGTGCAAATGCTGCTTCACATTTGTCCTGGCTGTCTCAAAATGAAGCAGTCTGGACTGGAGGCCCAGCTGTGTCCGTGCTGCTGCAGCCTCTGACCACAGGAGGATGGAGCAAATGTGACCTTTCCAAGTGCCTGGATGTGAATCTGCAGGGCAGGAAAGTCCCTCCCTGTCTGAGTGAAGGGATTGGATTCGACACCTGCCTGCCAAAGCCCAGGCTGGGGAGACAGGCAGAGAGCAGGGCCAGGGTGCTTTGAAGGGGATAATGTGCTTCAGCTGTTCAGTGCCTGTAAAAGTCAGGCCACTGCTTTTGGTGCTGGAACAGATGTAGGGTTTTGAGGTCAAAAACCAGCATGGATTTCAGTAAGGGAGGTTTTCCTTAAAAGCTGTGAACATATGATTTAAGCCAGGACTGAAAGTGCAAGGTATTGGACCAGTTTCTCTTTTGACAGATATTTGCCCTTTACAGACCCCTCTGCCCTCCTCACCTGTGATATGAAGGCAAGAGGGAATTTTGGAAGCATAGCAATGACCCCCCCATGGCAGCACATGTGCTGGGCTGTGGGCCAGGTCAGTCCCTTCCTTCCCTTGCACCTCACTGGGATTTGCTCACGTGCTTTTCCACAGAGACCCTGCCTGGCAAAGCCTTGCTTCCAAGAAAGCCCTGCAGAGCCTGAGTAAATTTGTAATTCCTGTTACTGAGAGACTCAGGAGTTTAACTGAAGCCCAGAATTGCATGGAGTGTTCCAATCCACACATTTTTTGGTTTTCCTTCTTAAAATATTCATAAAAGCTTTCTGTAGCCAGCTGTGTGGCAGCCAACAGCCGTTGCTTCCTTCCACACCAGAACAAGTAGGAGCATCTTTTTTAGTTGGGAGAAAACAAAAAAATCACACTAACTTGATATTCCCTTTGATCCCTCATATTCCCTACATGCTTTCCTCTCTGTTTATAGCATCTGACATAATTCCTTTGGTCAGATTTTATGCCTGAAGTCATTTAGGCCAATTTTAGCTTCTTTTTTTTCCCAGGGCTTTGACGTCTCCAGCAACTTAATCTAGGTCAGTAAAGTACCTGCTGTTGAAAGGAATTTTCTTGAGTAATGTTTTGATGTCAGAAGGGCCTTCCTTGGCATGTGCAGATGGGAGGTCACCAAGCCCATACAGCATGGAAAGGGCAAGCCACTAGGTGTTAAATATTGGTCAAAAAGCAGCCTGCAGGGATTTAAATGAATTTAGATTTTAAATGAAGAATTTTGTGATTTTTAAACAGCTGAAGTGATGTAGTGTAAAAATCCCAGCAATGCTTCCTTTGGGGGAGAATGTGCATGAGAAATGTTTGGGTTCAGGATCACAGGAGCAGCAATTACACTGATTTCAAAGAATTCCCAGACCAAACCTAAGTGTTGAGTTTACAACTGGGAGCTCATTCTGAGAACAGCCACAGGATGTGGCAGCTCATGGAGGAGCAAACCTGATGGAGCTAACACTGCAGTCTTAAAGCTCCTGCTTCTTGGCTACTTTCAGGAACATTTTTGAGGCTCTCATCACAAGTCCCTTTATCACAACCAGGGCTGAAGGGCAGGTCTCCCTTCTGGCTTTGCAGACACCCAATGAAGACACTGGGGACAGGGAATTATCACTGTAGCCAAGGCAGAAAACTGGGAGAAAATGGAAGAAAAGTACAAGATATTGCACAAGCACCAGGACTAACAAAGATTTGCTTTTCTGGGTTCGTATTTCATGATTGAGTTAATTTTGTATCTGTAAAAGCTCTAAATGAAGCTTTTCCTGGTTTTGGGCATGGGTATTTGCAGGGGCCTTCCTCCTGTACCTACTCAACTGTTTTCACAAGAACTGGAGGAATTTAAATTGCTATTTATCTGACCTTCTGTCACATTTGATTAAGAAGGGTTCAAACATAACTGAGGTGGGTCACAGGTAAAATGGCAAAACCTCAGCAAAATGTATAATTGCTCTTCATTTCCAAATGACAAAAAAAAAAAAACAACAGGGTCAGCCCAGTCTTCCCCCTAAATCTTTAGAAAAAATATTGTGAATTACATTTCTCTGTTCCTTCAGTCATTTCACAGCAGCAGCACAAGCCAACACTTCAGCACTGCTGTAGAACATCCCCTGAACAATCTAATTTGAATGACATTACTGGAAAAGAAAGTGATTGTGTGTGTGCTTATTTAGCTCATCATTGAGGAGCCTATCAGTCCTACACTAACAAGGAGTGATATTTTTGCCCTTCTAAATTGACTTGCCTTAATTTGTTACATTTGGTTTGCTGGTTTCTAGTGGATTCAAGTGTGATACAATGGTTCTCAAGTTATGCTCTGCAGAGCATTTTTTTTTGGTGGGCTTGATCAAATCCATGGTCATGAGATGCTTTTCCCTCCCCTCATTTCCAGTTGAGAAGTTGTATTATGAGGCTCTAAAAATATATTCACATGTTTTCATTAAATTGTTTCTCCATGGCAGCAATTGTTAGAGCTGCTGTGTTCATGCCTTTGATGACTGTTGGGAGGAGTGGTGGCTTTTGTGATTGGAAATGGATGAAGCCAATCCAAATATGTGTTTGCATGAGGGATGTGTTTTGTGAGGGAGAGAGAAATCTATTTACATGTGCACTAAGCAGAATAGTCTTTTTTTTTTTTTTTT
>VXBC01013236.1:219576-251154 GCA_013399945.1 Ploceus nigricollis
TTTTTTTGCCTTTTCATCCTTCTATGAACTTTTAAAGTAGGAAGATTTACTTAAGTAATTTATTTTTTTTAAATGTATGGAAATGAAAGGTGTGGGATTTATCTCTGGGAAGGTCTTACATGTCTGCATAAAATGTTTTGGTAGGCAAAGAACAGCTTAAATGTAACTGTTGCATTTCAGCAAAGGTTTCTCTTACTCAAACATTTCTTCAGGCATCTGAGTTTTACAGGAGATTGCCAGAACAAAGCTTTGAAAACAGAGTAAAACATCTTTTCTTCTGCTTGTTCAGCTTTCCTCTTCTAAAAAGTGAGATTATGAGAGGTCACCGTTCAGCGAGTTTCTCTTTTACCATTTTCTTTCAAGTTGGGATCTAAGGAAACAAAAAGAAACTAAGGAAACTAAGACAGAAGCTAAGGAAAATGTACATTAAATAAATATATACACATATAAATACAGAAAGGTTTTATATCACAATTTTAATAAATGAAAGAATGAAAGGTGATTTTTCTTTTTCTTTTCCACTTCCCCTTTCAGAGTTGAATTTTAAGCCATAAATTCAATCCAGAAGGTTTCTCAAAAGGTCTTTTTTAACTAAAACTTGTCAAAAATTGATTTCCCTGCCCTGAAATCTTTCTGAGATCTGTTAAGCAAAATCCCACTCCAAATAGCCTGAAAAGTTCAAACTCTATCCCCCAAAATTTTGCATCTCAGAACAGAACATAAACCTATAAATAGAAGTAAATTAAAATATTTTCATACATGAAAGTTTTAAATTGAGTAATTTTAATAGTACAGTTTAATTAAATACCTAAATTAGAGGAATTTCATTTTGAAACAGAGACCTTTGATTTTATTTTAAGTGCAAGAACACCCCACTTAGGTTTCACAGGGAATTCTTGGTGTTAGTTGGTGTTCCCTGGAGAAGGTCACCTGAGCTGAAATCTTTGCTAGTGGAGCAAGAAGCAGAATTCAGCAGGATTTATTTCTTAGCCTTGTTCTTCTGCAGGGGTTAAAAGCGAGCCTTCCTCCTCTTTACAGCTATAAACATTGCAGTCCACATGAAGAGAAATCTATTTAAAAGTGGCTGAATAAAGTCAAGAAGGTAAATTAGAATCATCTGCTTCCCAAAGCCTTTCTTGTCTCCATAAAACAATGCCCTCTCCTGCCTCCCAGGCTGTGACTAATTCTCTAACAGTCCTTTTGTTCCAAATAAAACTCTCATGGAGGCTGACCATATTTTAATGAACAAATGCAGGGAAGATTGACTGTACAGGATTTTTTTTTGGTCGTCTTTAGTTCAGTGGCAGTGGGTGGAAGGGACAGAAGTACAGGACATGGGTCTCAGTGTTAGGTGCTGAAGGATTTTTTTGCTGCTGTTTTTTTGGCACAGCTGTGGCTCATGCTATGGATACAGTTAATTGTGTTCATAATTAGGAGGGTTTAGTACCAGCCTATCTGTCAGGCATCTCTGTGAGGAAGCAGATGCTGAGATTCCCTGGAAATCCATGATGTCCCTACAGGAGAAGCAGGAGGATGGGATTTGCTGCAGAAGGCTGTGAATGGAGGGTCTGTCACATTCCTCCCTTTGGAGGCCACAGGACCAGGAGTGTCCTCAGAGGGCTGCAGGTCTGCCCTGGGAAAGGCACAGGAAAATAATTGGGGTTTTGAGCTTCCTGAAGCTCAAAATCAGGTGTATTTCCTTGGTTGGAATAGCCCACTCAGAAGAAAGGGTTAAAAGGAGGACACTGTGGTCAAACCTGCAAAGAACCTGTGTCATTTAAATCCTTGTCATGGGAAGTCTGATATCCTCACATAGTTTAAGGTGAGCTCTACTTTGATGTTTGAAAGCCTTAATCTCCCTTTGGAAGTGCTCACCAGTCTCTGCCAGACCTTCTCCTGAGAGGGAAACCTGCTCTTGTGGCACCTGAACCAGCTGGTGAAAGGCAAGGAACACTCATTTGGAAGAACTGAGCCACTTTGGCCACCTCACATTCTCACAGATTTGACACTCCTTTACACTGACTTGGCCCAAAGTAACTGAACCTGTTTTTCTAGTGACTCCACCTGCAGCTCCAAGACCTTTTCTTCCAATCTGCCTTCCTGAAAATTGGGGAATCCCTTGAATCATTGGTGGTCATGAAGAACTCTATCTTCTTTATGACTTCCTTTACCATTAAAAATCAGAAACCAATTGCAAACTGAGCTCCAGGTATAAATCTAGAATAGTTCTTTTAGTGTCAGCAGTTACCTAAAATAGTATCAGATGAGAAAGACCAGAAAACACCAACTCCATTTCTTAATTTTATTTAAACATTTGTTGCTGATGTTGTTGTTCCTAGGAGATCTTGTTAATTTGCAATCCTTTGACCAATAGCCAGCATTTCAGGAAAGTAGGTCTTGTTTATATAATTTATATAAATCCATAATTATATATTATATATAATCCCATAATTTTTCTACCTGCAAAATTTGGGCTGAAGCTGCAACCTGAATTCAAGTGAATTTAAAGGACTACATAAATTTAAGAGGGATTTCAATTAACTCAGGCTAACTCCTCTGACCTTCTATTGAAAATGCCTGACTTAATTCCAGTGAACAGGATCCAAGATCTCTTGCATGAAGAAAGGATCCTTGGGGGTGAAGAAAGGGAAGCTAAACCTGAAATTTTCATATGATCTTACATCATTAGAAATTCCCATGAAGACAATGGAGATTTTGTATTTGAGCAATGATCCTACAGAACTTTTTTCCCCTGGTCTCTTTTGGATTCTGCTTGGGCTGACTGTTAGCTCAGGAATGTCAGAGATGAGAGAAGAACCTGCACACATCTTCCACTCCCCCATACTCTTTGTTTTCATGTTCCCCAGCAAAGTCCTCAAGCTTTGTGTTTGCTTGTTTATTTTTATTAACTATTTGCTCTTGTATCTCTTACTGCCTTAAAACTATGCAGGCTAAAGGTCTGAGTAGTCAGATGAAGCATCCTTGATTTGCTGGTTGTTTCATTGCAGCTGTGAGAGCATTACAGCAGTAAACATGCTGGCAGCCCATCAAACTGGGGATGCAGAACCTTGTAATGCCAGCACTGCTATGGGCTCTGCAAACCCAGACAGCTTCATCAAGAAAATTCTGTCAAAAAACATCACTGGCACAGAGGTGGCTGATACACTTAGAATCCAACATCTTGTCCCTTGGACATAGTGCCCCAGGCTCCAAACACAAACAAATCAACCCTTCATAAGGAGATGCTTATGTGCTAAATCCTTCTTTTCCTTGGCTTTGGCAAACATCAATAAACATCTTGGCAATAAAGAGCAAGAGATTACATGTTATATATGGGCGGCAGGCCTCTAATGCAGCCGAGGGAGGGAGGGACCATATCTGCTCCTGATGAAAGCAGAATGCTGAGTGTTGTGCAATGAGTCATGTGAAATGCACCCAGCAGCAGCCTGGTGGTCAAAACCCATGCTGGAGCTCAGGGGTGTCTTGTCAGGGCTTGGTGGACAGATGTTGTACCTTGACTGGGTCATTTTCTGGGAGATTATCTCATTTCATTATTCCTTTGCTTCCCCTTCCCTTCTTCCCAGCCATTCATGACTCAGGCTGTCAAAATATAGCTTGAAAATGGCAAATGATTACTTGAGAAAAAAAAAAGTGAATTGAAAATAACGTCTTATTTTTACACTCTGCAATTGTGTCTGTAGGGACAGTAATTGCTGTTTGTTTCAGTGGCTGATGTATATGCTTAGAGTGATTTTTTTCACATTACAAATAGGACATCACTTACACTTAAGTTGCTTGTCATACCTTTTAGACCAATAAAACTCCCACGGATGAAAGCTTGCTTCACGTAAAAGAACTGTTGAAAAAGTGTTTCTATGGACATAAAACCTGACATGATGATAATCTGAAACTGCTCACTCCCCAAGGATGACAAAACTCTAACAACTTCAAAGCGAAGAAAGACTTGCCAGAGGGGAAATTGTAATTAAAATTAGATAACCTGTATGAAAAGCATCCAATTTGTAGCCTGTAAAAGCATTTTAGAAGCACAGTTCTTCAGCCCCAGGACCATAGCTGTAACAATTATCTCAAGACTTTCACAGTGGAATCAAAACATGTTAATTTGTTAATGAGTCAGTATGTAGCAGTAAGGAAAAGCTCTAATGAGGGAACACAAACATGAAGACTGTGTTTTTGGTTTTAAGTGAATGCACTGTTTAAGTCCATGCTTTGGATGCTGTGGAAGTTCCCCATCTCTTCCTGAAAAAAGTGGTTTTGAACTGAGTGGATGGATCTTTTCCCCCCCTAATCCTAGCCAAAAGTCCCAATGGGTCACTGAGCCTTTCACATGGAGTGGTTTCCTCTCAGGCCTTTTCTGCAGGAATATTGGGATTCTGCAGTGCCTGTGCCTGGCTGGGAGCCCTGGGCACCCCACAAACCCCATCTGCCAGCTGAGACTCCTTGAGCCATCTCTCAGTGCCACCACACACAACTTCCAGGTGATAAAGGATGTAAAATAAGCACAACCACCTCTTTTGGCTGCACTCTGAGAAGTAACAGCCTCGCTCATCTTCATCTACCTGGAGCAGGGAGGCAGCAGCTGGAGCAAGGATTAGATTGAGCCCTTCTGTCCTGACATTGTGGCAGATCTCAAAGAGCAAAGAGGAACCTCAAACCCAGCTGAGAAGGCAGATTACTTCTTGTTTCCCCACTTCCCAGCAGAGCTTTTCATCCACCCTGTGTTTTGCAGCAGCTAATCCATAAATCTGGCATTTCTCCAAAGTGGCTGTGCTGCAGTGGCTGCTCCCCCAGCAGGGCAGAGATGGAGGTTTCACTGTTACTGTGCCAGCACAGAGCAGCAAAAATATTAATTTTCAGCTAATGATTGTATGCCTCAGATTAGGAGAGGATTAGGGACTTCTTTGAGAGTTTGGGTTGTTGTGAGATTGGAGGGCAGAAGTGCAGTGGGGAGAAGTAGGCAGTGGAAAGAAAAGCCTGAAGAGAAATATGAAAATGAAGAAGAAAAGAGGCAAGAGGGATGGGAGGGGAGGGAGGAAAGAAAAAACTGTATGTGAGGAGGAAAGTTAAAATAGTGGAAAAATCAGAAAACCCGTGGTATTTTACATTGATTGGGACTTGCTAAAACAAGAGAGCTTGAGCCTCAGGTCAAATAAATCTTATTTCTTTCTTCCTCCACTGCATTACAGCAATCATTCTTAAAGTAAGAAGAGTTTAGGGCCTGGTCATATCAATACTGTCAATGAGTGCAGAACTAAAGTAAGTTGTAAAGCCAAAATAGCCCTTTCCATCACTTGCACCATCACTGCATCTGGGAAAACCCAGACAGAATTTCCATAAGGAGAAAGTCTCCTCAGCTGGCCTGTTGGTAGGCACAAGGAAACCCTGTGGTGTGATGGCAGGATGGCTTACCTGGGAATTAGGGATTCTGGGAGAACAAACTGGCCTATCAATACCCAACAGCATTTGAGTGTCTTTCACTCTATCTGTTCAATCTCTTTGTTCTCTTTTCTATGGTCAGTAAAATTTAGGATGCAAAGGTGCATCCAAACCCACCTGCCTCTCATTCATCTTCACTCTTTCCAGGTCCATCCTTTAGATCAAATCCTGTTTGCTGTTCCATCCTCATTCAGTAGCTTGTCATTTTGGTTCCTGAATGAGCCACAGAGCACAATAAATACACGGTGTTCCCACACTGAAATGTGTGCCACATCCTTGCAAGTGACAGCAGAAGAGGTGCCCAGCATCATCACCTCCCTTCAGTAAAGAGCTCACAGGGCAGAGATGTTGAGGGAAGGAAAAGGGCTTGGAGGGAAAAGTCAGAATAGCCTGGGTGTAATAGTGATCTTCTGGGACTGAATCTCATAATTAGCCAGGGCAGACTCCTCTTTGATGTAGGATTAATATCGAAAGAAAAGATTAATGTACAATGTTACTTCCTGAGTGAGCTGTTTCATTATCCTTGGTAGCTTCACAATATGATAGTAATCACAGGCCTGGATCTGATCTTTTCCAGTTGAGACAATAGGGAGGAGGTGAGTGTTATCTCTGCCTTCCTCCACATGACACAGTAATCCACGGTGTTGTTCCTGACAGCTGGAAAAGCTACACATCTTCCTGAAGATAGGCCATCTTGCACATGGCCTATGCTTGCAAGCATTGATAATGATAAAATATTCATTATACCATTTTTGCTTAAGGCAAATATACATTCTGGTGATCTGATGTAAATGCATGGAGTTATCTCCTGCTGGTCTCTATTTATGGGAGCAGTGACTCCAGGTACTGCTATTATTAGCACTCCTATGAACACTGTTTGCTTTGTTGCAACACTTCTCACTTAATCAAACATCCCAAGGCACTTGGAGAAAAAATTGTCCTATATCAGTAGTGCCAATTTTAAGTAAATATTCTCCCAGCCAAACATTTACCTTTACCTGGGAGCTGCAGCTGCTGTCTGAGCCCAGAATGCAGCAGGCCTGGATCCCATTTTCATTGTTGTAAAGGCTTTCTGTGTTGGAAGAAAGGTTGTCCAACTATTAAAACCATTGGGAGAATAGAGAGATGGTGAAGCAAAGGAGCAAACTGCCAGGTTCTTTGCCTCTCTGAATTTTTTCATATCAGGAAGAGGCTTTGTGCCTTCCATGAGGTCCCTCCCAGTGTCAGGCTGTGATTCACAGTCTGTGTGTGCCAGAAACTTAAATACCCTGGTGAAGATTTTCATTCAGGAAACAGGGACAGCAAAGCAAACCTGCCTCAGATAGGGGGGTTTTAAATCTGCCTAACCAGTGACAAATACATTTTTCTTGTTTATTTTCTGTGGTTCTGCTCTGGCCTGGGAAGAAGTATTCCACTGCACTTTATCATCAGCCTTCCCAGTGCTCCACATGAAATGTGGAGGGTCGTACCAATGCCCTGAATCATTCATCAGCAGCATTGTTTGGGTTTGGTTTGGGATGTTTCTCAAATTCAAGTTGAGGCTGGTTTGATGTTGCACTCTTCAAAGTTTTTCAGCACCCAGCCCTTTTGTGGCTCCGTGGAGTTCAGAAGTTGGCTGGAGCCTTGTGCTGTATCGGAGCTTTCACAACAGCAGCCAAACCAATTAATCTTTTCCAAAGATGCAACGTGGAAGACTATTGCACCTTCTATTTTTATGGCAGTGTTTTTGCTTTATTTCTCACTCAGATCCTAGGCTTCGTCTTTGGATGCTGAATAACTCCTTACATGCTGAAGCTATAACATTTTCTAACTGCAGCTCCTATAAACCAGGAAATATGCCAGTCTAGGATTATCTGTGAGCAAATCTAAACTGACCTACAGCATTCCCAGCATTCTTCTTCATGGCACCTTTCATTTGATGGGCAGACTATAGATTCCTGACCTTTAAATAAAAAGGATAGAACCAGAATCTCACATCCCAGACTGTCCATGTCAGCTGCTCTGGGTTGGACCATTGGGATTAGAGAGAGGCAATAAAAAGCATTGAGCTCTTGGGGACTTCAGGTTGGACATCAGGAGGAATTTGTTCACTGAAAGGGTGGTCAGGCATTGCAAGGGGCTGTCGGGGAAGGTCATGCAGTCCCCATCCCTGGAAGTGTCCAGGGAAAAACTGGATGTGGCACTCAGTGGTCTGGGCTGGTGACAAGGTGGGGACCAGGCACAGGTTGGACTCAGTGGTCTGGGAGGTCTTTTCCCACCCCAGTGATTCTGTGTTTCTATGATTTTTTGGTGGTGGTTGCCAGCACCCATTAACCACACAGGCTCACTGCACAAGTATTTACACAAATACCTCCAATTGTATTTGCAGTGAGTGTGCAGGAAAATAAAAATGTTGTGTACATCTTTCTCATTCCACTAAGCGAGAACAAAAAACTTTCCTTTTTTTTTTTCACCGTAGCAGGGCTAATTTGAAAATTAGATACTAATAATATTTTGTAACTAACACTCCAGTCCACTGTCAGCTGCTGCATTGCCTGTGGACCACAACCTCAGGAGAAGCTAAAATAAGAAAGTTGCTTTAACAGTGAGTTTGCTCGTGGCCTGGACAATCTGGAGCACCACTGGTGGGAGGTTTGGCTCCCTGCTCCACAGCAGGTCATCCCTACAACAGGGATGGGCAAAAGGAGGAGGCAGTGTAATGCCAGGAGAGGTCTAGCAGGGCCCAGGGCTGCCCAGTCTGAGCTGCCAGCAATCCTTGCACCTCTCCAGGTGGGCATCCCCCCAAAACAGCACCAGAGGTCACCTGAACCCTTCCACTCCTGACCCACCACCTCCCCATGGGCTCCAGGGGCAGCTGGAATTGCTCTTCCTGATGACTCGAGCAGTACAAACAGTGAGGGAATCTCTCCCCTTGTGAATCACCAAAAATGGAAAATAATCATCTTAAATTAAAGATATAATCAGTCTGCAAGCACTAAAACTTTGTCAGCACAAGAATAAGACATTCTCCTTAATCCTGTCTGTGCTGAAAGAAGTTTATTCAAGTATTTATCTAACCTTGTATTTAACCAGGAAATCCAGCTGAGCTAATCACTTTCTGCCAAAGAAGTATTTGGGCACTCGTCTGCCATGACATTTCTGAGTGATTCTGTACACTGTGGCCATTTTTTAATGGTTTCATCACACGCAGGAGGAACCACACATTTTTCAATGATGTTTCCTTCAGAAAATCAAAGAGCCATGTCATCAGGGAAGACATAAAATAATGTTGTGCATTATTTGTAGAGGTGATGCCTGGAGATGAGAGGCCAAGGGGTTCTGCCTCTTGTGCTCTCCATGGGCCTGACCAAGTTCACACCACGTCAGGCTGCACTTTACATCTCTAGCATGCACTAATGCTCTTCTCTTCTGACATTTCAAACAGGAGGCTCCTTTTCTTGTGCCATAACACCCAAGAGTTTCCACAGCCACTTACCTCTACCTCATAAATAATACAACAATGTACTTTGCGTCTCGTAAATAACAAGATATTCTCTGTACACAGACACATATGTGCTTCCACACTGAGTTTGTGGTGATTTTATAGGTAGAAAGACACAAAAGACAATGAGGAAATTATACTCTTCACAGAGATGAAATTATGTGGCTAACAGCAACACCAGATTTGTAGTTATTCTGGGCAGAGACTTGCACACTGAAAGTCTCAAGGACAGTTCATTAGGGAGGTTCCACCTCCAGGTCTGCAACACCAAAGGAGGCATCACGTGCCTCAGTTTCCCTGCAGGAAAAATGGTGGTGGTTGAACTGACCTCAACCAAGGATTCTGGATGACCAGTGCTATGGACATCTGCTCCTAATGTTGGTGTACTCTCCTACCATGGCAGTGCCAATGGGAGAAAAATAACCCAAATGGGCCCTTGGATTTCATCACCTCATCCCACCTCTGTCTGTGCAAGACTCACATGTTAGGATCATGAGAAAAGAATAAAAGAGAAAGAAAAAGAAAAAAAAGCAAGCACTGGAGGCTCATCCCCCTCCTTGCCCCTTGGAAGAATTATTCAACAGAAATAATTGTCAAATAATTAGTTGCCACCACCCCCTCCGTTGTCCCCTCCAAATCACTGCCTTGCTGAGTCATGCTGTCCCCAGAGCATCCTGCATGGACCTCCCTGACCCAGCCTGGAGCCACCCATCCCGAGGGGCCCACAAGTGTCTTAGTGTCCCCTTGGACATCTGCAGGAGCCCTCTGTGCCCTCTGCACCTCCCAGGACCAGGCCTTGCATTGAAAGTCTTGCAGACACAGCCACAGCCACACGTGAGCCAGCGGAGAGCGCTGCAGCTGGGCACACCGTCCTCAGATCGGGCCCTGGAAGAATTAAAACCAAGTGTGTGATCTGAGCAGGCTGAAATGAACTCCAAATGAAACTGGAGTTAGGTCTCCTTAGCAGGGAGCACGGGATGGGATTGTTAGGGTTTAATAAAGTGTGGCCAGTGCTTTAATAAAGTGTGGCCAGTATATTACCCAACATGCTTTTACAATTACTGAGAAACAAGGACAGGAACTTCATTAACACTTTACAGGGGAAAGAAAGCTGTGCTACAGGCAAGTGATATATTGCCATTGTGACTGTAGGTGTCCTGCATTTAAGAAAGCAAGGAAAAAATCTGGGGAAGGGAGTAATTACACTGTCAGCAAATGTGTTTGTGTTCTCAATGAAGTCACCCTCCCAAGTCCCACAGCTGCCGGGAGCCTGCGTCGCAACATGGCAAATTTCTGGGACAGAAGGTGACTCTATAAACACAGCCAGAGCTGTAATGTGAGAGACAAAACTCCTGAAGGGGAAAAAAAACCCATTTAAAAGCACATGCAGAATCATTTACAAAGTGTGTTTTCCAGGGCTGCAACAACCCAGGGTTGCACTCCCCACTCTTGAAGCAGAGGGGAACTGCTTTGATAAAGCACAGGTGAGCTGTATCTTGTGAGCTGCATGTCAGGCAGGATTAACTCCCTGGCAAATTATCAAAGCCAACTGATAGCAAAACAAGTTGGGACTCTCCTACAGTGGCAGTTTAAAACTAGGTGTAACTTCACCTAAAACAAATGAATAGAGCGGGGGTGTAAGGGGACTACCTAACTAATTAACCCCTTGATTAACTCCCAGGCGGATTACAGCGTTTTGTGGAAATCAAGGAGGTCTCAAGAAACTCAAAACTGTGTTGGGTAAGTTTAGAGTAAAATTCAATTACTCTGAGAATTCTTTCTGTGTGGTTTGGGGATTCAGAGAGGAAGGGAGGAGAGCATGAAGTGAAATGTTTTACTGGGTCTGCTCCTGCCTTTTGCTGCTCAGCTCTGCACAGATTCCCACGTTGCAGGAGCAAGCTCACAGTAAAACACACACAGTGATCCTCAGAGTAGGGAAAAGCTGCTCAGCAGCTTGGAAAGAGAAGTTCTAAATAACCCCTGAAAATGTAGGGGTTGAATTGCCACACAGAGCTTTGAGACAGTTTTTATGCTGTTTTGTATTAGAGCAGCTGAAGCACACACACACACGAGGAATTATTAATTCATCCCATTAGGATCCAGGAGGGGTCTATAATCCCTGTGATAGCACAAACCATCACACACAGCCTCAGAAATGCTGCCCTTCGTGTTTTCTAACGATTTCCTACTTTTGCATTTCTGTGCCCCTGGAGCAGGAAATCCAAACCATTGTTAGGTGTTCCCAGGGAGCACAGGGCTCCACCTGCCATCCCTGCTACCCCAACGAGATCCTGCAGCTTGGGGAAACCCAGGGAGCAGCCAGTTCTGTAGCACTGCATATGGGAAAAGCAGGCATGCAAAGTGGGATGTTGGGCTGAAAATGTGGCTTGTCAGGGCTAATGAAGGAGACGGGAGGCAATTAAAAAGGAGAAAAGTGACAATCTGACAACACGCTCAATTAACGTAATCAGATTTTACTTTCACTTCATCAGTAGTAAATCAAAGAGTAGTAGGAATGATATGAACTTTTTAATATTAAAAACTACTCCCATAATATGCAAAGTCAGGGAATACCAGTAAATTTCTGTCTGTTGCCGATCATTAACTGATTTAGGATAGACCTTGTTGAGTAATTATGTTTAATAAGAGCTTGTCCATACAAGCTGCTATCAGATGTCATTTTGTACAGTTTCAAGCCAGATATAATGGGCAAGAGGCACATATTAACTTTCTGTAATACTGCACTGTTTTTTTTATGGGAGAAGGGTGGGAAAATTCAAAACTGATTATTGTGTGGCTTCCTTTCAGACAGTTGTATTTGATCTAATTTGATTTATCACTGCACATTTTGAATGAGCAGAAATGTCTGGAGGGGAAAAAAGAGACTTGTTACAGTAAATGCTCGTGTTAATGTATTTTCACCTGCTTGCTTGGTGGGCTCCAGAGCTGGCTGTATTTATTACTGTTTGGAGTCCTGTGGATTAAAAAAAAACTCCTCTCTATCTTTTTGCTCTCTGTTGTAGGGATGTAATGAGCTTCCCACACCCTCCACAAGCAGTGATTGTGTAACTAATCCATGCTGGCATAACAATGTCTTCACCTAGATCACTGATATTGCTAAAGAGAAATGCAGGATAAAGGCTGGTGTCTGTTTCCCTGAGGAAAGCACAGCTGTAACTCATAGGCAATTTTTTCCAGGTGGTTCTAGAGCATAAATGCCTTGAACCTTGTAGAAAAGTGAGCCTGGAGGTTTGGAGTTCCACTCCTTTTTAGAGAAGTGCATAAAAGTGTTGGTGCTAGTATTACTTGAAGGCACAAAACCACAAACAGTTTTCCTGATTGCTTAAGGGTTTCTGGGTCCCCAGTGCAACTCAGCTGAGTCTTTAATGTACTGCCACTGGTTTTCTTCAGCAGTGAGACATGGGGAGATGAACCAGTGGCTTTTCCATCACGCTCTTTCCAAGAAACGCACACACACACTTAAAAAAAACATAAGGAAATGCAGGAATATCTGTGAGTCTGAGCCACCCACCCTGCAGCATGAGGACTCGAGGTTCTTCTGCAGTTTAAGCACAGAATTAGAAAATGAGAGCTCTTTGGGCTGACTTTGTCACTGACTTTCTGTGTAGTGGTTGGAAAGGGCTGTGTCTCTGCAGTGACTTGTTACATATCAAGAAGCAGTGTGAGTTTAGGAATTTATTGGCGTCTGCACTTCCCAGACTGCTGGGCTCTGTGAGCCAGGCCAAAGCAGGGCAGTAGCACACCTCAGCTGGCTTGTGCCTGCACCTGCCCCCAGGTGTGTGTCTGTAGGGCCACGGGCTGTTTCTGGTGGCACAGCAGGATGGGTGTCCCAGCTCTGGAGTGATCCCCACCTTTTACCAGGTGTTGACTGGCTCCTGCTCAGTGTCCCCTTTGAACAGCATCACTGCTGGGCCCCAAGGAGTCTCTGTGCTGCTGGAAACTCAGTCACTGGAGTTCTCCTGAAAGCAGGGAGAGGGACAGGGCATGCATCTCTGCACTGGAAACAGCAGTCAGAACAGTACAAACCCATCCCTTCCTTAGGTGGGTTTTGAGCTCAAATTAGGCTTCCCTGCCTTATCTAACTCAGGTAAGTCTTAGTCACTGGCATTGCAAGGACTTGTTACGGTTTTGTTTGGCGTTGTCTCTTCACGTGTTCCTGTGTGTGGATTGCAGGGACACGTGTCTGCCTTGCCAAGGGAGATCTCACACACGAACACTGATTGTCCTGTGAATTTGAGATTCTCTACTAATGTTTTCTGGCTTTGTTTGGGTGCTGATCTGCGTGGGTCAGCCCTGACTTTGCTCTGTTGGTTACGTGGACAAGGCTCCTTCTCTCAACACACGAAGAACTCCTCTGTGGTTGTTGCTGGTGGTTGAAAGAAATCCTCCTGAAATAGGTGTTGACCTGTTAGGTGTTAGTCAGGGAGATAATTTCTTCTGCTGACACTGATTTAAAAAAAAAAAAAAAGGCAGAATTTACATAAACCTAGAGGAATAGGCATTTTATTTCAACATAAAAGTGGGGGAGGACTAAGAAAAGAAGGCATTGTAGACTCATGTTCTCCTGATGTGTTTGGTAAGGTTTCTGTTGACGTTTCTCCTGTTACAGCATAAGTTTATGGGGTATTTCCATATGTCTCTAGAATGGCCTGAATGAGAACAAATCTGTGGGAACCTCAGATTTCAATCTCCATCTAGATGCAAAGCATCATTTTCTCATCTATATTTGCATTCCAAGATATACAAAATACAGCAGACACAAACGTTTGGCACTCAGGGAAGTCTCTGTCGTTTGCATTCTCATCTCCAGCCCTGCACGTGCCACCATGGGCTGGGCTGCCCCTGCATGGGGTGACAGCACTCCCAAATCCAACACCCTGCACACAGACTCTGCTTTTTCTCACATGCATACTCGTTAGAGAATTTCTCTTATTACCTGGGCTATAATCCCTCCCTGGGGGGGAGGCCTGGTGCACAGAATTAATTTCATTTGGCCACAGAAACTCCCTGTGCCTTTGGCATCTCAGTCTTTATACGCAGAGGAAAAGCTGTCTGAGGCAGAGCTGCTGCATTTACAAGGCCCTGTAGGAAATGTCTCACACCAGGCTGGACTGGAGGTCATTGCTGAGCTAAACTCTGCCAGTGCTTGCTTTAAAGGAGAGCAGCTTGGGGTTTTTTCCTCTCCTTTCAGAAGCCTGTTTGGGGCTTGATCTGCCTTTATTGACTGAGCTGAGTAATGTGCAGGAGGGACCAGCTGAGTGTGCTCAGCTTTGGAGATGGACTAAAGGCAAGTCCACACCTGGCATCTCCTCTGCATCATTCTTTACAGCTCAAACGGGGTGAAAATTTTCCACATTTCCTTTCATCTGTTTCTTCCTCTTCTTTCTTTCAATTATATCTGGCATTTTCAGAGATAAATGTTTGTTTTTGGGGATTTTTTCAGCAACAAAGTAATTCTGCACAACAAAGTGATTCTGCAGAAAGTTCCTGAAAGTTCCTGCCTTTTCTTTCTTTCTTTTTTTTTTTTTTTAACATGCATTTTTTTCATGGAAAAAGTGAAAATTAAAAGGGTTTAGTTGAAAATAAAAAACCTTGTTCAGTCCAAAAACTTCTGAGCTTTGAGTGTAACTGAAATGTTTGAGTGGTTGAAATTCCTGCAGAAAATGGAGGAAAACAAACACGTTTTCACTATTTTTAGTTATTCCAGTATTTCATTGGAGGTATTTTGAGGGGGTAGTTGGTTTTTCCACAGCAGTTGCTACTTGAGTCCTCTAATTCCCCCTTTTTATTGCTTTTCCCACATTTTATACCAAATTCTAATATTTCTTATCTTCCTCCCATCTTTCAGGTTGTGCAACACCCAAATCTTGCTGTCATTTTGTATTCATGAAGGGGGTGGAGGAAGCAGACACAGCTGAAAAGTATAGTTTCTAGCAATTATAACAAAAATTAGAACTATGGCTTAGATTTTACTTTTTGAGAGAAAAATTCTGAAAAAAAATATTGTTCCCCCTCTCTACCAAAACTTGATAGGCTCTGCTTGAGCATTTCTTAGGTAGCGTGTGGATTCAAGGGCTTCACATTTCATCAGCATCCTTAATGAGCTTGAGGAGCCTCTAATAAATCTCAGCCCTTTTAATGAATTCTTTATAGCTCTTAACTGCTCAGATAGAGATTGACGAGTGTAACCGGTAGCACAAAATCTTGGCAGGCAATAAGAGGAGCGGCCCCATCCTTTCCCTCTGGCATCCCATCTGAATTTCTGCAGCAGAGATAACCAGGAGTCTGTCACTGCTATGAAGTTTGTGAAATTTAATTAGGAAACTAATAAAACAGCTCTCATCTAGTGCTGCAGTTACCTAGGAGATCTGATGTGTTGTTTAAGGGCTTCTCCCAAGGGAGCGTGTGGTGGAGAGCTGTTGTCTGAGCAGAGAGGTTGATTGACCACTTCTCTGTTGTAAACCCCTTTCTAGTAGGGTTAATCTTTACTAAAAGACATATCTGCACACTTCAGTGAGCCATTGATAAGCATTGATGAGCAGAGGCTGATGGTTGATATTTAAGCACCACTCACTTTGGAGAGGCATGTGGGGGTTTTTTCCTTTCTCCTCATTTCTGTTCTTGGTCACATTCTCAATCAAAAAGGGCTCATTTCCCAGTTCTAACTCCAGTGTCTTAAAATTATTTTGGCACAACTGGAGATTTTCTCTTTGGGCTTTTTAGAGGTGAAGTTGTCTCAGCTGGAGTGGAGGAACCAGAAATGATGGTGAGAGTAGAATTCAGATCAGATTCAACCCAGTGGCTCTTTCTGTAAGACCTGCTCCTGAGAAAAAGCTGGCTGTGATATGTCCAGACCGGTCTTTTCAGCTCAGTGAATGTTTTGGCACTAATTTCAATCAAGGGAATTTCACTTTAATGCAATTATTGTCAATATGTCTCATAGTTAGTAGATTGGATTTTGGTTTTTTGATATATTCTGGAAAATATAGTTCTGTCAGTTAATCCAGAAGTATATACAGTTTATATCAGCAAAAAATGGGTTCATTGTACCTTGAGACCTTCTAAGATTTCAGATGTTTTTCCCATACCACAACAGAAAACCTCTCATCTCTGTCTTTAGATTTTTTTGTTGATAAGTCAACTTATATTTGAAAATTAAAAGCTGCTTCAAATAAAGAAGATTTTATTCAGTTCTGAAATGTCAAAGAAAGCTTCTTTGACCATTTCAAAGCCATTGTTTTTAGAAGAATAATTGAAATTAAAAAAAATCTACTGAAGCCATCCCACCCCTCCCAACTATATCTGTTTGGGCAAAGCAGCATATTCCAGCAATAAAAAGAAACCACATTAAAAACTATTGACCAATTCTACTTTATATTTATTCTTCTTTGATAACTGAAGAGAATAGAAAAATCTTCTCAGCAAGGCACTATGAGAAGGATTTCTTGGAGAGCAGTTTTACTGAGAAAATCATGGCTCTGTGATGAATATCTCAGCTGAAGACCTGGCCTTTTGGCACCTCAAGAAGTGAACATTGAGGAGGTTTTTGCACTTCCTGGAAGCTCCTGGCCAGGGGATTGTGTTGTCAAAGGATGTAGATAGCACAGTGAGCTGAAATTGGGCCAGTGGTGTCCCCAGAACTCTTGGATTGAGAGGGTGGAACGTGGGCTTGTGCAATAGTGGGTTTGTGGGAGCCTTCCAGTGACAAGGTTGTTAAAGTGATTTATTATCAACATAAAGGGTGTTCAATAATAATAAAACAATGACCAATCCTCACTTTCTGCTAGAAGGCAGCTGCCCATGGCCCGTGGCAAGCAGATGGCTGAACTTGTAACATGGATTCTACAGAGTTCAGAACAGCAAAGTCAAATTGTTTGTCCCTTCAAAATAATGAGAGATCTTTGGTATTCCAGTGCCCCAGAATAAAATACCCCAAAAAGAACTGTATTTTCATAGCAACTCACAGCCTTGTCCTAATGCCTGGTAAGAGGTTTCTCAGCTGTGGTTCGTTTGTGGTGCAGCAAGTACCTTTATCTGGTTGTATCAAGGGAGTTGGGGCTGGCCTTTATTGTTCCATCTCCTGCTGCCTTGCAGAGGTGCCAAGTGACTCATTTGACCTTGATGAACAATTCTGAGGTGCTGGGAGCAGCACCTGAGTAATGAACGTGGCACTGAGCTCACTGAGCCCTGAGCCAGGTTTATGAAATTATTCCCATGTTTGACCTATCAAACCTTGTGCTGAACCAGTGACAGTGTTTGACCAACACATCATTAAGACTTTCTCATGGTTAGGGAGTAATTGAGTGAAATAAAATTATTTCCTGAGGGCTGAAAAGCCCTTGGGTATGTTATTTGATTATGGAGCTTCCTGGCTCTCAGGTATGGAGAGCTCTCAAAACCAGCTTTATTAATTCTTCCTGAAAAGTTACTTTTCCAAGTCCTTGTCTGAAGGGGCTCTGCTCCAAAGGGATGTACTTAACATGACTTAAAGTCACCTTTGTCCTAAGGAATATTGGGTGGAATATATGGATGAACATATGGATGTGCCACAGGCATCACCCAGAAGTGTAACATCTCGGAGTAAGGATGGAGTTAAACTTCCATCTCTGAGGTGTAATTACTGAGAGCAATGGGCTGTTTGTAATTATGATGATATTAAACCTGATAAAATTTTTGGGCCAGATTCTTGCCTCGTTTATAGTGGTATGAACCAGGAGACTGTGGAAGGAGATCTTGGCCCAAGACAGTTCTTCAGATAAACCTCAGGCTAAACAAGATTGAAATCTCCCACACCCATGATACCCTTCCAAACATCTCTTTTATTCTTGGGTTAAAGGCCAGGTATATTTATGGTGCAAACTATATTAAGATTATCACCGTTAATTAACGATGTTCTGAAGTTTTTAATCTCTGCCTCTTCAGGAGCACTGAAATAATTTACATATCAAAACAGTAGTGTTGAAAAAGTTTCCATCTGTTTTCCATCTTTTTCCAAGAAATTTTTTTAAGCACTGGCCATTTTCCCAGGAGACCATGTCCCCAAGGAAGTGTATCCTGACCAGCACTCCTTTCCAACTTCACTAATTAAGGTGTTTCTATGAGTCACGGGGACTTTCCTCTTCTTTCATAAGATATGAGTGATGCTCTTTGGGCAGAATAAATAAATAAATGAATCCAAAGAGTGTTACTAATGGGCTGGAAGAATGATAGCCTATAAATTCACCTGATTTTAGCTGATACAGGCAGAACCCTGTAAGGGTTAGACTTTCAGATTATCTCAATAGATTAATTCCCCTGACTTTCTGGTGAGCTGTCCTTTTATGCATTCAATGTAAAAACCAAATACATGACATCAGTAAATCTGGTATAGCAATGTGGCTTAGGATGTAAACCATTCCAAACGCTGAGCAGATTTAAAAGCAAAATGAAAAGGTATTTATGAAAAAAATTATCAGAAGAAAAATCTAAATAAGCAAAACCTTATTTGTTTGCAATGCATAATTTCAGCAGTTTTATTTATAACAAAACCTTAGTTCTCTTAGAGATAAAAGCTGTCATACAATGTTTTCTCAGTGACTATCTAGTAATCATTCTTAATTTTATTTACTTAAACACTTGCAACTTTTCTTAGCACATGCAAAGTGATGAGAAAACCTTGATTGCCAAGAGTAATTTCTCTAAATTATTGCTCTCATAACACAAGTTCAAAAGAAGAAATGAAAAAAGGAAGCTCTCCTACAGCAGGCCTCTCTACTCCTAAACCCTCCTTTCAACTACAAAAATATAAATTCCCATTTTTATACATTCTGTACACTGTGTACAGAATGAGCAGTGTCAAAAAAAAGTTTGCAATTAAATTAGTGGTGTTGAATTTGTGACAGAAACATGACAAAAATTTGGTCTGTGCCAAGTAGAATGAAGTTCCTAGAAGTTGTGTGTCACAAAGAAAGGGGAAGAAGCTGTGTAGAGAAGAGGGTATATTCTTTTGTGGAGTAGGCAGTGGAAGATGACATCATAGCAAGAAGTACCAAAACTGTTATGGTGACCCCAGGTTCCTGTGGTTTTCCCCAGTTCAGAACTGTCCGTACAGCTGTGGTCCAGTTCAGGTCACAACTGGAAAAGAACTGTCTCCAAAGCCAAGCTTTATGCCCAAGGGCACAGGAATATCACAAGAGGAGCTGATTTTGCAGAATTTTTGTTATTTGGGACAGGTTCTGTATGCACTTCACTCTTCAGCCAAAAAGAGTTGGGCACAACAAGGCGGGAATTCCTTCTGCCCAGTAAAAGAATGGTTTGGTTTTGTTTATTCTGGTGCCATCCAGGTTTACCTCAGCCTGTGCTGGACTGGGCCATGATCTGAACTGGCCCCTGTGTTAAAGAGGAGCAAAGCAGCAGCCAAAGCTGCAGCCAAACCCCCTTGTCCTCCTTGTGCCTGGAGCTGAGGAGGGCAGGTCAGGAAGCAGCACCTGCCTCCTGCCCAAGGGAGGCCAGCAATGGAACTGTCCTGGGAAATGGGTATTTCTCCTTCCTCCACCTCAGTTACATGACCCAGACGTGGACCAGGGCAGCAGCAAGAGGGAAAGGACTTTGTTCCTCGCCTCCCTTTGAACTGGCAACTCACATCATCCTTCTGTTTTCACACAAAAGGGTATTTGGTAATTTTGTATTCTATAACAATGAGTCTGGTATTTCCGTAGTGATGCATATTGTTATAATCTCTCTGCTTTGTTTCCTCAACATATTTTTTTATTAAAAAGTCTTCCCAGCCTTAAATAAGTACAGAATAAGTGTGGTCATTCTGGGAACATGAGAGGCCTGATTATCTGACCATCAAAGACTATGCTGTAAACAGGATACTAGTAAACAGGAACTGAACCCCATATGGAGAGTTTGTGGTTTTCTTCAGCCTCTGTTTGTTATGTCTTACATCCTGTTAATTATAGAAAAAGAGCTGGAAAGTTGGAAATAATCTTTTCTCCAGATTATTTCCAGCTTCTCTCCGATAGAACAAAATGCAGTATAGTACTGCCTTACCTTGCTTCCTTCAGATGTAAAGCATTAAGACTATTCATTCCAAGGGGATCACTTTTCAAGAGGATTACAAGCAGATTTTTTTTTCCCTTTTAATTACAAAATGAAAATTTAGATCTTAGCATCTTATGCAGGGAATCCTCTCAATTGTTAGAACAGCATTTCAGTGTATTCTTTGGATTTTGTATGAGAGCGTTTGATACCTTTTAAATGCCATTTGGATGACTGGTATCAATCACATCTCACTAGGTGGGTTCTTAAAATGAAGATTTCGTTGCACAAAACAATTGGCAGAATTTAAAGTCATAACTTTCAAGTTATCTGTGTTGTTAGGTGTCTTTCCAGGCTGCCCATGGATGCAGAGGGATTTCTCCAGAGCTGGCTGAAGCAGTGGGCAGAGCAGACAGCTACTCCTGCATTCCCACTGCTTATCCTTGACCTTTGATTTGCATAAATGATTGCCCTTCTTTCCAACATGGTTCAGGCCATGCTTCCAGTGCCAGCAAACAGATTCATGAGCAAAATCCTGGAAAGTGCTCAAATTTGGAGCTTTGTGTTTTTGAGGTACTTTCCCACTTTTCCTTAAGGACCTGGTTTGGAGTTTTGGTGCTTGAAGGAGCCACATCAGAGGAACAGTGTGAGGGGGGTCATGCTTTGTTTAGACTTATTCTTACCAGATCAGGCTTTGGTTTTGCAAAACAGAAAGCCAAAATCTGTTTGGTTCAAGGTCCCACGTTAGCTGTGACGAGCAGAAAGTACCAACCACTGCTTGTATTTCTTAGACAGTCCTGGACCAGAGACCACAAATAAATCTCCTGTTATGTTATTTTTCAGCTCTCCACTCTCAGTGCTGTCTCTTTAAGCTGCTCTCTGGTGCCAACCATCTGCTCCCAATTGCTGTGTTACTCTTGAGATCTGTAAGGCCAAATCTGTGCACTCTGCCCCCAGCAGCAAACTCATGCCAAATCCCTCCATCCTCAAAGCTCCTACCAGTTCTCATCCTTGTGGGGAGGAAAGGGAGATTTCTGCCCCATATTTCCCCAGGCTCAAGGTATTGCAGCACCCCCAGTCCTGGGGCTGCCACTGGGACAGTGAAATAATGTCAGGATTATGGGATCACCAGAAAGAATTAAAGAAATGCTGAGAGAATTGGCTGCTTGTGAACAATAAGGTTTGGATGCTATAAAAATGCCCTATTCTGGTGTAACTCTGCTCCCACTACACTCAAGGAATAAAACTCCTACCAGCTTTACTAGGAGCAGAGTGTGGCTAGTGCTGAGAGCTTTTGAAAATCCCACCATATAGCTACACCCACTTTTTGTATCCGTTTTAATGACATGATTAATAAAATACCAATGGAGCGCCAAACAGTTCTGTGTTCGTTTTCCAAAGCACTTTGACTCATCCGTAATCATAACCAGACTTCCAATTACACTGGATTTTAATTGTTCTCCTTTAAGGATAATTACTAGTACTCTGAAAAAAATTACTATGAGTAGCTGGTGATGAGTAGGAATAGGCATCCTCGCTTCTCTCAGTCTGTTCTGTCATTTGAGTTACGAGGAATGTAATTGGATATGTGACACCCAGACAGAGAGTGGTTTCCAGGATCTGAGAGGGCTCTGTTTCAGTTAATGTGTTAATTTGGGTTCCATCTTCTTATTTGTTCTGCTTTGATCTATCATTTCATAAAGCCAAAGCACCAGATTATTAAGTGTGTCTGCTTGATTTATGTGCAAGACTCCATTTGCATACACATTAGTATTTTTAAAGTTTTGGTCCAAATTTCTGCAAGCCATGGTATGGAGTAATATGAGCTGTTATTTCATACTGCATGGCAACAACTGGTGGGAATAAAATTATCCTGTGATTTGGCCATATTCACACACCAGGAGCTATTTTCCATTTGGAAATTTCGAATATTGCCAATTGAAATATATCTGTAAGCAAGCTGTAAAGAGAGGTGTTGCATGAGCTGAAGGGCTTGGGGCAGGAGGCTGAATCTCATGCTCAGTGTATGAGATTATCAAGAATATTACATTAAAACCCCAGCAAGTAGGAGCTACATTTTTACTTGCCTGAGAACAGACAGCCAGGGACTCTCTGCTCTGACTGGGAGAAGAGTTGGGGCTGAATTTGCTGGAGTGTTGCCCAAGAGGTTGGATTTGTGACTGTTCCCAGCACAGGGCTGGCTTTTGGCATGGTTGTATTTATGCTCTCCTGGTTAAAGTGCCAGTGCCAGGATTCTGCTGCCATTTCTCCATAAACCCAGATTATACAAATGCAAAGAGGGTGTCATTGTGAAAAACTGGGTCTTTACACTGCTAGGCCTCTGAGAAGTTAAAGATTTATTTTTAATCTGACACTTAGCCCAGAGAGGTTAATAGAGCTGCTAAGATCCAGAAGTTGCTGTACTTCTCTAGTACTTTCTTTTTCAAATTTGTGTAGGATACCTTCAGACATAAAGTATAGAATAATGTAAATATGATCATCTATTCTTTGAAGTTTTATTATAGTAATTTTTTGTATTAGATGATTATTGTTTTAATAATGCTCTTTTTCTTCAAATTACTCCACAAAATCCATTTTATAATTAATTTTATTATTAAATAAAAAGGTTTCCAGTGGAAAATACTGCCCCTGAGAAATGTGTAATCTTCCTTGTAAAGTATTTGTTCCAGTGACATTTCTATTCATCATGGTAAAATTTTGGAAAATTTCAGGAAAAAAAACTGGGATCCAGATCCTAGCCAGTGCAGCTGAGGGGAGGGTGAAGGTCTCTGGTTCAACCTCTGTCCACAGCCTTGAGCTGAGGCTCTGGAATTTGGCACGCTGTAAAATAAGGTGTTCCTTGATCTATCAGATCAGCTGGATCTGCCCTGCTCTGGTTGGTGATGCTTGACTTTGTTCTCTGCTACGACTCAAATCTCTGAGTTGGTTTGGTTTCTGATTGAGCAGTTGGTGTTAGAGATGCTGGTTTGTGTTTTTGCTGCAGTAAATCTGTCCCATCACTGCCATGGCTTTGCAGTTACAGTGCAGGCAATCGTGGAATTTGAAGATCTTTGCATTTCCTAAAGGTGGTCGATGGCTGTGTTTGCTTCCCAATGTCCAAGATAATATTCCAGGGAAAGATCATCTTAAATGTCATCTGCTGGATAATGGTTTGAGTCTCCCACAGAGAGATATGGTTGTCCTGCTGCTCCATGGCCTGGCCCATCACTGACTGAATTCTGAAGGTCCCTGACTTTCTTGGAGCTACCAAACTTTATCAAATCTGGGTTCAGATCTGGAATTAGGTGGTTTTGTAAGTTACCCTTTCACTTTGAAGCCATTGCTTCCCCTCCATTTCATTTCTGCTTCATAAATGCACAGTACAATTTTGCCTCCCTTTAGCTTGTCAGGATAATCTAATCCAGACCCTTCTGGTTTAAATTACAGCTTTTTCCAACTCACAGACTTTCAGAACCGGCTTTCCTTTTAATCCCTTTTTATTTATTTATTTCTATGTATCTTGTCTCAGCAAATTATGTTGCTTCATGTCATCTTAAACGATGTGGTGTAAAATTAAAAGAAAAGCCACTTTGTAATGTATCAAAATGTTATTTAAAAAACCGCCCAAAATGTTTGTCATTTATTTTGCTCACAAGTAATCCCAAGAGCCAGCACACTGTGAGGTTTTCTGTGAATGCACTTACAATAGGAGCCAACCACACATTTCACTGAATCAACAGGCTTGTCTCGAGATATTTATGACATGAATGCTCAGACTTCTGTTTAGTCAGCCATCCCCAGGGTAGGCAGCATTTTTGATAGCGCCTAAAGCAATTAGGCACATGTTGTCAAAAGGCTCTTTGAAACCCCTGAAAAATCACTGCAAACACGGCTTTGATGGCTGAGTCATTTGGGGTCTCGCAAATGCTGTGCTGAGTACCTAATTCCCAGCGCGGAGGACGGGAATGCAGCACTCCCAGCAGCTGGAGCCAGGGCAGCACAGCTCTCCTCGCCACCCCAGCACACAGAGCGGTGACAAGCCCATTTTGTCACAGGAACCGAGAAGCTGCATTAGCTCTGGATGTGTCACCTATAAAAACATCATTGTCTGTCTGCACAGCTTCCAGGCTGACTTTGTGTCAGTCCCAGGGAGGATGCTGCCCTCCCCTCAGCCAGGCAAGGCTGGATGCCTCCGAGCTGCCTCCTCTGCTGCAGCTCCATGCTCCTCAACAAGCTCCTCGTTATGTTTTTGCTGAGTTAACTCCAGAGCAAACAGGAGTTTTCCCCGTGTTTGGGGCTTCATCCACAAAATCCCTCTGCAGCTTTAGCACCAGAGGCCGAGGCTGGAACATGTTCTGCATGGCTGGGAGGGCAGAGGAGGCTGATGCCAACCTCGGTCCCAGCTCTCCACCAGCTCCTCTCACCACAGCCCCTCGGGTGCCATCTGAACTATTTTTCCAGCTCGAGCCAGACTACTTCATCATGTCCTCAGTATGAAAAAACTTGCGAAGGGGGCAACCTTTGATCCCTAAAAGCTTTCAGAAGTGTTAATGCCATGTCTGGGATATTGTCACGGAGCGGCTGAATTCCAGCGGGCAGCGCCCGGGGTGGAGCTGGGCCATGTGGAGAAGGGCATTTCTTGCTGGGCTTTGTGCTCAGGCTTTTATGATGCTTTTAATATGAGAGACTCTTATCACGGTTCATTTACTTCCATGCTTGTGGTTTTGCCACTTGGGAGCAATTGTAGGAGTCTCTGATTCGTGCTAAGGGAAGGGCTGATGTTTGGATGGTGAATTATGTGGCTATTTTTTGGTGGATTTTTGCTGGTATTGAGCTAGAATACATTAAGGCACTTTGGTCCAGTTTAGATGGCATTTGTCTTGTGTGTGGCCACACTTTATTTTGTTACCTACACTCCTGGACTGTTTGGAAAGCAAATAGTGATAGAAGTTTGAACACAAGCTGTTGATAATTTGCCTTTGCATAAAGAAGGCAGGCTCTTAATTAAGATCCACTATGGGGTTTTTTTAAGTGCATTTTTAAATTTATTATTTGCTTTGACTTTCCAGAACATCTATGCTCTAACTAGTTCATTTTGTTTCTGGTTTTGTCCCACCAGTATTGATGTCACTTGAAAATCTGAGTGTCAACATCATAAAAACAGTGCTAGGAAAAGCCACAAAATATTGCACAAGACCCAGAAGGACTGAAAGTTGGAGGATTTCTTTCAGGGGATATATTGTTTTCACTGGTGAGTAGGTGGAGCCATTTTTTCCCCTGATTACAGTCTAGAACAGCTCAAGTTGCTGTGACTGGAATTTTGATTCTATGCTGAAATAATTTGACAGCAGTAGAGTTTTTCTCCAGGGCCCTTGCTGTAAATTATATGTGTTTCATGCTCCATTACTAATTAAAAACAGGGTTTTTCCATTTAAACAATGTAATTTCTTGAGGTGGGAACAGGGTTTCTTTGGCTGGTGGTTGTTCATTACATTGGGAGTAGAAATGGTTTGCATCTTCTGAAGTTGAAGGTAAATCTGGTAAAACTTTTATTATAAAATCTGAAATTGGGCAAAACTCTGGAGCCTTGAAACTCACATGAAGTCCAGAGTGATGGTCAGAAGAAACCTAAAAGAAGCCAAAGGCAGGAATTTTGAGGAGGATAAAAAAAGTTGAATATTTTTTCTCCTCTCAAGCATCCAAGGGCATTAAAAATTGCACCCAAAGTGGAATATTAAATCCAGCCTCAAATGTGGAGACTATTGGACACATGGTTGCAAACCATTACTCAGGCAGCAGAATGATGGGGTTTGAGCAGGAGAGATTATCCCCAGATAAATTGTCCATTCTGAACATTTGTGCATTCCCTACTCACTGTGTCTCACACTGATAATATTGTTCCCCCAAATTTATGTGATCCAGGGAGAAAGGAAAAGTAGGGGAACATGCTTCTTTTTTTTGGTTTTCTCATCTCCAGAGCTAAAAAGAGTTTATTTATTTCCAAAAGAATTCAACCTCACCCTTACTCCAACTGTATGTCACACAATCATTGAAGTCCTGTTCCTTGAAGTAGCTCTGAAATCTTGAAAATCACAGGAAATCTCTCTCTCATTTGATTTTTTTTAACCACTACAGGAGAAGGCTGCTCCAAAGCTCCACCAGGATCCACGTGGGCTGGGACAAGGTGGGTTTCCTACCTGAGCTGGGAAGCTGCAGCCCACAGGATGGACATTCCTGCCTCCTCCAGGACTGGATCCCAGGAGAAGCTCTGGGAATGTGCACAGGTACAACATGGGATGCTCTCAAACCTGCTCTGCTGAGCTGCCTTTGCTCGTGGGCTGTGTGAGCTAACAAGAGATTAGAGGGCACAGGAGGCTGATCTGGCTCTGGTTTCTGATTCAAGTAAATAAATAAACCAAAGGATAAAGTGACCACAGCAAAACAAGTTACAAAAATCCAAACTTATTTGAGTAATCAGAAGCATGGATAGCCAGTTTAAGTTTCAGAACAGGAGAGGAGCAGAAGGCAGTGCAGTGATGTCCCTTGGATGATAAATGCCATCTTAATACTTTCTAATTACACTCATTAATACACTTTCTAAATGACAAAATGGAATCAGTCTTTGCTGCCTGACATCCTACCCCTGCTAACAAAGCAGGGGAATTTGATTTCCACCAAAGGAACTCAGAAGCACTAAGACAATTTCCTAATACAGGAATTTTAAGAGGATTTCTTAAAAACAGATCACTGTTTAAAAGTGACAAGCTGGACTCATGCCCTGGACTTCTGTGGGGCAGCAGCAGCAGGGACAGAGGGCTCTTGGAAGGGGAAAAATGGGAAGTGGACCTTCAGCTCATCCAGGCTCTCCCATTTTTCACCAGCCTTGGCTTAGTCTCTCCCTGTCTTAGCTTCACCCAGATATTTGTGCTTTAAAAGAGCAAAGCAGAAAGTCTGTCGTTTGTGTTGAGTACAGAACAGTTTCACCAGGTACCATCCTTGTGCTTACCCTAAAACTCTACAAAACATCCTGCCAGCTGCAGAATATATACAAATAACACACACTCATGGGGCTTAGGAGGATGAAATCCAGATGGAAGGACAGAAAACACGGGCCAAACCTTAATGTGCTGCAGCCTGGCACTGCCACCCGAGGACAGTGCCAGTTTGCTGTGGGAGAGCCCAGACTCATTTTCCCGCACATTTTCCTGCTCAGGCTTCCCTGCTGCTGCCTGAGCTGCATCCCCAGCACAACATCTCTCTCACAGTTACCTGCCAGGGCTGCAGAGAGCTCACAGGGACGGTGCTTTCCATCCAGGGGATGGGAGCTGGGGCAGCAGCGTGAACATAACTTGTGTTTATCCCCTGGGCTGTGCAGCCAGCAGCTGCTCCTATTAGCACAATTTGCATATGGCCTTGGCAAGGCTTGGAGTGAATCAACTGTTCTTCATGGGTGGGGACAGAAAATCTGTCTCCTTTGGACTCGCAGCCGTTGCTGTAATGTTAAACCTGTGTTTGGGGATGTGAGAAAAAGATGGATTACAAAATAATGGTCATTTAAATCAAGGGTTTTTAAAGTAATTAAAACCAGAAAATAAGTGGTGAAAGAAAATGAGCAAGGAGTACCTGTGTATATTCACAGTCATCTAAATACAAACTCCTTCTATTTTTGGATGCTGATCTCTGCCTCTCCCCATCCTTCCATGTCCCCTGGCAACAGGGCAGTGCAAGCCTGGAGAAGCAACAAATCTAGCAATTAGTGTCAGTTTTATTAATTGATGTCACACAACCTGAGTGGATTATTGCTTTGCCGTATAAGATCTGATTTCTGTGCAGGTGTGTGTTGGTCAAAGCAGGAAGGTACAGCTCAGATAAATCCAGGGTGAGTATTGGGTGTCAGACACTTTTGAGTCAGCCCTAAAAAGTTTTTTTTTTCTTGGATGTCTCTTCTAAGAAAGCAACAAGAGGGTATCAAAATTAAATTAGCAGGTGGTGGATTCAGAGTAAGGAGAATGAGATTCTTCTTAACATGCTCTGTATTTAATCTACAGAACTCCTGCTAGGGGACACTCTGAAACTTGGGTTCAAAATTCAGCAAACTAAAATCACCCAACAGCATTCCCATGCTCCCCACCAGGCAGGGCAGCCATCACTGCCCACTGCCAGGGACTGCTCCACAGACCTTCAGCTGGGATCCCTACATCCATTCCTGATGGTCTTAGGGAGCTTAAACAGGTATTTCACAGGGCACCTCTGAGACCTGACTAATATGGACGAATCACTTTGAAATTTTTGGATGACAGGGGCTGCTAAGTCCAGCCCAAAACTCACTTTGCACCATGTGCAAACCATAACTGAGCTGGCAAAACTCATTAAATGCAGCAGCTTTATCATAGGGGATAATCTGTAAGAACGTTGCAACACCAAATGTTGGCAAGTTACCAGGACATCATCATCATCCCATTTCAGTTACAGAGCAGTGACCTGGTGATAAGCTCCTACTTGTTCAGCATCCAGCTCTCCTGGGATGATGCATTAGGAAATTCCCCACTGGCTACCTCAGGTTTTATCCCTTTGTGCTGGACAGGAGGGACGGGGCACTGCCCCCACTCTGATGCTGTTGGGGCAAAGGCTCCAGCAGAGCTCCAACAAACACCAACACACGTGGGCAGCACCTTCAAAAGCTGCTTTAAAAACGTTGTTTAGATTTCACAATTAGGACAGATGTCAGTCTTTTGAGCATTAAGGCAGCCTGGTCCTTCTCATGCAGCTGATCTCCACTTGAAGGACATAAGGTTTGTTCATTGGGTGTTGCTGTTACAAGCAGACATCATTAAGGTCAGGATCATCAACATTTTGTCATGGGGGCAAGGAGATTGAAGAGGCTTTTGGCATGGTGATAGCATTTTGGAAAGGTTTTGTGAGAATCCAGATTTTTGGCCGCCATATGGAATAGAGAAAAACTAGGTAGATATCCCAGATTTTCTTACAGTAAAATAAATTTTAAGTGAGGAGCCCAGTGTTTTACAAAAATGGTCTGCATAGCATAATCTTATTGTTGAGCTCATAGGGAAATGTAACAAACAGCAGTTTCAAGTGGTTTTGTATTCCAGCTATTTCACAAGCTTGTTCTGAGCACTTATGGAACCCTTTATATTTTCAGACCTCCTGAAAACAACAGGCTTGCTAAAAAAAAAAATACAGGCACTATTTTTAGTGCTGCAATGTCTAAAATAACAGCACATTGACAGGAACTCCCTCAGTTACAAAAGGAAGCCACAATGCTTGGTGGTTTATGGTCCCCCTCCAGTTCCCAACTGGCTGAGCTCAGAGAGATGAGTCCAGGGGATCCTGGGTGGGCAGGACCAGCAGGATCCTTCCCCACTGCTGGAATGCAGCCACCTCTGTGGTAAAACCTGCTCTCTTTGACCACCACCAGATCTTCAGCTCCAGCTTTCTGATGTGAAGCCTGAGCTTGGAAAAAGAGTGTTTTCAACTGCAGTGCTTTGCCCATTTTACTAATTTTTTATCCTCTCTTTGACTTCCCAGTGAAATCTCTCACTGTTCTTTCTCCCATTCCTGAATTATTTTCTCAGCATTTTGTGGCAGAGAGCAGAGGCTCTCTCCAAAAGAGATATAAAGATATCTGCACAGGGAGTAGGACTGACACACCATTCCTATCCCGTGGCTACCTGAGCTGCCACCCGAGCTGCCTCTGGGCAGCATATCCATTCTCACTGTAACCCTGGTGTTTCTCCCAAAATGTAACATGAATCCAGGAGCAGCTTTGTTGAACTATAATCTGGGTCAACAGTGTCTGGTAGGTTGAAAGGTCATGCTGAAACCCCATCTGTTTTAGCTCTCCGTTGGAACCATGAAAGTACTTTTAACTTGAGATGTTCTGTAGCATTCCTAAATTATCAGTAATGTGTAGTGACACCAAGAACTGTGGTCTAGAAATGCCATGTTTCTCTCTTTTCTTTTTTTTTTTTTGTTTTGTTTTGATCTAACTGGGTGAAGCATCAGATTTAGGAAGTAAATTCAAGTCAGCTGGACATAGGTCAGTGGCTGTGTGTGCAAAGGACAGTATAGAAGGTGCCTCTGGCCCATAAAAAGCCTGTCCTACTGAGATCTGGCTCCAGGGCTTATTAAATACCAGCCATTTTTGACTAGTAAAAGACCAAACAAAATGTGCTTTTTTTCCTTTGATGATTAAAATCAGCCTGAAGTGAGTGGCATCATTTATATAAACACTTGCCTTTATGCAAGTGCTGTCCTAAGAGATTAGAGCATTGCATGCTTCCTTGTAAGATTTTTTGCTTTCAGGTGAAAGCAAACATAACCTACAGACTGAGGGACAGCTTTGTAGGGTTGCTCAAAGCCCTGTCCAACCTGACCTTGAAAGCTTCCAGGGATGGGACAGCCAAATTTCCCTGGGCAATTCTTTCTTGGGATGTGTCCTGCTCCCGACAGCCCCGTCAGCGAGGCAGCTCTGTGTGACCAGCACCTCCCTGGCAGCCAGGGCTTAAAGCTGGACTTTAAACCAAAGACCACACTGGTTCCTATTATTTATGGCTAACTCAGAGACGGTGACACCCTTGGTGACCTCCTCCTGCCACCTTTAACCTCTCAGCTCTGTCTGCTGCCTCCCCATCCTCATGTAACACAAAGATGAGAAGCAAACCCTCGCTCTGGACCGGGGCGCGGTAATTGAGCGGAGTCACGCTCGCGACGCAGAGAGAGTCTGCAACTGATTATGAGGTTTTCTTCTCAATTAATTGTCAGAAGCAAAGGGATGTTTGATGTTTAATGTTGTCTTCTTGTTAAATGCATTCCCTTTGCCACCCATCCTCAATCACTGAGAATAGGCAGAGCTGAGCAAGGCAAGGCTGCAGGGTTTTCCGTGTGTTTGTGTAAAATCTGTGCCCAGCGTCCCTCTGTAACACACAGCTCTGCAGGGGACCTTTGGTGGAGGTTTGTTGATAAAATAACACTGGCATCTTACTTGGAGGCACTGAATGAATCCTAAACCAGGGTTCAGGGTGGGAGATTTAGATGCTGAGTGTGTCCTCTGGGCTGGGAGAGGGAGGATGTGCCTCTCCTGATTGTGAACGTGTCCTCACAGATCTGACTTTGGACACAGGAAGACAATTCCTCTGTTTGAAAATCCTCCTTGGAGCTGATGTTTCCTCCTGTGATCTGAGCCCAGCAACAGCCCTTTGGCTGTCAGGAGTTTAAGCAGGGAAAAAGAAAACAAAAAAGGGAAACAGCAGTGGCAAGGAGATTAGCTCCCAGCCCTCTGCTGTGTCCACAGGTGGAATTGAACTGATTACAAAAAATCTCTGGAAGGTTCATTATTTTAGAACCAGTATTTTGAACATTTAAGAAGATCAAATGTAGATCAGGAAGTAATGAATAATTTTATGAGAAAGTAAAATATAGATTGAGCTCTTGTAACATGGAAATTGTCAGAGATAAAAAGTAGGTAATTCTGCACTAGGTTGTATTTTAAGTTACCAATTACACCAATTATGTAAAACAAATTTCTTAATTTGTTCTGATTTTGAAACAACAGGGATGCGGTATTTCACTCAAAAAAA
>VXBC01013236.1:265032-323390 GCA_013399945.1 Ploceus nigricollis
GTGTGGCAGCAGAGGCTGCTGCTCCTCCCCTCCCACCCCACTGGTGTTTGCAGTGTGGGCTGAATTTCTGCTTTGGTGAGCACATGGTGTGAGAATGGGCAAAAGAGGAGCCTCTCAGCTCAGCCCCAAACCAGGGTAGAAGAATACTAGCAAAAATTAGCCAAAAATATTTGTCTTTCCTGCCAATCCCTCTCAGTGATTTTTTTCTTTTTCTTTCTTTTTCTCCCTCCAAGTTTCACACAAAGCTCTGTCTTTAGGATTAGCTGTCTACAGGCAGCTCTTTGTATTCAGCTGAATTTAAGATTATGGCAGAGCCATAAAAGGGGAGAAAGGTGACACTGGAGAGTTTTCTGCAGCTGTAAATCCTGAAATATTCAGGCCCATGACATTTTTGTAGCTGGCAAATGCTGAGTGAGGCATATCTGGTCAACACTGGGGCCCAACACTGGTTGGATTTCACAGAAGAACCTGCTGTGAGTCTCAGGTTTGGGTGCCATCAGATGCATTTAAAGACATCTTTCAGGTCAGGTGATGAAGTGCTGGTTTTATTTGCTGCTCTCTGCAGTGATTGCCAGGAGGTTTCACACTGGTCTCCAAACAGTCCTGGGCTGGTGATGGCTCTGGAGTACTGGGATGTGCTTTGACTGAGGTGTAAGGACATGTCTGTGATGGGTTAAATCTGTCTGGAAAGGTTAAATGGGCTGGGGCTATGCAAACCAGCCTGATTCAAGTTCCAGCTCATCACTGGATTGGTATTAAATCAAATATTATTTACAGACACTTGTATTAGTCCCTGGGTTTTGGTTAACAGATCTTGAGGTGAAGGAGATCTTTGGGATTATTACCCCACCACAGGCCTCCCCCCTGGAATCTTTGTGCTGGAAATCATCTTTATGCAAGTGAGCCTCATATAGGCAATGAATTTTAATTCCAGAGTTCATGTCTTTAGTGTTCAGAGACAGGAAGGCAGCTTGAGATGTGGTTTCTCCCCATCTCTAATGAGTGTTATTATGAGGAAATCTTCTACTGGATCAGATGCTTCCAATGAGTCTTTAAAAGGCTTTGAATGTATTTAACAGGGTACCAGAGCTCACCACAAACGGGAAGAGGAAAAAATTTATGAAGTCTGAGGCTTTGTCACCATGGTGACATCTATTTGAGTTTGGAAGTTGCATTAGTTTGAGCTCACAGATTTTTCTTTTCCTGTCATTAAAGGCACGCCTCTTATCCTCTCTCAGTTCCCTCCTCCTTCTCTTCTTACCCCACAATGACTGCATTTAAAAACTAAATTTCCTTTCAGGGAAAAAAAGTACACAGGATAAATTGCCTCCATCCATTACTGCCTCCAGCAAGCTGCAGCTGCTGAGGTCCACTTCCAAGTGGACCTCACGTATAAAATGAGAGGAAAAAAATCTCTTTTCTGTGCCAGGCAGTTGAGCAGCTATGATCAGATATGTCCAAGTGTGAGAGGCCTTTAATGATCACAGGGCTGACCACATTCACCCCTGCAGTCACTCCCCAGGAGTAGGTGGAGCTCACAGCAGAAGTGGATTGGACCCAGGAAAGAACAGCAGTGGTCTGCTGGGTTTGCTCTGCAGAGCACGCAAAGAAGCTCTTCAAAGGTTTGTGGTACAACATAACCTTGACTTCAACTCTGGTTTTAATGGCTACTTGGAAGATGACAACGACCACACTCTTTGGGAATCTGTCATGGGGTGAGAAGCCTCAAAACCACAGGGCCCAAATCTAAGCAGAGATGAAGGCTGTGCAGCCCACACAGCTGCAGTGGCAGCTGTCAGGAGGATGCCAGAGCCAGCCCTGCTCCTGGCTGACAACTGCAGGGCAGAGAGGCTGAAGCACAGCTCAGAGGAGAAAGGTTTCTTTGAGGGATATCCAGGATGGGTGACTGCTTCCTTTCCTTCCCTTCAGTGCCTGGGAGATGCTGCTCAGCTCCCACAGCAGCCCTGCAGCCAGCATGGATGAGTGGCATGGCAGGAGCCCTGATCCACAGGCAATGGCACTTAGAGAAGGTGGGATTGATGAATTTGGGCGTTTGTTTGACTTGTCAGAGGGAGAAGCCAAGCTGTGGTTGATGGGTAGAGGAGGACTGGGCTTATTCATTTGCTGATGGTTTTCTGGCCACAGGGAATCTTGGTCTTGAACAGCAGGAATTCTGTCCTAACACTTGGTTTTAGAATGAGTTTTCTCCCCTGCACTGCCCAGCATCACACACCATCCCTCCCTGCCTCCGTCTGTGCTCACAGTCTAATTCACTCTCAGTAACACGTATTTTATTAAATTTGGCTGTGAGAATGTCACCAATTATGAAGGGGAAAGCAAGAGTGAAGGTTAGGGGGGAAAGGTGAAGGTTAAATTCAGACATTCATGAGTTTATGGGGCAGTTTGTCCTCAAATCAAAGCCAGGCATTCATGTCGAGCTACGTAAACAGGAATAAACACTCATGTGAAAGTCACTTAAGGAGCAAAAACCCGTAAGAATGTTTGCTGCAAAATATGTGCTTTCTTCTCTCTCCCTTCCCCTCCTCTTGGCCCCACAGAAGGAGGTTGCTCAGAGTGTTTCCAGCATGGACAATGTGATGCCTCCAAAGATAAAGACAAAACCATCCCTGCCACAGACACATTTCATGGTCTGAGCCACTGCTGGCAGCACAGCCTCAAAAAACAGCATAGGATTCCAAGCCCTGGTGTTAGGACACATCCCAGTCCTTCTTGAGGTGCCCAGTGATGTTTTTACTCAATACTACACTCTGTAAAGGTTTAGCTCAAAGTAAAGTTTTGGGAAGAAATGAGAAAACTGGTGAGAACAGTTTTTTAAAAAGCAGATTAACCTCAGATCCTCAGCTACCTTTTATTTACCAAACAGAAGAAGTTTCTCTGTGTGATACATTTCTCAAATTATAGGTTTCCCATGTCCTGGCATCCCAATAAAGTCTAGATGAATGATGAGAGAGTCTGCTGGGAGAATGAGTAAACATCTCCTACTGTCTGGAATGCAAGACGACTACTGTCTTATCCTTTGTTACAGGTTGTTAAGATAAAATTACCCTATATATCAACAGCACTGTCAATGAAATTAGAAAGGGCATTCTACCTCCACACTGCCCCCGAGGGTTTGAGGAGGGAGGAGGGAAGGCAGTTGTTTCTTTGTTTATTTTGATTTTTCTTTTGCCGTGAAAGAAAGGAAGAAAAGGGGTTTGTTTTGGGTTGGGGGGAGAAGGTTTATTTTGCTTCTTTTTAATGCAAATGGAAAAGAGGAGAAAAGCCAAGGAGAATGTGTAAGGCAGGTTTGGGTATTTCACTGGCTGTGCAAGCAGGAGAGGGAAAAATTATGGTTTGATGAGAAATGCCCCAGGACAGGCTGAACTGCAGTGGCAGCAAAGCTTGGTGCAAGGAGACCCTGAAGCTGCAGATGGTGGCTCCAAGCAGGGCAGAGTCCCTGAGCCAAGGACACCCCAGGGCTTTTTGTCCCCATCAAATGTGTGCTATGAGCAAGGGCTGCTGCAAAATCTGTCAGCTGCAGTTTGGGGAGAACCCTCTTGTACATGCCTATAATCCACTGACCTGTCTCTGGTGTGTCTTTTATCAAATCTTCTTGCTGTGTTGCAGTTTTCCTGGTCTTTAGAGAGAAGATCTACTTCTGGATTTTCCGGAAATGTGAGTCTCATGAGTGTGCACTTGATTGCCAAGCTACTAGAAAACACTGCATATGATCTCCCTGTACTCAGGGCAATCCAGTGTTGACCTGTTTTCCTTGCAATTAGGCTGTATCACCAAAGTAATTACCTGATTTACATTTGTTACATTAATTGTGTCTTCAGCTGTCACTGCCCTTGAATCCTAGAGCCATGAGTGGGAATCCAAAACTTAAATCCCATTGCCTCTTTTCCACAAAAAAATTGGTTCTCTGTTCCAGATACCTCTCCCAAATGATCCCTAAGCTGCAGGAGGTGCTGGGCTGTGGTGGAGCTCAAGGGCTCCTTGTGGAGGAACAGGGCTCTTGTGCAAGTCAAAGCCTCATCACTTCCATGTCCTTTCTTCTATCCATGTCAGCTTCTGTCATAATCTCATTCCTTTGCCTTTCCATTCTGTTTTTCCTGAGAACTTTGGATTGCTTCTTTTTCTTTAATTTTTAAACAAAGTCGTTTATTCATTTTTGAAACTCAAACATTTCACACTTAAAATATTTTCATTTTGAAATCAGAAAAAAAAAAACTGAAAGCAATACTGGAGAAGAGCTGGGTATAAAATGCTGAACTTGGGTGAGAAATGCTCTTGGATTCACAGAGCATTCCTGAGTTCCCCCATCCCATCTTGTAGCATGTCAGAAACTTTACATGTCACTCTCCTGCACTTACGTGTGTGTGCACACATACACAGGAGAATTTTCTCTGACAAGCTGTAGGGCTTTGCTACAGATTTTCCATCCCTTACCAAGTCAAGAAGAAAATATCTTAATGCTCTATTCACAAAACACTTTTGGCCTGTTTCCATTTGAACGTTCAGCTTGTTTGCATAGGCAATTCAGAGGGGAGTTCATAAAACCTTGTTTTGCCTGAATTCACGAATGTCTGCCCACTGCACGGTCTTAAAATGAAATTACGTTGGAAAAGGGGCTGTTTTGGGATGCATACGTTTTGCACATACCCTTTAAATAACTCAGATATGTTTTCTAAGGAGGATGTTTTTCCTGTGCACTGAAGGCCGTGTTTGTACCACCACCTACGAATGTCTTCAGCTTCAAAACAGCACTGAGTAAACAGCTGAGGGTTTTGCCAACTCACTGTTTCCAGCACTTGGATCTTCCTGTTGAAAAGATCCCTCAGCAGAAGACAACCTCTTGCTTTAATTCTTGCTGCTCTGTTCCAGCAGAAAATCCTTCTCCTGCCTCCGTTCCCAGGCTAAATCTGTGAAAATGGGGACAAAGCCTCTTGTCTGCCCAGCCCTGCCAGGAGCAGCCAGCCCAAAACGGATGTTTGTCTGTATTAATCAAACACACAAAATGTGCAACCTGAACTGTGTGCAGAAATGAGTGGAAAAAGTGCAACCTGACCACAAAAGTATTATTTTATAAATAAGGTCCTTTAGTAGTAGTTAATTGGATACACATTTTGCTGGATTCATGGAACATTAAAAACTATCATATCCGAATTGACTGACTGAGTTCATGTTACATCTCCAAATTGCCAGTGACCATTCTGCCTCACAACATCAGACCTTGGGTTCAGCAATCTCGCTCCAGGGCCTTTTTTAAGTACATGGCGCTTTTTTTTTCCCCCCTAATAGAGATTGATTTAGTGTATGTTTAATGGCCCCATAAATCACTCAACATGCCCAACTCGCATACAAATTCTGCCAAAAAAAAAAGTTTTCAAGGAAGCAGATGCCTTGTTCGTGGAACCAATTTGCCTTGCTCTCTGCATGTGCACGAACCCACCATTTCAAGAACCTCCTTGTAAAAATGTTCTGCTCTCCCGAGCCTGCACATTGGTCATTTTCTCTGGGGCTGCTTTCTTACCATGCCAAGTTAAACTCGGGCGATTCCCCCGCTGTGCCCGTTCTGTTCGAGTGCCTTTTAGATCAGCAATAAATAAATTCATTGTGCGTTTCAACAAGGAGAAAGAGCTGGAGCTGGGGCTGCATTGTGCCTGCCCTTGTGAAGATCTATTGTGTGCAAAGTAGTGCGCTATCGGATGGCGTGGGTCATTTTTCATTACCCCACTGAGGATGCAGCTCAAAGCAGAGGATTATAGAAACTCATTTCCTTTGGTTAGGGGAAAAAAAAAAAGAGTTAACATTCAATAAACTCGAGGGCTATGACGCAATGTGGCCCTCAGAACCTTCCGAGCAGAGCTGTTAATAGCTTCCTTTCCCAGGACGCGGGTTTGCCCCGCTCACTTATCGACTTTGATGCATTAGTAAAAGAAAATATCAACCCCTCATAACTCTCAGAAATGATACAATACATCACTTAAAAGTAAGCTAGGATCAACACATTGTTAACTGTTTGATCTCTCGAGTCAAAATTAATGATAGGTGTTTTGCACACAAAAAAATGAATGTTAAAAGCCTATTTAAGCTAACTAAAGACATCCCTACAACATCAGGGTTGAATTGGAGGTGATTTCCTGCAATGCAGCTGTTATAAGTTTATCAGTCTGCGGGTGGCAGTAACCAGTAATCATAACCAGATTGCAGAGGGGTGGGATGGAACTTATCTTTAAATAGAAAATCTATCTAACTAACTAACTACAGAAAGCTGGTTGGGAACTGAGTCCACGGTATTATTCACTAGAACACCCAAGGGTCTGGGAGAAGCCAGTTTTCTGTATATTTTAAAGAAATGAAATGATTCTGAAGGTTTAACTGCTAGGCAGGGAGAAACCAAGGTTCATAATGATTAACAGCAGACCTCCTGCGCTCTTGTACTTGCAGCATTTACACAATGATGATAGCTAATAAGAAATGGCATTAAGAAATGACTTCAACTTTCTCCACTGAGATCTTGCCATAGGCTGTTGATGAACTTTTAGCTCATTCTCTTGTGACACAGAAAGGAAAGATCTGAAATGCAGCATATACTTCAAGCAGAAAAGAGATTGAAAAAATTCCAAGAAACCTCTGTGAAGAGCCAAAGAGAAGTGTTGCACTGTGAGACAATGCCTCTGGACAATTACAGCCTGTTAGTTTTAATGCAGCTCCAATTGCTTCCGTCTGCAGCTAATCTGACCACTGGAAACAGGCACTTTTGCAATGCCCTTTAATTTTTCTGATTTGTGTGTGGGCAGTATCTGTTGGTATTAATATGACTCTTTTCCGGATTGAATTAGAGAAAACAAGATGAGCTTTCAAAGCAGCCTCAACTTTCTTTGAGAAACGTGAGCTGCAGAGCACGGGATGGATGGGTTAGGTCTGTCCCAAGTGCCTGGTGTGCAGACACAGGAAGGAGGCACAGAGAAGTCCCATGGATCCCCAGATGTCCCCAGCAGCACCCCACAACCTCTTCAGCCATCCTTGCTCCTAATTCTGCCAGGTACTCCAGGTACTCCAGCTCCATCCTTAGAGCTGTGCCCACAGCCAGCAGGGATCCCCAAATTCCCAGCATTCTGGGCCATGCAGATCCACTGTTTTCTGAGGATGAAAGGATGTCTTAAACAGCTCATGAGTGAGCCAAAATCTTCTTCCATCCCTACAGCCAGACAAATACACATTTTGTTTTTAAACTGATCCTGGTTTGCAAGAGGTGCTGTGTGAGCCTTTCCCAGATCCAGCTCCCTCCCTTGTAGGGATTGTCTCGTGCCTACACTTATACCTGGCTTATGCAAACCACAGTTCTAGGGAAGTTCAAATTTGCTCTTTTTATGAGGAGCAGGTTGAAAAATGGCAAACATAAAGTTCTAATAAAAATGAATGTATTTTTAAAAGTTCTTCACACAGCCTTCCTTCAAACTGCGCTGCAAGTTTAAACCTAAAATAATTCTTCCCCATGTCTGACATCTGTGCGTTATTTATACAACACCTTTTTTCATAGAGGTTTTTTAATTATTATTCCAGAGGTGTTTTTCAGTGGAGAAAAAGGAAATTATTGATAAAACTGTAAATTTGAAATACATTTCAATTAAGACCCTTAGTCATTTCCACTTTTTGTTTTCCAAGCCTTACTCAACAAAACCTCTTAATTATTTCTCCATGGCGATGGGATCAGCTCGCTCTGCTCCTCTCCCTGCGGGGCCTATAAAACCCTCAGCTGGCAGATCTGTGTGTGCAACAGGCTGAGAGATGTGACACATCACAAATATCTGGAGAGGATAAATTTTCCACTGAACAAAGTATCAGAGAGGCCCCTGCATTGCCTGCATGAGGACAGGTGGATGGGGGCCAAACACTTCCTGATTTTTTGACTTGCTGTGTGATTTCCCGGTTATTTCATTGGAGATGACCCATTCCAGGTTGCCCTCATTCCTGTCTGCTCAAGGTGGTCACTCCAGACTCCTCACCACAACCTCTGCCCCCTGCATGCAGTGCTTTCTGTCCTTTACAGCCCATCCCACCATAGCCATTTCCAAAATTCTGCAAAATTAAAATTTTACAGGTGGGGAAACTGTGGCACTGATGGGTGAGGCCTCTGGCACAGAGTTATGCAGTGGATGATGTGAAACACAAATCAAGACTCCAGGTCCAGCTCCTTCCACATCACACTGAGTTATGCCTTGTTAAAGGACAGAAATTGAGTGGAAATTATCAATATTCAATATAGGAACTTTTGCCAGAGTAGGCTCTCTGATGTGTAAATCACTTAATTTTTTGTAAGGGCTGTGTTAAGACATTGTGTGGTTTGCTGCAATCCTTAGACTCACAACCCCCCTGTTGAAACACAGCCCTGTGCAGGTGTGGGAGGTGCTGCCCATCCATCTGAACTGGAGGAAGGTCTCTCTGCAGGGAAGGGGGACTGGCAAACAACCAGTTAAGTGGCTGGGGCACTGTCACTCAACCCCTGCTGCACTGCAAAGTGCTGGATTCCCAAATGTGGGACCCAGATGCAGAGAGAACAAAGACCACATGAAAGTGGTGCTGATCACCCGAGCTGTGGCTCTGAGGAAGATGCAGAAGTGCCTGGGAGGCTGACACAGGGCTGGGGACAGCCAGCACAGCCAGCAATGGCTTTTGCAAGGCACATGTGAGGGGAACAAGGTTTCTGTGCCTCCACCAAACCTCCTTATGTGCAGCCTGGGGCATCTGAGACCATGCCTGCACACCCACACACGTGGGCAGGGCTCCCAACCCCTCTGCAGATGTGGGGACCCCCAGCCTTCTAGAGCAGCTTGGGAAAGGACTGTTTTGGGAGCAATCCTTGCTAAAATGAGCCATGAGATGTGAAAAATCTACCTTTGTTACACAGGCTTTCCAGAGAACCAGTGATTTCACTAGGAACTCCCTCCCCACTGCCCAGCTGGACTTTAAAACAGCCCAAAACCTGCTTGGACATCCTGATTCTCTGGGCAGGGAGAGGGAGGTAAGACAGAGGCAGGTTCTGCCTTGTCCCCACAGTGATGTAGGGTGGAAAGTCCCCTTGCAGAGGGGCCAGGTGTGTGGGTGGCTGCTGGTGGCCAGCAGAGCACTCTGAAAGGCTGTGTGAGATCACAATCCAGGAGGTGAAGGTGATCAGCAGCATGGGTGATTGCCTAATTAGTGAGGTCCTTGGGGATGGAGCCTGGGAGAGGGGCAGAGAGAGGCTCCTCCATACTTAAGCCATATCACATGGGGGAGAGACAACAGTGCCTCCTAATTAAAAAACTGATGGGTAAATTATCACCAAATGAGGTGAAAGTTAGAAGTTCTCAGAAAGGACTGAGTTGTGGGATTTTAAACCAGTCACTGGGAAGCTGAGCTGGGAGCTTGGTTAGAGGGGCCAGAGTTTGTCCTAAGGAGGGGAAGGGTCTTGTGGCCTCTGGTATTTTGGTGACTTCAGAAAGGTGCAAGTTCTCTTTTCCCTGGAAGGACAAAGTGCTGGTGCTACCTTGGTGTCACAGCCTACTTCCCTTGAGAAGAGAACGTGGAGGAAATGAAAAGGGTGACCTCTGGCACTGGAGAGGTAAGATTTATCTTTTGTAGTCCTAAATAAAATGATGCAGTAGTTTGCAGTGTCTGAGAAACAAGTGTTTGGATTGATCACTGAACAGGCTGCAGCTTGAAAATGTGTCTGAACCCTGGTAGAGGAGGTTCTGTGTAGTGTTTTTAGAGTAATGTTATTTTGATTATTATTCCAATGATTTATTTGCTCTGGCATTGCCTTCTTTTTGGTCCTGACCAGGACTGGGGCTGGTTGTTACAGAAGTAATTTAGGCAGTGGCCTCACTTGTAGCTGGCAAAATTTGTCTGCTGGCTCTGTGTGCTGTGCCCTGCTCTGCTGCTGCCCACTCTGCTCCCCTCACTGACAGATGTGAGCAGAGCACAGAGCTGGGGGCAGCTCCTGCAGGGTCTCACACTCTGCAGGCAAAATCATCTTGAAATTGTGAATTTTGCTGCTGTAGCTTGATCTGTAGGGAAGAGTAGATGTTGCTCTACCCATGTAGGGGACCAAAAGCATTGCTTGGAACCAGGGGTGCAGAAACAAAGAATGAAGGGATGCTCTGCCCTTGAAAGTTGGTTTGCTCTTGTCCTGAGGACAGCAGAGCTCAGCCTGCAGCTCTGGCTGGAGGATTCTGAGATCCATCCCAGAGCAGGCTGATCCCAGCTTCCTGAGTAGCTCTGGCTTGTTGGAGTAAGCTCTCCTTTGATCTGGCAGACAGAAGCCCACACAGCTGCTCTGCAGGAGATAAGGACAGGCACTCTCCAGGCTGATGGTGTTGGAGATTGGTCCCCAGGATGTTGTGCAACAGCTGGGACAGCCAGTGAGGAAGGGACCTGTCTGCTGTGTACCAGGGCTCAGGTGTGATGGAAATGGATGAGCTTCTGCTTTGTCCTTCTCTGCTGTCCACCCACAGTTCCCTCACTGGGCAGAGGCTGGGGAGAAAAGCTGTTCTTGCCAGCAAAACGTGTGAGCTGAACCTGGAAGCTGCTCTCAAGATTTTTTTGGTTGGTTGGTTTTTCCCTTCTCTAGTGGAAATTGCTTGGTTACAAACTCTTCTCTCACAGTTCTTTAGTAAGAAGTTCCTAACATTTATTATTCCAAATAGCCTCACTAGAATGCTTTTTTGACTTAAATGTTGATTTGATCTTGTGAGGAGGGTGATGTGGCTGGTGTAGCCCTTTGGCCTTTGTGTGTCACACCTTTCTTGACACTTGGGGATGTTGTGAGCTGACAGCTCAGTGATGCCAGCTCTCTGTGAGCAGCAGCCCTTGGGTCTGGGGGCTGCCAGAAGTGTGGGTGAGTCTGGAAATAACCTTTGCCTGTAGTCAAAGGTAGGCAGGAGTGGTGGTGGACATGACTTCACCGTGCCCACTGCTCAGCATGAGTAACCAGTTCCATGCATTTCCATGCCAACCATTAATTTCCAGATGCAATGACTAGCAAGGTATTTTCCATTTCCAGATCGTGTTTGTACTGGCATGATTTAAAATACTTTGTAATTACAGTGGTTCCTATAGTCGACCTTCTAGAGCAGTGCAGGGTGCTTAGAAGTTCTTCTTTAACCAGCAATTTTGGTAATGACAGTAATTCACATAATCTATCTTTGTGGCCTTGTGGCTTTCAGAAGTATATCCTTTTTTTTTTTTTTATTTTTTCAGAGATGTAGCCCTATCTCTATATATAGCTCAGTAGATATCTGGTATTTTGGATGTGTTAAGACAAACTCCACTGAGGAATTCTGGTCCCATCACCACAAACTTTCTGATGTTGCTGCTGCTGTTAATGCAGTTGAGTAAATGGAAGAAGAAAATGGAGTGGGGAGGGGGATATGGCAGTTTCCTCTCAAAGATGAGGAGGCCTCAACAAAAACAACTTCAGGCAGCAGTGGAGCTTCATTTTGGCTGACAATAAGCAGTTTTGGCAGCCAAATGTGACAACATCCTAGTGAACAGGGAAAATCCTTTAGTTTGGGGGAGATGGCTGAATCCCAAAGCTGCTCTCATTTACTGTTTAGAGTAACAGAGACACTTCTAAATTACTTGAGGGAGAAACTGCTCAGACAGATCAGAGGCAGACATCTCCCTCGGTGTGCAATTAGATGTGCTGCCTCCTTTGAGAAGGGGCCAAAGCAAATGGGAAGCAGCAATTAAGGTAGACACCAGCAATGAGGACCTAAAGTACAGGGCACAGTGTTTATCAGCTGTTGCTGCACAGAAATGGTCTTTAATTTGACTGAGGAGGGAAGAGCTGTAGCTCAATATTTCTGTGAATTGATTAACTTATTTTTCCCAGAAGATGCCAGTATGTGCCGGGTGGGAGGGACAGATGTTGATTAAATGTAAACTTCTCTGCAAATGCGTGTGTGACCTCTGGCATGTTGTTCATTCACACTCCCTTCAGAGGCAGGGAATAGAGCTGGGGAGGGTTTTCCATGCTTCTGTCCAATTAACCTGGGTATTTTCAACCAGAGGCTGACAAAGCTGGGGGATCCTGAGCCTAGAACAAGCCCCTGAGGTCACTATTCTCATACTGGCAATAAATCATCCCAAATCATTTGTTTTTTAAGCTGTAGGAGCAGTAAATGCAGACTCTGGTACGCCAGGGTCTGACCTAGATGGTGACACTCCTTGTGATCTGTCCCACCTCTCCATTTGCTGAGAGTGTTTCAAGAGGAGGCAGGTGAATGACAGACTTGAGGCATCCCTGTGATAAAGGGAAGGAGGATACTTGAGGAGACACCAGGGTATGTCTGACACATGGTCTGGAAATGAAGCAAAAGCCACTCCAGTATCCTGCAGTGCCAGCAGAGATGTTTTTCTTTTCATTTTCTGAGAGGTGCTGCAGCAGAAAGCCAGATCTGCTTCCTCAAAGACTGTCACTCCCATCTGGAGAACATAATATTTGACCCGTGGGCTTAATTTGCTGTCAATCTCCCACAACTCCCAGGAAGGAGCCTTCATCTCCTTTTAACTCGAGGCTGTTACCTCTTGCTCAAAAAACCAGGTTTCTCAAGGCCTGTTCTTGAGCCAGATGAGAAACATGAAATAACTGAATGCAAAATGCAAGCATCTTCCTTTTTAACTGGCATCAATAAAAGCTCTTTGAAGAGGGGATGCTTAGCAAGTGTTAATTAACAGGACTGTCACTGTGACTCCACATTGCCACTGCAGAGTGCAGTGAGTCACTGCAGACACACGGCTCTTTTTGGCTGTGATTTTTTTTTTTATTGAGCATCTTGTTCTCAGCTGCTACTAGAAGCAGGAAATCTCTCAAAGCTGTGAAGAGCTGATCCAGTCTGTGCCTTGAATTGGTTATGCTTTTTCCACCTACTCCCATGAAGAAGCGCCTCCAGCAGCTCTCAGAGGGGGCTGCTGCCATTCCTGGCCAGGGAAGAAATTTGGGACCCCCTGTCTCTATCAAGTGTGGTCTAAGCACATCCCCACTAATGCAGACTAGGAGGAGCTTTGTTTTTTCCTGCAAACCAAAAATACCGATTTTTTTTTTTTAAATATCTGGAAATAAACAGTTACATGATCCACTGAAATTCATAACAAAGAACAAATTGAATCCTTCATGCTGTGTAACAGCCATAAATAAAGGCTTTATGGCTGAGAAGTTGTAGGCAAAGCTCCAGCAAAATCAGATTTATTCCCTCCCCACCCCCTGCACTGTAAGTCTCTGGAAATGGGGGTTCCAAGGGCTGTTCTGACACAACATTAACTGCAGCTTCTTATACCAGACTCCCTGCCAGTATTTACAGTTCACATTCTGTGCATGGTATGTGGGTATGTAACTGCACCAGCTTTTACAGTTGATTTCTCAGTAGTCATGTGAAACCAAAACAGCTCATGGGCAGAACTTGGAATCACTTGTGCATTTTTCTGATTTAGAATAAAAAAATTCTGCCTTGGTGTTAGGGAAAAGGATCTCCTGGTTAAAGTTGCTCCAAGTTGATGGTGGCCCAGTCTCAGTGAGTGTCATGTTCCTTCTCCCCAGAAGCACTGGTGGGTTTCCAGGGGAGCCCTGCAAGATGGATTTCAGGACTTGTTGTACGATTGCAAAGGCAGAAGCTGCATTTTTTACATCTCACAAAGGCCTGGCACTACCTCTACTAGCTGTCTCCTCTAAAACTTAGCCCTGAGGTGTCATGAAATCCATCTTTGGAGTAATTAACCTTGGAGTAATTAACTCCTAAAACTGCAGTTCAGCCAGGTCATTCCCTGGTAAGGAAGAACAGCTCATTTCAGTGGATTTAAGAGCTGGTTTCTCACTTCAGGAGACAAATACAGGTCAGCAGTGGCAGCAGATCACAGTGAGAAATGTATAAACAAATCGGAAGCAAAGCTCCTCACGTGTCAGTTTTGTATCAGCTGATTTGTTGGTTTGTTCTCCTTTCTTGTGTGCTTAGTTTGTAGCCTAAGGTAGAAGCTAATACGAGGAATTTGTTCTCATTAAGCAGCTGCCCACATCTCTCTTTTAAAGAGTCTGAGGCAGAAGATGTAGAGCCACTGACTGCTCTGCTCTTGTCTACAGCTTGTTTTAAACACTGAGCAAAATGACTTAAATTGTTGGGACCTGAGAAATGATATCTTTGAGCTCTGACCCCTCATAACTGAATCCAGACACTCAATGTCTCTGCTTCCACACATTTTATATGAAGCACCTGACATAGCAGCAACAAATAGCATGGGAATAAATCCAGCAGCCTGCAACAGTTCTCCTTCATTAGCCAAGCCAAAGGTCACCTTGCTGGTGTCACCATCAGTGTCTGGCCACTGCTGGGGCTGTTGTGTCCTCTGGAGCTCAGTGGAGAGATCATGCAATGGAAGGGAAGGTGGGGAGCCAGGTCAGAAAAGCCTCTGTGGCCCTTTTTGCACTCCACAACCACAGTGACATCCCAAACCCTTAGTGCTGCTCTGGAAATTTAGCACAACCCCAACAGGCTGGGCTGGAGCCCCAGGTGCTGACACACTAAAGCACAACAGATCCACTGAGCTCCTGGCACCTCCTCCTTTCTTCTTAAGAGCTTCTTAAAATAAGCCCATTAGGACCAAGTTATCAGCAGCACAGAGCTGCTCACTCAGGAGTCACCTCAGCTCCTGGGAAAGGCTCTGAGCATGGTTTTAATTACAGGCATGGAGGTTGCAGTGGGTACAGCCACTCACCCCAGACACAACTGCTCCACTCCCCAAATTACTGCTGACTGGCCTGGGATTGGGTTTTATTGCAGACAAGCAAGCCAATTCTTTGAGGGTGAAGTTAATTCAAGCAGCCCCATGGAGAGCTTTAGCCTGCAAATGGTTAAATGCTTAACCATGCCTGCAAAAGCTGGTCAAGTGCAAAGCTGTCTTTCTAAGGGTTTGTGGGGCTGAGGCTGAGCCCCCTTTTTTCCCCCCAACATTCCCCAGTACCTTTCACTGGGGGGAAAAAGTGTGAATCTGTCTATGGCTTCTCCCGTTTTCCTTTTAAATGTAAAGCCAAACTTAAACTGTTTAAACATTGTGCTATCTTCATTTATGGAATTAATTCATACACAAGGATTCTGTTGGAGAAAACAGCAGATTTATCCCAAAGTGGTAAACCTCACAATACCAAGAAACAGCTTTCCAAATACAAAAATTAAAAAGTCTGTTCCCATTGCCTGGTAAATGGACCCTTGGAAAACCAGCTAGGAAACAAATCAGTGTGTTAAACCTGCTGTCCTAAACTTCTGGTCTTTCTCTGCTGCTGATTTAGGAATACAAATTCCACAGCATTAAGCAGAAAAAGGGAATAGGTATTTTTATTTAAAACAGAGTAACTCAAAGTGGCCATAATAACCCATTTCTGTTGCTTTTGTACTTGGGTAATGAGTGACTGTAGTATAAAGTGCTCCTAGTTTTTGCCTCGAGGTCTTGTCAATCATTACCTGATAAATAAAAACTTCAAACTGGCTCCTTTTAGCTTAATTGGGCAGAATTTCTCTCCAAAGGAAGGTTGAATACTGAGAATAACGTGCTTGTGGCAGCAGTGGAAGTCAGCAAGCAGGGTATTTGGATGGAAGCAGACAGAGGATGTGAACTCTGAACTCAGAAGATGAGTCTTTGGGGATTTTTATCCAGAAGTATCTGTTCCCCTTGCAGGCAGAGCTGAGGGACTGAATCCAGCAGCAGAGGGAATCCTGCAGACCCTGGCCATGCCCTGAGCAGTGCTTGTGCAAGCTCTGCTGTCCCTCTCTGGTTTTAGGCTTTACAGATGACACTTCCATAACAATCAGGAATCTTAAAATTGCACCAAGGCTTATTTAAATCATTAATTTTTTTTATTATATGAACACTGGCAGCAACAGAGGCAGTTTCTTGCACAGGGACAAAAGGATCTTTTTGTCAGTACTGGAACAGATCTGAAACAGCTCAATTAAGCAAACATAACATCCTCAAAGTTTGGCCTGAAAGGGAGCTAAAATAACTGTTCTATAAAATGTTTTAAATGTGCTTTAAAATGTCATTACTCAGATAAATCTAGCTGTTTTGGAAGCTCATTCACCAAGGTTTTATGGCCCTGCCAGTTTATGGCAGTGTATGTATTCATGTCAAGAATTCCTCTTCCAGAACAGTAGATGAGGAGACAAAGCCACAGGAGTGCTGCAGACCAGGGGGAGGCTGCAACCAGCTTGGGAATGGAGTTTTGGCTCCTAGGCTGGGAAAGCTGCTCCAAAGCACATCCAGCAAGTTGTGTGTATTTGTGGCAGAGCTGGAAACCAGCAGATATTTCATGATACAAGGCTGGACGTGTTGAACTCAGTGGTAAAGCTGCTGTTGGCTGCAGGACTGGCCCTGCAAAGTAAAAATATTGATTTTATTCTTTCTCTCCTTGCTGGCACCACCCCTGCCTTACACCTAAATGAAGAGAATTGGGACCATAATGAGAAATACCAGAGGATCCTCCTTCTAAAATTAGTCCAGGCCTACAAAAGCTGAGTAGGTCTTGTTTTACATCAACAAAGGTCTTTCCACTGATGCTTTCCTGGACTCTCAGAGCAGTGCACAAAGCAAATTTACTTATGAATTTGTAATTGCTCGTGGAAGATGGCAGATTAACTCCCAAATGCTGCTGATTTAATCCTTTGGCCCAGCAAATATATCTATGTAAGCTGGCACAACCCTGCTTACAGTTCAAAGAGAACTAGAGCCCCAAAGTTGCTGTTGTGCCCCAAAGATATAATGCTCAGTTAATAGAGGGATTTAGACCATTATTTTTTGCTGCTGCCTCCATAGCAATGCAGTGTGGTATCCACAGTAGGAAACCTCATGCCAGCAGCATCTCTCAAATATGCTAAAACAATCTAAATTAGAAAATGTCAGCTTCTTGGCTGATGTTTCTTTGGAGTTTCTTTCTTCCTTTCTTGTGCCTCTATAATTTTATTGGGATGACTAAATCTCTGAACTATGTTAGCAGTAAACAGAACTAATTTACCCCCTGCTTCTTTGAAACAGCTGCTGACAGCTGCACTATAATTCAATCATGGATCTTTGCAGCACAGACTGCAAAACACATCCATATTTTTGCTATTCTTCCCTCCCTGTTGTATTTGGACCGAAGGAGCTGCCCCAAATAATGACATGTGACAGTTTTGCCCGTACATAGAGACTGAGTTGCATGAAAACAGAGCCTCAAGATGAAACACTGTCCAGCCAGAAAGGTTCTTTGAATAAAAGGAGAATAACCACACAGATACACAATGTCATCGGGATATCTTTTGTAAAGTTGCAATGATTTATTTTACTAGTTTGTACAAAAAGGCTTCTGACAACTGCTCTATGAAAAGAACCAGAAATGTGTATGCATTTTTGCCAACTGTTAATAAATATCTTCTTAAATAAGGAAACAAATGTGTTTAGGAACCCAGAATCATTTTTCCTGCATGTGATTGAAAAGGAATTCAGAGATGGAAATAAATAATTCTTCTTCCGCTTGTGACAACTATTTACATAAAAATGTACAAACAGTGAAGCTGATGTTGAGCCTAGCAACAGAAATCCTGTTATTATGCTTAAAAACAACAACAAAAAAACCAAAACAGAAACAATCCCCACATAATATTTAATATATGAGTCCCATACAGCAAGACACCGTGGTCCAAGTTAAAAACGCAATACACCAACGCAGTGACCACCAACACTGAAACACCCGCAAGAGAAAACTAATCCTTGACTACTAAATAGTGGAAGTTCAGGCATGGTTAGCTTTTAACTTTCTAGGCAGCACCTTCACTTCCTTTAGGAGGTTTACAGAAGCACTGGTGTGTACATGTATGCAGTGTCAAAAGATGCTCCCTCTCTGTGTGATCTCAATTCCTCGCTCTAACCAGGGATGCACTGAGGGCAGCTTTGGTGGTTGTGGTGGATGGTGCTGTCTGCAGGCTCCATGAGAGGTGGGATTTTGGCTTCAGCTGTTGTCCTGCTGTGTGGCTGGCTGTGTTTGCCCAAAGTCTCCCCATGGGGAGGTTTGCTGCAGTCCCACCTGTGGAGTCTGCCTGCTGCAGCCAGGCTGCTCCTGCAGATGTTGGAGAGGTCTAGGGCATGCCAGGCACATCTGGCAACGTGGCAGCTGCTCACCAAGGCCCCCATCCAAAACCTACCAATGTCATGGATGGGCTTCCCCTTTCCCATCAGCCTAATCCTGCTACTGAGAAAACTGGGAAAACACCAATTGACTGAAATGAGATGAGAATTAGGCCATCAGAAACAAGTTTCCAATTTATTTCATAGACAGTAGGGTTTTTTTCTTCCTTTGCTTATTCTTTTTAAAGTAAGGCATCTGGTCTGGATTTGATCTGTGACTTAAAGGGAGAAGAGCAGTGAGTGAAGTCCAGAATTTCATTTATCTTCTTTCTCTAACTCTCCTCTAAGGCAAGACATGGAGCCAAGTCCCTACTGTGGCTGCATGGCCCCATCTGCTCACTGAGCAGAGGCCCATCTCCAGGGATTTATGATGTCCTGGACCCATCTGTTGGAGGTTTAGCTTTCTGAAGTTTGGAGATTTAGGGCTGGGTATGCTGGACGTGGTGTTTTATTGGGATTTATTTTCTTTTTATCTCCCTGGTGAAATTTATACCAATCCTACTTTGGTGCACGCCACAGTGGGGAATTGGTTTGTGATTGGTTACTGCAACTCTGTATTCTTCTTTGCAACAACTTTAATTGAGCTAATTACTTAAGTGTGATGTTTGTGTAACCTGTGACTTTAAAAGAAGGAAAAAGAAAAGCCTTGAGGGGACATTTCCTTGCTTCTGGTTCCAGCTTCTTGGTGGCCCTTGAAGGGGGTTGTTGTGGGGTTTTTTGAGGTGAAGCCAAGAGAGCAGGGGGTTTATCAGAAGCACTGGCCCCAGGAAGGAAGGTTTCCTGGGTTGTTCCTAGTCTGTGTGGAGCTGGGTGTATATCCCACCTCACAGCACTTTCTGCATTTGAGTCTCCACGTTCTTGGAAAAGGGCTGGAACTTGTTCCCTCAGGGAAGTCAATGGACATTTTCCACACAGCAGCAGGATCTTTAGTTACAGCTCTTACAGTACCTGCTTAGGACACCCCAGCTAAACGTCAGATTTAATCCCTGTTTCTCAGCATTTTGCTGCTTTCCTGTTTCAAGTTCATAGCAAATTGAAATACTTTCTGGCTGCAAGAGGAAATTTCCTTCCTTGTTGATAGAAAAGACTACACCCCAACATTCTCACTCTTTGAAGCACTTTTCTTCAGTTCTTTTGCTTGCCAATTGATTTTTTTCCTTAGCCTAATCTGTCCTTTGAATTTGTGTCAATCCACATCCAGCTTTTGCTACTGCAGTTTAAAACTGGAAGTTGCATGTAATTAATCCTTGGTTTTGCTTACGAAATTGAAGCAGAGGGATGGAAGCAATAATTCTCTAACAAAATACCTGTTCACTCCAGGTATATTTTGTTCACTTATTTTATTGCAAACCGTGTTACAGGAACTACACACACTTATTAGTCACAGCACAGTCTCACCTTGGATAGATTATTACTGTTTTACTCACAATCAACACTGGTGAGTTTGCAATCTCCAGAAAGACTCATTTGCAAAAGTATGTACTGTAGGAGCCAATTTTGTAAGCAGATTTGGTTTTAAACGGTTTCTCTGGCTTGTTTCAGTTTACAAGCTCATTGTCTGTAATAAACTAAAACAAAATGTGTTCAAATGCCTCTTTAGATCCAGAAACTGTTCCATTGTCTGAACTTTCAGAGGCCTGGTCCTAAAATGGTTTGGGATTTTTTTAAACCCATGGCTGGAGCACCAACCTTTCCCCCAACCCCACACAGGCACACAAACCCACTGTTTACAAATAACTTCTTTTTCTTTCTTCTTTCTCTTTCCTACAAATCTAGTGGCAGCCACATGCTCGTACCACCATGTTCCTGTATTTTTTTAAGATAACATTGGAGCTGTCATCAAAATAGAGCACTGAGATGGCGTTGAGTTGTGTAGGAGCACAGCAGGGTTTCGGCACAGTCTCTGGGTTTATAAAGTGAACCTAGGGAAGGAAAATAGAGGAATGTTAAGATTTACTTCTCCCCTCTCCTCCCCCCATATTCTTCTTTCCTGGGCAACCTTCTGCCCGTCCCATACCCTCCCTCAGACAGTAGCTGAGCTGTGTAACTTTGGGATTCACTGATTCTCAGGCTGACCCCAAATCCACTTTTGGTGGATCCTTACCGAGTTTCCCCAAGAGGTGCTGACAGTGTCCTGCTCCTTCCTTCCCATGCAGTGGGACTAAACCCCCATTAGTGTCTATCACAGGGCCCTTTCAAACCAGAGAGAGCCTGCCAATTCCTGCAGCAAAGACAGGGTCATTTCTGGCCTAATTCAGGTACTAATTCAAGCCAGACATGTGGGGCCAGGTGCTGCAGGCACCTTGAGAGCTAAGGCACATCTTCCTTCCCCTGTTAGCTCGGAGACCCTGTTGTGTGTGAATTTATTTCTGAGTAGCACTTGTGAGATGTAAGCCTGCATTAGGAGATAGGGTGCACCTACCAGTGTCTGTACAATGGCATGATTTGTAGCATTCATGTAGGAATTCAGGGGGAAAGCACATTCTCCTTCACAGTAATAGGCAGCGTAGCCCTCCGGAGCGATGATCCAGTCCTTGATTAAATTGAAGCCATTAGATTGTGGAGAAGGACAGAAGTGCAGTGAAACAAAAAGCCAGCCAGCACATAAATCTAAACATTCAGACACACAGTTACAGTGGCCTGCAAAATAAAAATCTGGCCCCCTGGTCTTTCTAAAGCTCTCTTACAGGCCTCTAAAGTGCCTGCTCTTCGTGGAGGGACACAGCCCACACTGCAAATGTGCCCACAGAGCAGCTGAACATCTGGGTTCAGTTGTTTATCCATTCAGCAGTGTCCTAGCTGTCCAGAGGATCACTTCACCGAGCAACACAATGCAGACACAAGCTTTCAGAAAAGAAAATAGCTTTAACTAGATCTAAAAAAAATGGGTAGATGAAAATGGAGAGCTGTGTGTGCCTTCAGCACTGCCAGAGGACCTGCAGGGCCACAGCCCCTCATAAGGACCTGAGTGTGTTGAGCTTCCGGCCAGTCTCCCACTAAATATTTGTATACCCAACTTAGCAGAAGCACTAAAGCATGCTAAAGGCAGTGTACAATATTTTTCCCCTTCAGGATTTAAAATAAAAAAATCCATTTGGTGGCTGAATCTCACTGCTGCACTTGATAAATGATAAATGAAGAATGCCAAGGCACCCCAGTCCCAGCCTGGTCACCCCAGGAATGCCACCCCCAGGCCTTACCTGCCACCCCAGGTCCCTGAAGCTGACGTAGAGCTCGTGTTTCTTGCAGGCCTGTCGCTGGTCACTGCTGCTGTTCTCTGTGAGGGGACAATGGTGGCCATGAGGGTGGGCTGCCCCAGCTCCCTCAGCAGGGAGTGAGGCATTGCTGCTCATCTGGTGCACTTACAGCTTCCTTTTTAGCTGTTTTAGTCATATCATAATGGCTGGGTTCAACATAGATGAAATGCACTTCTGGCTTTTTTGTGCAAAGCCAAAAAAGGCCTGGGAAAGTAGGTTTTTTATCTTAATTTTTTTTTTGCCCTGGACTTCCTCTGACCTCCTAATAGCAACACACAGTTCACTCTGATTATTGCCTATACATAAAAGGAGAATCAGTGCAGTTTTAAAGTTTTGTCCATCCTGGACATACAGCCTGAGCTGAAGACCCAAGTAGAAAGAATGGCTCAGGAAGAATTTCATCACAGAAAGGGTGGTCAGGCACTGGAAGGAGCTGCCAGGAATGCAGTGGAGTCCCCATCTCTGGAGGTGTTCAAGGGACTGGACGTGGCACTCAGTGCTCTGGGCTGGTTGACAAGGTGGGAGTTGGTCAAAGGTTGGACTTGATGATCTTGGAGGTCTTTTCCAACCTTAATGATTCTATAAAAATATGATTGGAAGCTCTGTTTCCCTTTTCCTTCTGCTCCTCAGAACCTCTCCTTCCACTCAGTGAGGCACTCCCAGAAGCAGCTGGAATTTGCTGCTGCCTCAGCAGAGCCAGCCCTGAGCTGTGGCTCCTGCTGGGATCCTCATCAAGGGCCCATTCCTCTGAGGTATCACATAATTAAGCCATATTTCTATTCAAATGCCTGATGGAGTTTTCTTCCAAATTAGGAAGCACAGCTCCCCCCAGAATAGCCATGGTTATCTTGAGAATGAATGGGTTTTCCTCTTCTCTGCAAGAATTTTGGGACTACTGCGCTTTTTAGGGGCTAAACTTAAAATCACAAGCCCTGAAAATGAGCAGCATTTGGATTCAGATACACTGAACACTGATTGCTTTAATGATTTCAAAATGAGAATTTATTTCATACGGGAGAAAAGGAGTTTTTCTGGTTAGGTGCTTGGGGTATTTTTAAAATTTGGATTAAGAAATCCCTCAATTTAACATCACTTCAAACAAACATTCTTTTCCCTGACACTTTTGGAACACCCCTAACCCCACACTGTTTCAAACCAGCGGTGGACCAAAGGGACAACAATATCTCCCAGGTAATGTGGGAGAAACCATCCCCACATCATCCCAGGGCCAGAAACGCAGCCCCAGACAGCTGTGCTGTACCTGCAATGTTGGAGACCCGGAATGCCTCCTGGTTCTTTGGTGCTTTGGACCTGTTCTGGCTCCTCTGCTTGCCCCCCGTGGAGCGGATGCTGCGCAGGTGCACCTCGGTGGCCTTGAAGAAGGCCACGGTGAAGGGCTGCTTGTTCTGGGGGCCGTGCCTCCCGATGAGCCCCACCAGCTTGGGGTTGATGCTCTGTCCTGCAAGCACGACAGACCGGTGAGGGGGCCTGCAGCAGCTTTGGCAGCAGGCAGGATAGCACAGGGCAGAGCTGCTGCCTGCTCAGGGGCGCTCCTGGGAATGCCATCCACCCTCCAAAGACCTGGGCTTAGTGGGCAAAGCTGCTTCTGACAAGAGCAGCTCAGCACAGCCAGCTTCATTTTGTATCTGTGTGTAAAAGTTACATTAACTAGTCCTACGTATAATTATTTTACCCCAAATCCGCTTAGCATTAACTTTTCCTGCATTCTTTAGAGGGGTTTCTTCAAGTTCACCAACCTATAATTTGAAGTGATCCTATAAAAGGAACCATAAAACTCAGCCCATAGGAACACTAAATTCCCACTGGAAGGTTATTAGCTTAAAATAAAAATGCCTTGTATGAAATGCTGACAGAGTTCCAGATATACCTCAGCTGAGAGAAACAAATGTTTAGAGACATTTTGCTTATTGCTGCATCTTGCCACCACCATACCTGATAACTTTGTACAAAACTTTGATTATCATCCATGATAATCATCATGATTTTATCATCATCCTTCATCTTGGGCTCTAGAATAATTTGATTTTTGGTAAAAGACAGTTAGTAGGTTTCTCTGTAGAATAAAATCAATTATTTACAAAAAAAGGCAAGGAGAGGGTGGCAGTGGGAAATTCAGTGTTTCTCCTTGTTGCTGTTGAGGGATGTCTGGGCGCTGCTGTGAAATGCAGAGGTGATATCCAGGATTATTCTGTCCCAAGCTACTGAGCGCTGCTGCTAAATCCAAGTTATGGTAATGGTTTTGTGATCCTTTTGCTAAGGCCAGAGCTGGGCCTTGTCAGCCACAAATCAAACATGCCAAAGGACAGCTAACACTTTCCTGGAGAAGCCTTGCAAGGCTACCTGGCCAGGGAGAGTGGGACAAGGGCTCTCAGTTCATTTATTTAGTATGATTTTTTTTAAATAGACTGTATTTGCTTCATGATTACAGATCATGTAACAGCAGATACAAAGAAAGCTTGGGGGTTGATTTCTTTTGGTATTTGACTTCACTTTTAAAGCCTTGAGGATTGCCCAAGCATAAAGTGTTGCATCAAAATCCTGCTGTACTTACAGCATGTGATATTTAGTGTGTCCCCTGGCTGGGAGTCATGAAACAGAGTCCCTGATTTCTGCTGGTGTGTGACACTCACCATCAATGCCTTCCACGGAGAGCTGCAGGCCAAGGTTGTGCTGGGGATTCACCACCCAGTGGTTACTGGTCGCGGTTATGTCGAACACCAGCCACCCTTCCTCTGCAGCCCAGATCGTCCTGGAGTCCAGCAGGAACAAATCTGAATCCCTGAAACAAAAAGCAGAATTCCCAGTTAGCCAGGATTTCCACTGCAGTCTCCACAAACATCCTTTAGACAGCACATGGGGTTGGGGTTTCAGCGATAGGCGGAGCTGGGCTGGTCTGTGTTCCCCTCTGAGCACCGTCAGATGAAGCTTCTCTTTCTCTTCTCTTTCTCTTCTCTTCTCTTTCTCTTCTCTTTCTCTTCTCTTTCTCTTCTCTTTCTCTTCTCTTTCTCTTCTCTTTCTCTTCTCTTTCTCTTCTCTTTCTCTTCTCTTTCTCTTCTCTTTCTCTTCTCTTTCTCTTCTCTTTCTCTTCTCTTCTCTTTCTCTTCCCTCTCCTCGAGAGGATGGGTTGAAGCAGAGCTGAGCTGGTTTGGGGTTACTTTGCTGTCAATCTTGAAAAACCTCAACTTCAAAAAATGCTTGCCAGGCCCAGATCTGCAGAATTACTGTTTGCATATGCAAATCCAGTAATTGGGCAGACAATGCTGCTCATTAGCCTTTCCACACATAAATTCCTGACTTTTATGCATAACTGTAGTGTTGGTGCAAGCTGGAACACTGGTGTGCCTACATTAACATATGCTAATAGGTTTTTGTTAAATTTGCTCATCTGAGGTTACAGATAACAGATCGAGGCAATAACCCTCTGCACATTCACAGGTCTGCACTGCTGTGGGTCTCAATCTTTTTTCAATTTATTGCTTGGGGTTTTTTTTAAAGGCCACTGCTGGGTTACTCTAGCTGAAGAAATAATATCAGAAAATGAAAAAGATCCTAAATAGAGAGATTCTGTTCTTTTGAAAAAAGTGAAATTATTTCAGATTTACAAGACATTTCCTGCCAAATTTCTGAAAATTAAAATTTGAGAAAATACAGGTTCTGTAAAGGAAGGAGTCTTCTCTTATCAGAAAAGAAAGAGCTAAAACTCAGATTAAAAAATGGATGCTGTTGCAGTTCTTTCATAAAAAATTACTTTAAAAGAAGAACAAAGACACATGGTGGAAGTGTCTAGACAAGTCCTGTAAGAGCTGCTTTTGTACCTACAGTGAACAAACATGATAACTTGTTCAAGTGTAATTATATCCTTTTGAATGAAGAACTATCCTTGAAAAACCCTTTAATCACATCCTCAAGGCTTTAAAAGGCCTTATGAATTTGGTCACCATAGATTTCTCAGTGCAAATATGTATATTCAGCTTGGTTTACACAGTGCCTCTTGTTTGCATGAAACATCAAGTGATCAGAAATGAATCTGAGGAGAGCTGTTGGCATAAGGCCTTTTGACTCACAGCTTTTAGTGATTCTTTTCCCTTTGACATACCAAGAAATTAGAAGCTTTTGTCCCACACAGAACAGGAATGGAGGGGTTTTTGCAATGCTTTTACTATTTATCTTTTCTTGCAACCTTAGTGGGCCAGAGTGTGTAAGAGATGATGCTTTCTTCCATGAGCTAAGGGGTGTCACCACCCACCTCTGACTGTGCTGGCTTACATGAAATTAAATTTCTGAAATGAGTTCTTGCAGAGCACGTGAGCACACGGCCCAGGGTGTGCAGGAGGAGAATTCAGTGTTTCCTCCCTAAAGCAGGGAAAATTTGGGTACCCCATGGCTGAATGTGCAGCTGGTGCTGCTGAGGGTGCAATCAGTGCTTGCCTTTAAGCAAAGTTCTGCTTTGTGGAAGAAGCCCTACATCAGAGCTGGACTTGCTGCAACACTTCCTTGCTAAGGCAGAGGGGATCCTATGGGAGTGTTCTGGTGGATGTTTGGGAGCCAAAGTGGGTGGCTCAGGAAGGGCTGTGGTGCAGCAGTGCAGAGGCTCAGGGCAGGTGTTGGGAGCTCAGTCAGCTTTGCTGAGTGCTCCCAGAAATCTGAAATTAAACAGGATGGGTAACCCCTCTCACATTAGTTACAGCAATGCAAGATGCTTGAACTCCAACCAGGGGACAAATCTCCTGGGGTTTCATCCCCACCCAGGAGCAGTGGCCCCGTTCCCACAGTGCAGGACACCTCCCACCCTTCCCTGTTTACAACATACTGAACCAAACACATCCCAGAGGAGCCAGGGACGAGGGAGTTGCATGGATTGGCCCATTCCAGTGGCTGAGGCCAAGTTTCCAGGAGTAAAGGGTTTTTTATTATTTAAGCATGGCCCCTGACTGTTGGCCCGTTCCAGTGGCTGAGGCCAAGTTTCCAGGAGTAAAGGGTTTTTTATTCACACAGTCCATTATTTAAGCATGGCCCCTGACTGGAACTCATGATTCACACAAGGTTTAGTTAACAGGGACTTGGCTTGCTTGGTTTTCTCCCCTTGTAGTTTGCAGGTTGATGATAGTAGCGATCATGATAATTTTTTTGGTTTTAGCTACTGTTCAGCTGCAGTATTATTACTCAGAAAAAAACAGCCTTTAAGCTTCCCATGCTGACATGATGCAATCGGGGTAAGCAGACTACATGAGGAGGCATCAAGTACCAGGGTGAGTCAGTCTGGGAAATTGTATAATGCATTTGTTTTCCTGTAGTTACAGCAATGTGCAAACAATAGGCCTGGAGGGGAAGCCCGAAGTGAGAGAGATCAAAGGGACCCACCGAAGGGAAATGTCCTTCCCACACACACTTGGAACACTTGGACCCTAAAAAAGCCCCGTGTCAGATGCCCTTTGGAGGAGTTCAAGCACTCCTGGATTAGTGCTTTCTGCCCTGGCCCACCAGCAGTGGCCAGGGGTGGGATGCAGAACCTCACTGGTGTTGCAAGCAGAGGCTCCTGAGATGTGGCTCCTGTTCTGATGAAAAGAAACCTCTCGTTCTTTTCAAAAAGAAAACCTCCTTTAAGTGGAATGTCCTGCTCTCCAAAGACAGGCAAACAGCATTAAATCACCAGCTAATAGGCAGCCAGCCCTCGAGATATCCTTGTTGGACAAGACACAGTAAACACAGCAAAGAAATGTTGTTCTGCTAAGACTTAAACATTTATTCTGAGGGCTCCCATCTAATGACTTGTCACAGAAGGTAGTGCTGGTTAAGTCTAACTAATGTGGCTGCTTTGGGTTTTAGCTGTGAGATAAAGATCTGAGCCCAAAGAGAAAAGGTTTCTAGTGCACATCTCACTCCTGTACCTCACCTTCCAGCTGTGTACTTACAGAGCATGTTCCTGGAACAATGTGAATGATGGCTCTGCAGCAAGGAGGCAAAAAAACCCCTTTGATTCCTTGGCCCTGCAATCATTTCCTTCATTTTAGAATTTCAGTGCATGCAAGAAACTGTACCATGCCTTTTTCCAGAGCAAGAGATAGGAAAGGCACATGATCCTCCTTTTACAAAAAAATTAAGCTGGGACATGGAAATGTTAATGTCTAGATTAGAGTTACATAAATTACAAAGTCTGGATCCAGACCACAAGTATGTTCTGTTGAGACCACATCAAAATGGCTCAGTGTTCAAAGAACTGACATCAGCGGGAGTGTCAGAGCTTTTAGCAGTGATAAAATTTGGGGCTTGTCTCAAGCATCAGGCTCTCAGTGGAGCCTGAGATGAAGACAGGAGGTTGGCATTTGCCTGCTGATGTCTTTGGTAGTGTCTCACACTGGATGCCAGACAGGAGAGTCACCTCCTGTTAGAAAGCACTTCCAAAAATTTGTCTACAGGTCATGTAAGTGCTATGTGGTCTGTGAAACTTCCTGAGTGAACTTGTTTTCTGGGCTCAGGGGTGAGTAACAAGCACTGCAGCGTGAGGGTGGCTGGGCAGGATGCATGTGAGATCGTGTCTGGGAAGCAGCTGGAGCTATGGAGGTGGAAGGGCTGACCTGCCAAAAGGCTGATGGTGGTAAGGAAAGGCATCACAAATATTTAGTGAAAGAGAAAAGGACTGGAAGAAGTGAGGCTTGTGGGGGTGAGCACAGAAATAAGAGAATAAGGCGGGGAGGGGAAGGTGTGGAATAAAGGGAATTGTTGCAACATGGCAATTCTAAAATAAGAGAAAGGATTAATAACCATGAAGCTTCATGAAAATAGTATTTATGGCTTCTTTGCTTTTTGCTGGGGTACTTTTTCAGTCCCTGGGATGAAGTTTGGTTTGAAGCCATAAACACTATAAATATATCCAAAATTGAGAAGTGCTGCATCTGCCCCAATCACCTGCCTTGGTGAGCTGGGGCACGAGGAGAACACGGATGAAAACATGAGAGATAGAAATTCTGCATTGACAAGAGAACAGGAGATAAAACTCTGCATTTTTAGGCTATAATGCTGTAAGGTCTACACTATTTTAGGACAGTCCTCTTGCCAAACATTCCCTGCTTTTGAGTCTGTTTTCTTCACTCACTGTCCCCATCCTGCTCGTCAGCCCTGTTATTTCAAGCTGCTGGTTGACAAGTGGTAGTAAACACTAATGAGCACTTCCAAGTGGGATAAAAATAAATGGGAAAAAGGACAGGCAGCAGCAGTGAAGGTGACTCTTGGCAATTTCCATTGCACTCTAAGACAAGGTGATTTCTGTGACCAGCCAGCACTCTGTGCTGGGAGAAGCCCCCAGGCTCACCTGGCTCTGTCCTGACAGCAGCATGTCCTGCTGGTCCTGCCTGCATCAGGGACAGGGAATCCCTCAGCCCTAAGAGCACACTGGCAGCTGGGCTGCCCTGATCCCTCCCTCTACCTGCAGGAATTACAAACATATCAGTGCTTCAACCAGCAACCATACAGAGGCACCCTGCAACAGCCTTTGGATGGCTTTACAAATGTGGGTTAACCCTCCTGCTTCTGTTTTAAAGTAGGAAACACTTGAGGCATGGATTTCTTATTGATTCAGCATGTAAACCACAGTGTCTAAGCCAGGAGCACAGTCCTCTCCTCTCAACTCATATTCTAACCCTAGAGGGGCTGTTTGGGTCACAGGCACAGTGCAAGTTCTCCAACAGAAGGAGGACAGAGGACAGAGCTGGCATGGGGGGAAGGGGGTTATTCACGTCCAGGTTTGAGCAGGTGGAGGGAGGAGAAGGCAAAAAGGGCATCCTGGGAGGGTGAGAGGAGATGTGGGGTTAGAAGACATCTGTTTGGATTAAAAACCTGCCGTATCCAGATTCCAGTTTGCTTGGTGTCATTGCTTAAAGTCAGCTGCAGCTGTCCAAAGACAAGCTTAGGAAAATATTTTTCAGACTTTCCTACTTTGAGAGGGCCCCAGGATCTCCCTGGGCCTCTCCCTGGCACGTTTGTAACACCCTCTGTACACAGACCTGATGCAGCCCTCCTCCCACACCTTCCCTTCCCTGTGCCTGGGATCCCCTGCTTATCCTTCCCTCTCCCTCCCCACTGATAAAAGCTCTCCCCATGCCCCCAGGCAGGAGCCACCAGCCAAACACAGCCCGGGGGCTCTGCCAGGTGAAGGGACATCCACAGCAGGAATTCAGTTTGCTAGAGGTGTTTTCCAAGGATTGGCCTGAAAACTGGCTGTACTGGTAGTGAAACAGATCTGTGTAAATTCTGCTGAATCTAGGGAAAAATTAAATTTGCTTTAAAATTACAGCAGGTTCTTAATTCTGCTTTGTGTGCTTCTAGTAGCTGTGTTGCCTTTCTTACACAGTGTTGGAGAAGGGTAAGACCTAGATCTCAAAGGCTGATTGAAAGTGGCAATGGGAGTTTGTTACTGAGATGCAACGTGTTTCCTAAACATGAAGCCCCTTGTAAAAACAGCACTGGGAGAAATGAGGTTATACACATATCTCTGACACTTTCTGTACAGCTGTTTCTGCTCAGCAGAAACACTGAAGGGCTGTTCATTAGTGCATCACTTACCCAGCAAGGACCCACTGGAGTATGCAAAATGCCTCCTGCAGCTCCTCAAGTGCCTGTGAAGAGTTGTGCCTTGCTAAGTTCAAGATTTGCCAGAGGTTTTGCAGGCTGCAGTGGCTTTTAGGAATGGTCTGAAGGAGCAAACCAGATACAGCTCTCTCTTGGAGAGTTGCAGGATCTCTATGCTCAAGTTCCCTTGCTACTTGCTGAGAGATCAATGTAGTTATCAACTGAGTTGCAGATAAGTCACTAAAAATTATAATCAAAGTTGTTGTCAGTGTTTGTAGATACTGTCATGGTGCTGGGGCTCATCATTAAATCAAACTGTGCTGTGCTGCACCATCCTCAGAACGATCACACTGGTTCTCTAAAAAGCCCCAAAAAGAAGGCACATCTGCTTTATGGGTTGGGTGGGCCTAAGCCTTTCTTAGGTACTAGAATTACATGTTTCAACCCACAACATGGAACCAGACCCCAGCAAACAGCAGAAAGGGGTCTGGAGAGGGGCTCAGGTTTGATCTGGTGCAGCAGTGGTGTAGTTTGAAGCTCAAGCTAAAGCGTTCCAGCTGCAAGTCAAACCCAGGAATGCATCCTGCAAGATCTGATTTTTCTGTAGGGCTGGTAACATGAGCATTCAAATCACTGCCTTTGAAGCCCGTGAAATCCATAATGGCCACAAAGTGAACATGTAACAACTACATTTCAATTACCAAAGGCTGGTCAAGTACCTGGTTTTATTCTCTCCAGTAACAAAACTCCCATCCACTTCAAAGGGAGTGGGATTCACGCTGCAGTGCAAGAGCTGGGTCCAAGGAAACAGGAGATGTAACTCTGGGATGAGGTATTTCAGCTTCAAAAGGTGCAGACAGAAAAGCAGGATGGAGCTCTGAGCTTTAGGGCAGCTCTGCACAGTCTGCATTTTTTCTGCAGCTCCAGGTCTATAGGTTGAGGGGGATGCCCTGACTGAGCACTGGCATCTGCTTTGCTCTCCCTCCTTTTCCAGGGGGGAGGAGACTTGAGCAGCCTCTGGCTCCCCAGTGGCCACCTTCAGCTCCCACTGAGGAGGGTCTGTCACCACAAACATGGACTGGACATCCTGCTGCTCTCACCCTGCTCAAGTCAGGCACTGGCTTTGTAAAACACCTTCCCAGGCTTCTGGGGGATTGAGCCACAAAGTCCAAGCAGAAGTTGGACATGAGTCACTGGACTTTGAGCTATGCACTTGAAAGCTTTGAGGCATGTTCTACCAGTTAAAACATCATCAGTGTTTGTGATATTTGGGGCATTTTTGTTCATGAATGTACTTGTTTGCCTAAAGTGAATAACTGATGCTGTGTGCCTAAAGAATGCTGTGCACGCCTGTTTATCAAGGAGATGTTGCCAGTTTGAAGAGCTTGCCTTGCAACGAAAGATTTGGAAAAGTCAGAAAGAATACTTGATCATTTAGCCTGATTTCCTACAAACTCCTGTAATAATATCTTCAGTCTGACAGAGATGTAATTTCTGGCAGTCCAAAGGAAGGGCTGGGCCCTCGTTTTTGCTGCCAGGGTTGTTAGGCTGAGCAGGTGGATGGGGGAGAGGTTCTACCCTGCAAACACTTGAGCTGTTGAGGGGCAGGATTTCAGGAACAGTCTGCTGGGGGTGCAGCTGTTGCTCTGGAAACACCTAAGCCTGTATTTTTCACTGACAATGAAGTGCACACAAGAGATGTTGCTGGTTAGATACCTCCAACCTGTCTGAACTCGTGAAGTCATTAACTGCTGAACTGCTCATACCTCTGCTTTATGTGAACTGAGGGCACCATCACACCCTCCAAACTGGAGGCTCTTCTGTGGTTTAACTGAAAATCCTGCCTGCAGCACATCTCACAGAGGAAAATCTCTCCAGTCACCCTCAGCTTGAGCTTTCCAGCTGGCCCTGTGCTGCTGTGTGGCTCTGGGAGCTGTCCTGCTCTCTGCTGTGTGTGAGATGATGCTGAGCTGCCCCTGGGAGCCTGGCAGGAGCTGCTGCACCTCAGGCACTGCACAGGAGCAGCACCAGCCTGAAGAATTCCAGGTTCAGCTCTCACAAGGCAATTCCAGCAGTGCTTCTGTGTCAGAAGAGCCCTGGCAGAAGGAAACCCAAAGGCAGCAGAGGTTTCCCTGCCTGCGTGGGGGGGAGGGTTTGGCTTTGTTTTGCTCTTGTTGCTAACAACGTCAGATGGGGCTGACTTTCCAGCAGCTCAGGATGAGACAAACAGCCAAGGAAGCATCAAAGTGAATGGGTGTTTTTTGATCAACACTGGAGAGAGTTTGTTTTCTTTCTCCACTTGCCCAATGACACACTGACTTGGATGACTGGGCTGTGACAGAGCCGGGTGGAAAATGTCAGTGGAAAAATGCAGAAAAAGAGCAAATATTTTTACAAAAGTTAGTGACAATATTTTTACCTTTGGTCCATCCAAACCAACAGGAATATTTTTTCAGGACAAACTGTTCAAAACTCGCCATAGCCTGTGCCAAAATGTATGCAAAAGGGGAATATGCATGAACACTCATTAAAAATAGTGTTGCTGTGGTGACTATGATGCAGTAAAATTGCATCTAATCTTGTGGCTGGAACATCTGTATAATTAGCAAGATTCCTCACCTCTTCCAGACAGTGGTTGATGTATATGCCCACCCTTTGCATAGGTTTTTTTTCCTTTAGGAATAGGAACTAGTGGAGGAGACAGTTTGCAGAAACATCTGCTGCTCCACACACAACTATCCCCAGCAGTCCCTTCCCATCCTCTCTAAACAAAGTTGTAACAACCTTTTGGATGCACCATTGTAAAATTAAGATATCAGATCTCATCCTGACTCTGTCAGTAAGATTCCTAGTGGGCACCTCACTCATCAGGACCTGAGGGGAAACTTCGGCATCTGATGGAGGAGGTCATTTATTCCAGAACAGATTCCTGGCAATTCTCCAGTGCCCTGGCACACAGGTTGGTGCCTCCTCTTCTGCCAGTTTCTGCTCTTCCCAAGACTGGAAGGTCATCCCTGCAGGCTGGTACCTAAATAACCCACTTGAGAACTACAGCAAAGGGAGGCTGCTGCCTCTGGAATGGCCTAAGAGCCATTAATAATAATAATAAACTGAAATGCTTAGGGTAAGCAGGAAATCTGATGGGTCCTGTGCACAGCTCTGGCTTCTTGCCTTCTCCTTTAAGGAAGACCTGGTTAAAATTCACAGTTTGAATTACCACTGTTTGATAAAAATAGATTCATTTTAGCACAGTCCCCAAATACTGCAAATAATTGCATCATTAGAAATGCCAGGAGAACCATGAGTTTTAAGCTATAAAATCAGAATTTCAGATATGGAAGAAAACACACCAGTGGTTAAATATTTTTACCATCCAGCAAAGCCAGTAGAAATTCTCACCATTAAAAAAAAGTTGACACGGTTTCCTGACATATTTCAATTTTTTCTGCATTTTTATTAGCTCTTATAAAACTATAAAGCCAGAGTCCTGATTATAGGTTTTTTTTCTTACCCTTTTGGACTTTCCACTTTTTAAATCCCTAGTGTTTCTCTTTTCATAAACCTAAATTAGGACTGTAGTATTATTAGCCCATATTTAGTAGTCCTAAAGAATAACTTCTGACTAGAATGTGATTGTAAATACTTTTCACATAAATAAGTGCAATCTCACTTTTGGTAGGATTTGTATGTGAAAGAAATATGTGCAAATGAAACTAAGTGCCTTTGATAAGTGGTTTGGGATTGCTGATTAATTGGAACTAAAACCAGATGAGAAAATTGAACATATGTTCTTATTCAAGTTCCCTGGAGGATTTGTCAGGGAGCTTGGCATACATTAATAATTGCTTGGAAGGGATTTAATAGCTCATCTTGTAGTTTTGCACATGCAAAACAATCAGTCAATATAAAAAGCATGGTGTCATCTGTCTTTGTTAATTAGGGAGCTCGAATGCCTTTGATAATAAGGGCTAGTAATTAAGCTACAATTCCAAAGGAAGCATTTGGGTTTGCCACCTCAGGATCCATCAGCGGCAGGAGGAAGGGGGCAGTACTTCCAGAAATCTTGAAATATTCCTGGTTTATGGTAGTTTTTCTGCACTAGCACATGGCCAGGCTACTGAGTGCTCCCAGAGGCCAGAGCAGGAGTGCTGGGGATGCTCCCTGGGCCACGGGGAGGCTCCCAGGGCACCTCTCCCCACACCACAACACGCAGGAGCTGCTGCAGCAGCGTGGACTGGGATCCCCTGCATGCCCCAAAGCCAAACGCAGCCACTCCTGCTGATGGCACCAAGCTCTTTGCGATCCCTGCAGGAACAAGCCGTGCTGGTGCTCTCAGCAGGGTCTCCCTGCGGGTCCCTCACCTTCCCGGGTGCTCCTGCAGGACCTGGTAGACGCTGATCTGGAAGGTTTCATTGTCGAAGCGCTCGCGGATGTAATCCTTGTAAATCCTGAACTCGGCCGCCGTCACCGCCTCCCCCTCCGGGATTCGGGAGAGATCAAACCTGAACTCTCGGTAGTGGCAGCGCTGATGGTGAAACTCTCTGTCATGCTCCACTGGAACAGAAAACAGCCCATTAGCCACCTGCTTTGCTCCCCTTCCCCTCGCCACCAAACCCGCTCGCGAGCTGCCACAGCAGAAAAGGGCAGGAATATCTGAGCGCAGCATCTCAGGGGCTGCTCAGATCACTAAAGCACAGAGGAAATACCTGCCTCCCTCTGGGCTATTATGGGCATATATGTGTTTATCAGGCTTCCTTTGGAACAGTTTTAGAGTTGGCTGGTACAGGGGGCCATTGTGTTTTAATGATTTTTGGCAGCTTTGTGCTTGACAAGTGACTCTGGACATTTGCCACCGATAACGACCGAGCTGCTGTGGGAAGGAGCTGAGACAAGCAGATGGGGCTTTTCAGGAGTGCTGGTTCCTGGCCTGGCTCTGCTCCTGACAATCACACACACACATACCCACACACTATAGACACAAATTCCAGCCCTTGAGGCTTTTCATGCCAGTGACCCACATTTGGTGCCAGCTGAACTCATCACAAGCTCATGGCTCTGCTCCGTAGGGTCAAAGCTTTCAGTTTGAAACAGCAACTGTTCAAAGTGAGGACTTTCTTCCACCTCCCAACCCTGACTGTGAAATAACAAGTGCCAGATCCTCCCAGGCCTGTGTTGGGATGTGTGTTATCCCACGGGGTGACAGGCCTGCCTGTCCCCTGATGGACAGCTGGTGGTCCCCTGTAACCCTGCTTGTGGTACGGAAGCAGGGGGTCAGTGTTGGGAGGAAACAAAGACTTCAAGCCAGTCCTCCAGCAAGGGGGAGGAGAGGTGTCAGTGCCCCAGCCCAACACATGAGCCTAGGCACCCTTCTTGGAACAAACTCCAAATTAAACAGACAAGTCAGACAAAGGAAAAGGGGGAAATGGAGGTATAAGGGGATGAACTGACTCGCCCAAGGTCACAACGCATGACATTTTAAGAGCTGAGGTTTGAACCAAGGACTTCCTATATGTCCCAGCCCTGTCGTCTGTCCACTTGACCTCTCTGCAGCTTGACTGCACAATTCAAGTAGTTAGCTCTGAGATTTCCTTGGCGAAGAATGTGTGTCTTTCTACAGGCCTGATTTTCTTCTGGCAGCAGCAAATCCATTGTGTAAATCCATTGACTTAAAGGGAATTACTCCTGAAAAAGAGGAGTTTCAAGCCCTGGCCTGGAAAGTGCTGTTTAAATTTACAGCTCTGCATGGTACAAACACAGATCAGCCCTGGCCAGGGTGTCCCCATGGCAGGGACAGAGCGTGGGGAGGCTCTGGGAGCAGGGCTGTGTCCAAGCATGGAGCAGGTTCAGCACTGCTTTGCTGGCCGAGGCTCAGCCGTTGGCCATGGCCTCTTCCTCCTCTCTCACATCCCTTCTGTGAGGAGTCCAGTTTGCCACTGTGTGATTGCTGCTCAGGGAAATGTTTCAGAGCTCTTACTCATAGCTGGGATTCATCTGAGAGGAGTTTTTAGGTATGAAACCTCTAAACTTTCCAAGACAAAGGTGATTAAGTTTAACAAATGGTTTTATATGTTGAGCAGTCTCTCTTGCACCTCTACTAAAACATCTCAGGGGCAACATTTAGTGTCTCATACCCTGATGTGGAGGAATATTGTGAATATTCACCAGTGTTTGTGAAAGACTTGGCAGGCTACAACTGCCCTGGACGTGCTAGCAACACTATTAAACCAGCCTCAATCCCTTTCCTCCAAAGTACTCCTAACAGAATAAGATATAAAGAGCATAATTTCAGTTTTAAAGGAATTTATCTGCAACTAAATTAAAATGGAATGAAAAATACTTTAATATGGAATCACTCCTTTAACCACAAATGTAGAAGAATGAGTATAATGCTGTGTGGGTTTAGTTGCAGCTGTTAGCAGTAGGATGTACAAATATTATTTGTTTCCAAAGACATGGGAAGGCTGAATTTCCAGGGGAAGGTGGGTGCAGTTTTTCAGTATGTGTGTGATGACAACTACATCAACCAACACTGGCCTTTAGCTGCACTTTATACACAAGGTCTGACAACAAGCACAGGAAGATGAAACTTTTTGGGGTGCTGCTAAAGTTCACAGCAATTCCCACTGCTGAGCCCTAGGAAAAATGTGTCGTGTTAGTATGAAAAATTAACAGCCAGGGTCATAAAATAAAGAGCCCCAAAGTTTGAACTTTCCCATGCTTTGCAGATGTTTGGATATAGGGTTTTGGCCTGAGCCATCTTTAGTGTTAAAGCAAACATTCCTGTGGCTATAGTCATTAAGATCATGAAAATATGTGGATATGTAACTGAAGAAAGAATCCCAAGAAACCCTTCAACTGAGTGTTTATTGTTTTTCCCCTTTTTCTTTGCACTCTGGACCTATCTGCTGACCCAGAAGTAACAAATCCTTTCAGAACTAATTTATGAGAAACACTGACCCTGAATCAACATCTGTTAGATGACTGCAGTAAATCTTATTACATAATTAAACACCAAAATCTATGCTAAAATAACGTTAAGGGTCTGACTCGAACTCATAAAAGCAAGACTCTTCATTATGAAGGCTGAAATCCTATCCCTCAGTCATGCTGCTGTGTGCTGGTATTTGGGAACATATGGTACAGTATATCTGATCAAGCACTTTTTGTAGACCCCTGTAATACCTTAAGCACAACAGCACGGGGTAAGCAGGGGAGCATTCAAGGAGCCTGAGTTTCCTGGGTTTGATGGGTGTTAGACCTTTGACAATGCTGCAACTGGGTCATTTCCAGTTAATTACCTGAGGAGCTGGAAGGGGGAGAGTAGGGGGGAGAGCTTAAAAAAAAGGCAGGGGGGAATAGTGGTATTTTAAGTGTTCACTGAAACAGTCAAGAGAATTGCTGCAGCTCTTTGGATGTGATTGTTGTTCCTCCATTAGATTTATAAAATCCCTATTGACACAATGACCATAAGAAGAACCTTTGGTCATCCTTGAAGGACTTAATCTGAGCTGTTTCTTAGCCATTAATGTTAAATTAATGTTAAATTCTCCCTTAAAAGACATCAAGCATTTTGAATATTTGCTGGATATGCTTCACAGCCCTTCTGCCCACAGAACTTCTACTCATCTTTGTCCCAGGCTCATAGTTCTCACAAATCTACTACCCAAAGGCTTTGGTGAATGGTTTTAGCCCAGATGCTAATTTCAAACATTGGAAATTCCAGCTCACAATTCAAATGCCTTGGCAAGGCAGCTGCTTGGAGAGGAAGCCAAAGCTCTGGATGTGCAATCAAAGGTTGTAAAATAGGAAAAGGAAGAACACCCTTGAAAAATACTTCTGCTATGAAACAGACTGTGTGCCTTGACTGTGGGAAAACAGTGCATTTCCTCTCCTTAAAAAACAATCCAAAGTCACTGGCAGGTGATGTGTGTGTAAACATGAGCCTCTCCTCATTCTTAGAAGCAGCATTGCCTTTTGGAGGCACAACCACTGCAGACAAATTCTAACTTAATTTGGCCTAATTTAACACAGGGCTTAATCTGGCCTAACTAAGGAGGCCCAATTTAACACAGGGCTCAAAAATTGCTGGTGTAAATAACCCTTGGCATGGTGAGTGTGGCAGTTAATTGGCGCTATGGTGGATGAGGATCATCAGACACTCCCTCTGGCATAGTCCTTGGGAAAGGTGGAGACAGTGGGAGTTGAGAGCTGTGGGATGGAGGAGGACATCAGATGCATGAGAAAATAAGCAAGACACCAAAAATCGTGGGGGGACAATTCAGGTGATGCAGCCAAAACAAGGAATAATATCTCAGGCTGGTGGTTATCAGTAGCTTGGCCACACCTGCCACAAATATGCAAGTCAGATCAGCACCTTTGAAAGTCTGGCCTTGCCTATCTGAGCAGGATCTGAGTGCTGCTCTATCTGACACAGAGAGGGCTCCCAGCTCTCTGAAGTCCTTTGTCTCCCCAAGCCTCTGTTGTGGCCTGATGATGATGCAAGAGGGGGCAGGACACAGTTGTGCAACTGACAGGGATGGTTAAAAGCAAACAGGATGGGTACACGTGCTCAGGTGTGGAGCAGCCAGGTATCAGATCCAAAAATATGGGAAAGCTGGAGATAAAATGTCAACAAATACTGGGTGCTTGTTCTGACCTGTGCTGAAAATACAGAACTTAAAAACATTAGCAGACAGGGATGAAACAGTGTAGCTGTTGATATTTAGAACTTGCAGCAATACAGTTAAAGCCAGTACCAAAAAAATAATATTGGACAGAAAACCACAGAAAACCACAGTCCAAGAATTGGTTCTGATTTAACACCCCAGGTGCCCAAATTTCCAAAGCAAATGACACATCAGCACAAAGCTGGAAACTTAAACTGATCCCACGTTTGGTCATTTTCACAGCAAAGTTGAGGTTAGAAATAAACTAACTCCAACCCTTTGCAGCTCCTTTGTAAATCTCTGCTGGCGAGTGCAAAGCCAACCTGAGCTAATCCTGCAAACCCTGGTTGGACCCTTGGGTTGGTGTCAGGGGTTGCTGGTAGGCAAGGCCTGGCTCGTGGCACGAGGGTTATGGTGAGGCACGGCTTGCAGTGTTTTTATTTCTCCCCACACATCCCAGCTCAGCCCAGGGACCCAGCACAGCAGCACCATGCCACCCACCAGCCCCAGGTGCTGAGCAAAGGACTAGTGAACCACAGCAAGATTTTTTTTTCCAAGAATGACTGTGTTAAAAATAATTATTATTGAAGCATTAAAGAGCTTATCTAAATGCCAGAGAAGTCAATAGAAATATTTTCACTAATTTTAATGGATTTCATGGGAGGCCAATCTCCCTGCTTAGGTATTTTTCCTCTCTTATTTTCTGAAGATGCAAAAAACTGCTTTTCAGAAAGAAACTCAACATCAGATGAATAGACTCCGTTCTCAGGTTGCCAAACTGGGAAAGCTTTGGTAATTCCACACCTCTTCCTCCCTGGCACATTTGGGTGATGCACTTAGAATATACTTTGAATATATAAACAAGTAAAAACTCAAATTTTCTTGTTAACGCTTTCACCTGATAATATGTTAATTGTTTTTATAAGGCACTTTGAGAGCAGTTGTCTCATTTATTGTAGTGCTTGCAACAATTAGAGCTACTTGTTTCTCATTTACAATGGAAAAAGGCACCAGAAGGAATGTGCAGTAGGGTGTCTGTAACTTCTTCACTCCCGAAAAAGGCCAGAAGGGATTTGTAAAGGACTTTAATCTCAAATAGATAAAAGGTCCTGAATTCCTGAGACTGAAAGATAAGTCAAAGGAAAATAGATTCCAAAAGACAACACCCCCCTGCCTCAGCTCAGCCAGGCTGCTGCTGAGCCATCAGCAGTTGCCTGAGAAACCCCTCAGAGATTTGGATGCCAAAAAAAGTCTGCCACACTCTGGCATTAAGGTCTTACAGGTTTTTCAGAGTCTGCCTGTGTGGTGACTTTAGAGGGTAGGAAAGTCTTTATCTGCTTTCCCTCCAGCAGCTGCAGAGCTACAGAAGATGGGCACTGTTTCTTCAGAGGTGGCTGAGGGCTGCCTAGATTGGTCTGAGATCCAGTGGGTGGATCTCAGCCTCAGTGAACTGAACTCTGACACATTTGCACCCAGCAGTGCAAAGTCTTATTTGAATTTTCCAAGAAAATTTACCTTTCTTTCCTTCATCACACCCTGAGACAGAAGCCAAAGCTTCAGAAGCTGTTGCACCACTTCAGTGCAGAAACCAGCTCCACCTGGGCCCCACCAGCCCTTCCAGGCCCCGTCTCAAAGGGAAGCTCCACTCCTACCTCCTGCCTCACCCTCCTGTCTCCCTCGGGAAGCGTATTCAACTGGAAAAAAGTTTTCCCTTTCCCAGATGATCTCTTGGGTGGATCCTGTCCTCTCCCAGCTCCCCACGGTGCCCCAGAGCAGCGTGGCAGGAGGAGCAGGGACCCCCCAGCACGGCGGGAGGGAGGCCAGGGCCACCCCTGGGGCTCGGGGCTTGTGGTGCTTGTGAAACTGAGCTGTAAATTTTCGGGATGCCAAATTCGAGACCTCTTGATGGGCTTCTAATTAACAGGCATTAAATGTTCCCTCTATAAATTGCACTTCTTTGTCTCTAAATTGGTGGATAAAACCATGGCACTTATGAAATATAGGCCTTTTCTCCTTATGTTGCTGAGGTTCAAGAAGGAGGAAACCAATTAGGGGAAGGATCCAGCGGTCTGTGCAGCTGAAAGAGCCTACTGGGCTCAGCAGGGCTCCTGACTGAGCAAGAAATGCGAGGTCAGTCCTTATATTTTTCTGAGGAAAAGGGGACTCTAATAAAGATTATTGCAATAATGTCATGCCAGGCCACAGTCTGCGAAGGCACATGTTTCCCTCCTCATTGTGCTTGACAGCAAGAGTTACGGGGGCAGTGGCAGGAAATTTATAATGGCAAGAATTTGGGAATGTAAAGTTCTGTGATTGGTTTTCATCTGTTTCATTCTCTCGGCTTCATGATTTACATGCTGACATTAGGCAGCTAAAGCAGCAGTTACAGAAATAATTGAAGAAATAGTTGAAGAATATAAATTGGGAGTTCTATAAATGGAGTAGAGAAATGTCCTGGGGGTGTGTGATGGGATATATTTTTAATTTTTTTTTAAAGAGTGATAAAAACAGTATTTGGCAGGCCTTTTACGTGGAATAGTTGCAGCTCTCCAAGTCATCTAGAAGCTAATGCAAGTTTTTGGAGAAACCTAAGGAAAAACAAATACAGCCTAGATTCTGATCTGTGACATAAGCTTACTAGAAAAATAGCCTGAGGTTTTTCTACAACTCATTAATGCATCCCATCACCAGGGATTGCTGCCATCCTGCCACTTCTGAAAACACAGCCTGTCCTTGAGCCACAGGCTCAGCAGCCCCAGGTATTTGGAGGGCTCTGGGCTCATCTGCCCAAGCCCTGCCCTGATGCCTTGTCCCCGTGTGCCCTTTGCTGAAGGGGCTGCTCTGAGCCAAGGCAGAGCTCAGCAGAAGGGAACCTGCACCCAGCTGCTCCCTGCTCAGGGACCCATTTTACAGCCAGGTAGAGGGAGGAGAAGCTAATAAACTGTTTCTTGCATGGTAAATTCAGTGTGTGCCAGGGCAAAGTCCTGCCCCATCCATGGGTGGAGAGCAGGATTAATGCACTAATTTCAAAGAAGATGAAAACCAGGCTCCATAAATCCCTATCCCCAAACCCAGAGGTTGGAAATTCTTTAGTGCTCACTCTGCACAGTGATCTGGGGTAAGCATTTTTGCTTCGAAATGGAAAAAAAAACCCTCTGGAGTTAATATTCTCCCTTTAGCCATCACTTCATTTTTTCAGCTTTCAGCATGGAGCTGGTATTGCCAGCAAGACCACCTAGCCACAAACCCAGCAGGGAGCTTCCAAAATTCTTCTGAACACTGACTCCTTGTTATAAATTGAAAAGTGGTAATAGCAACAGTGCATATCACATCTGTGCCAGGCTTCAGGCCTGGGAAGCAGCAGCCTCCCTACTGCAGAACACAACTTGGAAAGATCCTTTCAGTCCACACATGTATCAGCATTAGCCATTTCTTTGTCAACAAATCCCTTAATACGTAGCCTTTCTATCATGTACAGATGTCCAAAAAATAATGGAATACTGTAGTACAAGATTAAACACTTTAATGTCAGCATATGTGTTGCATGCCTCTGAACAATGGTATCATTGTGCGTGTGCAAACAGCCGGGCGAGGGAAGATGGGTTTAATTATCTCCCAAACAGCAGCAAGTTCTTCCTGACTAAGTCAAACTTCAGCTAGCAAGGGCTGCTCAGGACAGAAACTGGTGTTTCTCCCTTCCTGGTGTTCCTAAATTGGTGTTCTTCCAGTGCTGGGGTTGGTGTTGTACCCACGTCAGGCAGGGCTTCGAAGCGCGGTGCGGGAGCCACCTGCTTCCCCAGGAGCCAGGTGCCACCATGGGATGTGGCGTGGGGACCAGAGGATGCTGTGAGTCACCACATCCTCTCGCCCCACGTGTCACCCAGGAGTCCTTTAAGTTAAAATTCCCAAGCATAGTAGATGGCAAAGGGGGAAACAGCCACTGGGAAGGAAAGGACAGAGAGAATTGTGCGTGCTGCTGTCTGAATTCAGAGACATTCCCTGCTGGGATTTCTCTGCAGACACTTTCAGGCAATGCTGGATGGTAAAACCATTTCTTTTTAAAGAACATCCATGAAGTTTCTGAACAGGTTATGCACAGGTAATCCATTTTCTTTCCCGAGTGTACCCTGATGGGTGCCCGCTTAGGCTGTGGTTTCTCTGCTGAAAGCAGAGCCAGACGAGATGAAAGCTATTGTGAAAAATTTACACGTGGGACTGCTCTGAGAACACGAAACTCTCCTAATAGTAAACAGACCGGTGGTGGTGTGACTCCTGGTGCTGTTTGCTGTGTCTGCATGTGTATCTGGGGAAAGCAAAGTTAAATAAGCAGGGAAGAGTTGTGTTTCTACAGAATACCTTATTCACAGCCCTGTCACGTGAAACACAGCAGCACATGGAGCTGCAATCCATCTGCAGCTGCTGTAATGCACTGAGGACTGCTGTGGGATTTGAGTGGTGTGAGGGAATGGAGAATTCAGGGAGGGGTGACAGGGAAAAGAAAAAAAATGGGAGTTCATGAAGTTGTTCCTTTTGACAGACTCCCTCTATTTCTACCTTCATCCTCCTGGAATCCACTATAAGGAAATCTCCTGCAGGGAGATTTTCTCCCTCTCCAGGCTCTCAGAACTTGTTTCTCTTCCTCCTTCCACAGCAAAGGGGGAACCCAGGACAGTGCTGACCTGGGGATTCGCCCCACCAGCTCTCCCATTCCCAAAACCTTGTGGGTGGCTGTTTTCCAGAGAGGCAGGCTGGGGACTGTGGTGATGCTGTAAATCGTGGCTCCTCCTGTGTCCCCCCAGCTGGCCAGTGTTGTGGCCATCACAGATGTCTCAGCTCTCATGCTGGCACTGGGAGCAGGGTTAACCCAGGCTGGTGCTCACCCCTGACAGAGCAGGGCTGTTGTGTCTCTGTACCTGAAAGATGGGATGCACCTGGACAGCAGCTCCAAGCCAGGGGCTCCCGCAGCTCCTGCAGGGACTGTGGGTGCACAGGGCAGGCTGAGGTGAGTGCACAGCACCCAAAGGCAGCCTCAGCTCTGCTCCACACCCTGCCCTAAAAATGTTCCTGCAGCCAAACTGAGCAGTGAGCAAAAGGACAGACAGAGGCTCATCATTGCTCCTGCTTTCTTTTCTCTGTCTGCACAACGTGGAATAACACAGCCTGAGAGCAGAGGCATGTGCTGTCTAACACATCCCCCAAATCCTCTGGGTGCAGCTGTGGGAGGTGTGTGAAGATGCAGGAGTACATTTTTCTTTTCCCCCTTTGAGCAGAGGTGATGGCTACATCACACTGCTCTCTGACTTTGTAATTCCGGGGACAGCCAGGCTGCTTCCCTGGTGCTGTGGAATCAGGGAGCTGTATCTGGCCAGGCCAGCTTCCCAGGGAAGCTGTGCCAGTGTTAGGTGTGAATTGCAAGTCACACGTTTTGCCAGTGCATCCAAGGGTCACAGAGATAGTGGCAGCCTGGGGAGGAATCATGATGAGGATCAGGCTGAGGTGGCAGCCACAGCACAGAAAAGGGAGGAGAAGAAAGCAGGAAGGTGATGGGTGTCTCAAGGGGGAAGAGGTTGCAGAGCACAAAGAGGGAGAAAAGTTAAGTGGCAATAAGGTTTATTGAGAAAAATAATCCCCCAGTCCAGACACTTGACAAATGGGGCCCAAGGTGCTTCCTGCAACCTGCTCTGAGACTGAGCAGGTCTCAAAACATCACTGATGCAAAAACCAGCAGCCTGCCCTGACTGCTTGTATACACTGAGCAAATGGAAACATCCCCAGGCCCAAGGAAGGAGAGACAAGTGGCTGAGCAGATCTGGTCAGAAATAAAGTGTATTCAGCCAGGGGAGATAAGAGGCAGTGTGAGAGACTGCTACAGGCAAGCCTAAAATGGGGAAAAAAGCCCACAAGGGAAGGACTTGCAGGAAAATGGGAGCCTGCTGGGAGCACAGGCACCTCAATCTGCAACTGGCATGTGCAGAGGACTTGCAAATTAAAATCAAATCTTGTTATACTAATTCTTCAATGCAATGATTTGATCATGCAGAGATGTAACAGGATCATTTTTTTTCCCTTGCATTCCAGTACCTACACTGGGGTAAATAAGTCTTATTTGATAAATTAGATACTATTCATAATAAACAGCCTGAGTCAGTAATTTTGGGAAGGTCACTGCCTGAGCATCTCTGAGGTGTTTACACAAAACAGACAGAAATGGCTAAAGGTACCTCTGGTGTCTGGAGAGTGAGTTCAAATCTTCCCTCCAGGGCCAAAAGAACTTTATGAAAGTTGTGCTCATAATCTGATGCTTTTAAGATGCTTATATGTTAATTATCTTCTACTACATGATTTTTTCTCAAGCTGCTATCTGGTTTTTATTACTATTGCAGTATCATTATATAGCATAAAGTTACTCAAGACAGCAAAAGATTCAACACTTGGGAAACTGATAGAGAAAGAAGGACTGGATTCTGGACTGGTACAGCTGGTTTAAGGTATTTTAGAAGTAAATGAAATCAAATGAGAATTTATAATCCTTCCTGAGGTCTGGATTCCATCAGACTAAACTCATTAGGCATTAAGGTGCAGGTGCAGCTAAATAAAGGATTGTTCTGCTTTTCTTAATGCCATAGATTCACATCTTGAGTTCAAAATAAAAGTCTTTTAAAAGCACATGTATATGTTGTGCATCTACTGGCAACACTTGAAAGGGAAAGCTCAGCTGATGGAATCTTCAAATGCCTCATTTTTGCCAAAGGAATGTGCCCGTTTCTGCACCAGCTGTGCTGAGGGGCAGGAGTGGAGAAGTGACTGGACATTGGCCTCTTAATGCTTATTCATTTCATTTGCATTAGGCTTCCTTTCATCTACTGAACAGCTGCCCAAATAAATAGCATAAATCTAATTAATCCTCCTTTAATATTGTATTGCCACAACAATTCCAGCATCCCCCCAGATGCTGCAGGAGTGTGAGCCTACACCTGCACAGGCTCCCTGGGAGGAGCACGGCAGGAGTCGCAGGGAATCCAGCCTTTCTTGTGGTTTACTGGGATAAAAGGAAAATAATTAAAAACCAGTTTCCCAGGTTGGAAGTCATATGACTTGCTGGATTTCTCAGCTGAAATCCCAGATTCTGGTGTTGTTGAGAGAGCAGTTTGTGGGATATTACAAAATAAGCAGCAGATATCAGGCATGAGGCCATCAGATAAGGATCTCAGCCTTTGATTGTGATCAGCAAAGTCTCAGCTTGGAATGTACACACTGAGCTGTGCCCCAAAACCACGACCAGCTGGGCCTTTCGAGCTTGTCTGTGCACTGACAAACATCTGCAGCTCTGGGCCAGGAGAGCTGGGAGATTAGGGGACAACAAACTATTGAGGGGAAAGGTCCTGCTGCCCCAGAGGGGAAATCCCTGCCAGAGCAGTGCTCTCCTTGCACCCAGGCTGTTACAGCCATTGCCTCTTTCTCAGGTGTTCTGTACGTGGGAGGTCCAGTGGTATTAACACGGTTTATAATTATTAGACAGAAATGAAGTGTTTGGAGGGATGTTTTGGAAAATAACCATTAGAAACTTCAGTTACTGCTTACAAAGACACTGTGGAGTGCCCTTCCTCATGCAAGTGTGCCTTCATGACCTAGTTCACATTTTTCTTTGAGATCATCATGCTTCCTCTGTGCTGCCAGGAGAGACGAGCTCAGGTGGGGCACTGGGTTTGGGACACGGGACCTGGAGAGGAGGTCACTGCGTGGGATGACCCTCCCTGCCAGCACCACACATCCTCTCGCTGTCCTTTAGCCTGTGATGGGACTCACAGCTTATGCATAGGAGCTTTTTGCTTTCTAGGAACATTTGCTGTGCAACACATTTATTTTATTGAAAAATAGGCAGGCGGCTGTTTGTTCTTTATTAACCCTATACAGCCCTGAGAGCTATGAATATAAGACCCGGGGGTTGCTGACATCCACATATACTCCTGTTTGCAGTGTAAAATGTTAGTGTCTCAGAGTGATGGCAAATTTAAACTGTTATTTCAGGAATGTCCTCAGGAAGATAAGCATGATATATTCACATGTGGAGCATGGGCACGTGTCTGTCCCCTTTACACCCTAAACGTTGGTGGCCCATGCCCCAGGCATAACGGCATCTGAGGGTGAGGCAAAGATTTATTTGCAGTTTAATTCCCACCCACGATCCCTTTTATACAAGAGGAATTTTCTTTTGGTACAAGATAAGCTCATCAGTGACATCAGCAGCACCTAGCCCTGCATACCACAGCCCTGCTGGATTCCTGACACTGAGCCTCTCGCTAGGGCTGGGCCATCCAGGCCTCCTGAGTCAGCCCCTAACAACAGCATTTTCTGTTTTGTTTTGGTTTTTGTGTGTCTTCAAACACAATTTTGCAATTGCAGTTCTGGGGTAAAAGATCAGCTGTTGAAATACACCCTGGTGTCCTCGCATGGGTCTGGCATGAATGGAGGGAGCGCAGCTCACGTCCCATTGCGTGCAACTGGCAAAAATAGCACAGAAATGAGTGTGTGGGGTTTGTGAAAGCATCTCTGAAGGAGCAGGAGCACAGAGCACTCTTCTCCAGCTCACTGTCCTGCCTGCCAGGCGCTGCTCACTGGTTGGGCCACAGCTGCCAGCCCAGGGAGGAAAGACTCTCAGTGTATCAGACACACTGGCTTAGATTTACCTCCCTCCTCTGCAGGGTTTTCAGTGAAGCAGCTCTCATCTCACAGCTGTGGACTAATGAGCAAAATGACAGTTACTGTTTGCTGAAGAAATATTTGGGGTTTCCTTGGCTGTGTTTCTGCCTCTTTCTGGATTCTTTTGTGTGTTTCTGTATTCCTTGTGTCAGGCTGTAACGCAGCGGAACGCTCGGAGATTTCCGTGGATGTGGACTCTAATATTCTGGTAATTTGATTACAGTGCATGCCATGGATTGCAGGAACTATTGTATTCAGAGGTCAAAGTTGTGTCCACACCAGTGAGAGAAGTTTTACACCACATGTCTGATTTGCTTCTCCTTTTCACCTGTCTCAGGAGACAAATGATTCATCACATAGTGCTGAAATATCTTCATCTCCTGATTTGGGCCAAGATTTAAGAGTGGTTACCCAAAAGTTTCTTTTTGAGCTGAGGAGAAAGATCTGTGATGAATCATTCTTCTTCAGTTCTCTCCTGCAGTTTATTACAAGTATATTTGTGTAATTAGGGGGCCCAGTAGTAATGTTGTTAAAATACAAGTGGGCACATTTATTGTTTCCTCCAAAAGGAAACAACCAGTCTCTAGCAGCTCTGGTTTTTCCCTGCCTCAACTGAACATTTACTGTTTTATGTAGCTAGCAGATTGAGGCTAAAGTTACTTCTTCCCCACCCCCCCCTTTTATTTCTTTTTGTTAAAAAGAAAAGAAAAAAAATCCACTCCATTCTCTTAACAAATGCTGGATTTTTTAAGGATATGGTCAGAAAAGGGAACTTAAAATCAGCAGAATGTTTATAGTGCCACACAAGCTTCAGGAAAAGTGATGTGCAGTACTCTTTATAACATCTAAAAAGTCCCTGTGGGACTTTTTTTATAATGACTGCAGAGTAATAAACAAATAAAAGTAGCAAGATTAAATTGTTCAGAATATTTTTAGTGATGGAAGAAGCAATAAGTTTCAACCTTGTGAACCAAGGGAAGAGCAGCTTGTGGGTAGAACAAATAGAATTAGGAATGGATTCCTCTTAGTGATGACTGGTTATCATTCATAGCATTACAGATAATTGTCTTATGTAAATAAAATTGTTAAAATATGGATGCAAAAGAACAGTACTCAAATGTAAGCACCAGAATTCTGAATTTCTAAATTACAGTAATCTTTAATATTCCCTTTAAATGACAGACCTGAATTTGCTTTCCCTTGTGGTGCCAAAGGACTCACTACAGTCCATGGGTGTTCCAGGCACTGACACAGGGAAATACAACCAGCCCCATCCCCAGTCCTCACCTAGGAAAAAACTCTTCCCTCCATCAGAATGAAAACTCCCAACTACTGATACTGCATTATTTTGAGCATTTTTTAGTACTTCTCCCAGAGCTCTTCTGGTCTCTTTTAAAAAGTTCTACAGCCACTGAGCTGCGGGAAGAACAACTGGTGAAGCCAAGGCAGCCCCCCCAGTGCCATGGCAGTTTTTAAGGAAGGTACGCGGCTCGCCCAGGGGCTGCAGGGCCAGAGTCAAGGCTCAGGCTGATTTACAGCCCCCGGGCTGGGCACAGGACACTGTGCCAGCTCCTCGATGGTGTCAGGGCTGGTGACTTCACCGCCAGGGTGGCCTGGGGCCAGGCTGCTGCAGCTGAGTGTTGGGGTGACATCAGTGGGGCTGGGGTGACACCAGTGGAGCTGGGGTGACTTCAGTGGGGGTGTGCAGAGCTGGGTGACATCAGTGGGACTGGGGTGACATCAGTGGGGCTGTGTGGAGCTGGGTGACACCAGTGGGGCTGTGAGGGGCTGGGGTGACATCAGTGGAGCTGTGTGGGGCTGTGATTCAGCCCAGCACTGCTCAGTGCAGGGAGGCTGCTGCAGAAGCACAGGAAACTCTGTGCTCATTTGAAAAGCACTTTTGTGCAACAGGGAAAACCTTCCAGGGTGATGCTCTGCGAGATTATCGGCTCATCTGCTGCTCCCCCAGCACTGAGAGAGCTCCTGCTCGCTTTAATTGTTGCTTAGGGGGAAGCTGCCTTCCCTCTCCCCTCCTTTTCCTTGTTTTTTGGTTTTTTTTTTTTTAAGGAAGGTAGCTTTTAAGAGCTTGCCATGAAGATCTAAGTTAAGGGATTTTCTCTACTACAAAGCCTGCATAGTTTCCCAGGCCAGGTGGACCCGATAGCACTGACTGCATGCTGAAAAATCTCATCCCCACCCTTCAGGCACTTTAATTGTAAGCCTTTCCAGATACACTGGATAAACACTGTCAAAATGAACCTGAAAGGGTTGTTGTTGTTGGTTTAGCCCTTAAATAATTATGAGTTTGTCTGTCTAATTACAACATAATCTTGTTTAAACTTGGATGGCTATTTGCAGTATCTCTTAAATGAGGTGGAAGCAGAAACACTGAGGAAAAAAAAAAGAAAGTTCACAGTTCTTCCACTTTAAGAGAAGAAAAAAAAGCCTTTTCACTCCTGTAAAATTTAATTCAGCCTGACAACAAAATTCTCTAACTTGGAAGCTACTGTGGTAGGATAAAGATGATAAAGAATAGTGTGGAACCTCTGAGATGCAACAGAAACTTAATCTTCCACGGATAATATTTTTCAAACAGTTTAGAAATAGTTTAAGGTAATTTACGGGAAGACTTGAGTGACAAAGCACATTACTTGAAGTGCCTTTCCCTCACTAGGCACTTTCTAAATTCTTTCTCTTTCATTTCTTTACTCTCAGGAGACTTTTAAATCCAGTGAACCAAAACAACACTTTGTTTGTTGGTATAGCACAGGGCTGGCACAGATGGCAGACACTGCACCTGTTCCAATAAACTGGGGAAATGGAGAGATAAACCATAGCACTCATTAAGGGGAATCTACTGAAACATGAACAATTTGTATTTTGAATGTCTTCCAGGAATAAAAGGAGAAATACATAAACAGACTTTGTTTTTACCATTATCAGTTTAAAATAAACTTTGTTTAAAGGGAACTTCACATTTGGTTTATGTACAAAGGCAGACATACCACTAAAGAAGTTATGATAATGCTTGATTTTCTTTAAGAAAGGCAAATGATTTTATCTAGCTGCTCCTATTCTTCTAAAGAAAAATTACCTGTTGGCAGTTTAACCAAAATCAGTTAATTCCCCTGTTCCTTAGTAGTGGCAGTTTTTTTTGCTTTTGCATTTTCTCACGTTGAGTAATATCACATTCTTACAATCTAGTTCAGAATGATCAGAGGAACAACATAAACTAAAGTCCATCTGCTCATCTATTAATAAATAACTAAAATTATTGGGGGATGTGGGGGGGAGAATTGTTTGGATCGTTAGCAACAAAGTTCCCTGCAAAACAGCTTTTTGCTGGGCACAAGGAATATGCTTTCTAATATCTGACAGATTATTAAAAAATCCTAAATAAAAAGAAACATTAAGTAACAGTTCCTCAAAGGATAAATTTCTTCAAATATGTGCCTTGATCATCAGAGCTTGTGCTGTTCAACATGCCATACATCTCCCTCAATTTCTCTCTCTCACACACACAGCATTAAATACAAAATGTCATGAAAATTCCTAAGTATCATTTAATGCTGGCAGCCCTGCACTGTAAAGCCATTTATATAAAACTGTGGTTGGCAGCTCTCACTCTTCCATGGGAACAAATTAACATTGGCATTCCAAACACAGGAAAGTAAGGAAATTAGAAACACTGTTTATATTTGGCCAGTGCTTTGAAATACTGTACCATGCTACTGATGTCAATTAATGAAAAGCAGAATTTTGCGGAGAGAGTCTGGTTTTGAAACACATTAACACACGTTAAACATGTTTGCACAGGAACTGGATTGTAAGCATCTTGGTTCCAAAACAATAAAGCAATTACACTAAAACTTGTAGTCTCAAAGTTGCCATTAATTCAATCCACTCAGTCTGGATCACTGAAGGATTTTCACTGACTCTGAGATGTGGATGGCACAAATGTTTAAAAGAAGGGGTAAGGCACAGTGTGGTGGGGATTACACCCATGATGGATTCTCTGTTACCTGCTGTAAATCAGGTACATTTATGTATAAAAAATGGAATCGTAGAACATACACCCAAATAAAAGGGGGCCTCAGCAAACTTTGTGGTCCTCATCAATAAAACAAGGATTTCCAAAAGGGCTTTTTGAATTAGAATCAGTTCAGCCTTTGCTACCTGCAACCTTTTTTGTAGCAAAGATTTTTACTGACAAAATCTTCAACACCAAAACAATCTAGATGGCAGTTTATCTCCTGGCACCATTCCACTAACTTCAGTGGAATTACTCCAGCACGGAATTTGGCCCCGCAGCCTTTACAAGGCGCTGTTTATTTGTACTATGATTCAGATATTTTGATACCAGGAATCTTTCAGCACTGAAGTTTCTCCATATGAAATATGTCTTGTATTAAGAAATATCAGTTTCACATTTTTGTCAAACATTATTTGCTAAATTCTGTTTGTTGCAAGGATGGGAATTCAGCTGTAGTTCAACAACATGGATCGGGCTAATAATGATAAGCAGTGACTAATAGGAGCTGGTTCATGTTTTGATTGTTTGCAGCAAAGGAAACTTTCCTCAGAAACAATTTCAAGATTAGGAGAGGAAACTCTGTGAAGCTCTAGCAGAAACTACTGCTCATTATTTCAACACAGGGGCACTTCTTTGGCCCAATTCTGCTCTCAGTGGTGCTCGTGTAAATCAAGAGGGAGTTTATGGGAATTACTTTGGACGTAGATTTGTATAAATGAGACCACAGGGCCAGCTTCAGTAGAAATTTGACAATTTACACCAATGAATACCTAGCCAAGAATTTTCTCTTGGGTGTCCATTTTTCCAAACTTAAGCATGTGCAGAACTTTATCCATGTGATTAGTCCTTGTGTGTAGTCTCGTTTATTTCAAACAGTTGAGAAGGAAAATCTTTATCCGGAAACTTAATTTAAACAGCTCTCTCATTTCTTTAGAAGTTTCTTTCATTTAGAGAAGAAATATACATATATAAAATAGCATATTTTATTTATATATAGTAATGGTATATACTTTTGATATATATATATGTAGTTAATTCATAAAAGTACTTTGATGTAGGCCCTAGAGAGGAAGATTGGAAAGGGTTTAAAATATCATGGTCTCTTAATGCTGTATATCAACAGGTAGTCTCTTTATCTGGCATGCTATCAAAATTTGCTTACTTGTGTTCTTGCTCAGATGACTTCATCCATCATTGCAACTTCTCACTGGTACTCATCCAGTTAGGACAATTTAGAGGCATAAAACTAAATGTGTTATCATTTTAACCACGAATTAACAGTTTCCATATAAATATTAGCATTTCCTCACTTGGTTCAAGGATAGCAGCCCTAATGGCACTAACCGTATATTTGATTTAAACTAATTAAAAACAGGGGCTCTTGCAATTTAATATATTGATTTTACCAGTGGGACTTAAATCTTTTATAATAAGTGTACACAGCTGCAGCACTCACCCACCGCCACTCTCAAACCTAATCCCTGCATTCCTCCTGACAATAACATGACAGGATCCACACATCCCAGTATTAGCCTTAACCCCGGTGACACTGCCAGAATGTATTAAACTAAAACATCACAGTGTCCTATTTAAAAGGAGCCTGTCAACGGCTCTGACTGGGCTTTAATAGTTATAATCTTTTTTTTAATTAATGTTTCCAACCACTTGTGTAACCTTCTCTCACACGTCTCTCCCCGCCGACCCGAAAATGTGTTTCAGGCTTTTTTCCAGGGAATGTAGTGCCTGGTTTCGTGCTGCCTGTCCAGAGGCCATTAAAGCTCCTTTGCAGGGGGAGTGCTGGGACACACACAGAGACACAGGCATGGCACAACTGGGAGCACTGGGAGCAGGTCCTGCACGCTCCACTGGTGCCCAGCTCCTGTTACCAGCATCACAAGACCTGGCCATCAAGGCTTGTCTCCTTCAAAGTCCTTTAAGAGCTGTTGTGTTTTGGCTTCTAAACTGCAGCTCACAGAGGGGGATTCACCCCCCCAAGACAGCCTGTGTGGGAACAGAGGAAAGACCCCTGCTCTGGGATAAACCTGCTGTGTGCCAGCAGATGGGGACAATTTCCAGGTCCTTTTTCCTTGCGTAAGGACATCTGTCCTTGGCTGCTCCTTTCTCTGCTACCAGCACACCCACACGGCAGAGGTAATAGTTCCTGTAAATAGGAACTATTTACCTATTTACTAGGTAAATAGTTCCTGTCCTGCTCTGCCATTTGACACCTGGAAATTAGAAAATTAATTAAATTCTCTCTGGGATGTGTCTGCACATTCAGAGAATACCTGCTGGTCGCTTGCTGCATGGTCCTTCATACTTTTACTTGGCTGCGAGCTTTCTGCCTTAGCCAGTGTTACACCACCAAGGGCTGCACATATCCACACTGCCCAAAACAATTATGGGATGTACCTGTTCAGGCTTGAGAGCTTTTAACAGCGTTAGGTGGAAGAGAAGGAAAAAAAAAGCTGAGGGCTTGGCCTAATGTATGGACAAACCATGTGATCAGGACCAGGCATCCAGGGCTAACTTTTAATCTGCTTTGTTTCAAGTGGGAAATATGTGAAGATCAAATAAGTTCAAATCCAGGTCAAATATCCTTGAAAATCTTTGATTTATACAAGCAGGAAAATGAGGTTTAAAAGAAGTGATTATGAAAGGGTTACTAAAAACACAGCTGTACGCGTACTCTTATATCTGAGGCTCTCCAAAGAAAAACTGTGTGACATCTATATTAACCTTTGGCTGTACACCAATGAAGGCCTGTAGTGAGCTGGAATGCAAGGCAGCCCCTTCCAAATTTTAACACAAGCCAGGTTACAGCTGCAAATGCCTGCAGCCCGTGCTCACTTTATAAAGTATTCCCCGAAGGAAATTTTTTAACTGTTATAGAATCTTTTTCTAATACCCTACAGTGTTAAAGCCTGTTATTAAAGGGCAAAGAGATGGTTCTCTATGCCAAACACTTGTCAACAAAAAGGATAGCCAGATGGTATGAAATAAAAGGAAACTTGGGGGCTCTTCAGCTTCTTGATTTATATTAACAAAAGCCACTTTCAAGTGCTCCTTCCAAGAATGACTAATTCCCCCCCCTTTCTTTTTTGCCAGGATTAAACAACGTTGTTCATTTTATAATCAACCACGAGACAAATTAACAAATTGCGTATCACTTGTGCCGACTCTTTTAAAAATATTCTAAGCAAGTCTGTTTACCAAGGCAAGTTTACCAGCATAAGGACAACGCAATTATTTTTAGAAGAGGAGGTCTAAGTCATCTAGAGGATGTTTACTCCTTAGCTGCTGTTTATAAACTTGAAATTAAACTTGTGCAGAAAATGCTTTGCGTTTTTTCAGTTCCTAAAATGGATCAGTTTGTAAACTGTATTGGACAGGATCTGAAATTAAATTCCAAATGCTAAAATTATAGTAATAAATTTTACAAAATTAGCCAGTAATTAACTGGCTAACTTAGTCAGACCACTGTGGCTAAACTCTCTTTTAATTTACAAATAACTTCATTCTTGACACAGCTCCATTCCCCATTCATCTTAGCACAGGTGTAAGCTAAGACAAAATGTAGCCTGTAAATTAACTGGTTATAAATCTAAATCTAATTAGTTGTCAGGATTTTACAGTAAGTAAAACTTTGCTTAGTACAAAGCTCCCTAAAACGGAGCACCTGTATTCTGGTTCCTCCCTACCAATACCCAGCATAAATTTTCTGGACTAAATATACACAGTATCTCCATAGAAATCAGTGTGTGTGGGGTTTGTTGTTGGGGTTTTTACTATGTAGCCCAGTAAATCTTGCAATGTAGTTTTTTAAGAAATATTATTCCCTCTAAAGTTGTACGACTAGATGGATGAAGAATATGAATAAGGCAAAAAAAGTGCTTTTGTAGATTAGCATTTGGAAGCCTGGAATTAGAGTTTTTTATTGACTGAAATTTCAAGGTATTATTTCTTTACTCGCTTTTACTTCCTCCATGCTAAAATGAAACTTTATTATGCTGTGACACTTCCTCATTGTGATGGCTCTGGTATAGTAATAAAAGCCTACCTGTGAAATGCAATGCTCACAGAGTATCTCTTACAAAAGTAGGACACAGTTTACTACAGTCTGCATTTAGGAATTCAGCTCTGCTTTAAAAGGGAACATTGTAGAAAGTCTCCAAAAAAATGCAGTTCTACAATAGATCTTCTAATTTTCCCTGAATGTCATAGAAAACTGTACGTCTCAAAGCAGGTGGTGTGTTTGATTATATACAGAGTGAGTGGCTGCTCTAATTCATTAAAACCTCCATAAACAAGCCTGCCTTTGTCCTATAAAGATGAAAGAGCAATGACTATAATGGGATGAAAGGTGTGCACAGCGATGAAGAAAGCTATTATAGATCTGTGTCCTTTTTAAACTCGTCCTGGCATGCACTGTTGACAAGGGAACAAAACAGCACAGATAAACCTCCAAAAAGTGCCTTGCTTCCACCTGTCCTTAAAACTACTGGGTTTTGCTTGTGCTCTTACTATTGACAGCAATTAAATAAAATAAGCATTTAGGATTTTGCATAAAGAACACTCTTGCATTTCTAAGCTGACAACAAACCCTGGCGGGTTGAAATGAATGAATATACCCACTGCAGTCACCAAACTGCATCAGGATGTCGATTATCGGGGGTTATGGCTTATACAGGTGAAACCTGCTGCATACAAAGTTCTCACGTAGACACAGACGTATCCAAAATGTAACTTTTATTTCACATTTATGGATCGATTCCACTCCTTTGTATTCAAAATCATCAGTGGCCTAAATATTAATTCTTTCTTATAACTCTTACATGAGCTGACAAGGAGACTCTTCCTTACATCGGCAATGGGGGACAGGAGCGCTGCAGTTTCACTGATGATTCAGTAAATTACTACACCTGAGGAGCAGGGCTAAACTCCCTCCCATTATGTACTTACATGTTTCATAAGGTTCTTTCCTCTCTACTGAAATGGAAAGCAAATAGTGAATTTCACTATTGTTATTTGAACATCTTTTGTCTTCTGCTCAGGACTCTGCTTGCACTCGGTGTAGGACCCAAGAACTATGGAGAACAGTGTTAGCAAGGTCACCCTTATCTTTAAAGTCAAATATTTGACTGCTATTGGTACTTTTGACTGCTCAAATATTTGATTTTAAATGTATCATTGCTCATCGGCTTAAGTATCCAGCAGTGACTAGACAAACACTGTAATTCCAAATGGAAAGCACCAGCTCTCATAGAGCACAGCCCCCGGGCCAGATGTAATTCCGAGCTTCCCACTGTGAAGCTTATGGCAGTTAATAAGGAGGCGCAGCTCATGCAAACTAGAGCTCTCCCACAGCGTCCCGTGGCTCCTTATCATGCAAGAATTGTGCCGGGATGGCTACCGTGTCTAATAATTATTAACGTGTGTCACAGAGCCTTTACAGCTGCTGAGCTTTTCAAGTTAGTTAAAGTCCTGGGATTAGAGAGGTGGTGGTTTAGGTGGTGATTTAATCTTTGCTGCCTCTGAAGTTCCAGACAGTGGAAGTGTCCAGAGCAGTGACATCCATAAAGGTGTTAATGGATTTATTGGAGATGGGGGTCTGTAATTCCTGGCAGGTTATGTGCCAGAGGTGTGCTCCTCTTGCACTTTGCGTTTCCCTTTGTTTGGGACAAAGTCTGAGCTGATCTTGTTTTGGAAATACAATTCAGGTTCTGCCTTGAACTTGCAGGCACCCAATCTGTACGTGTGTGGTTTGAGAGCCGCGCATGATGAGGTCTAAAAACGGATAGAGGGAGCCAGGTCTATAATTATATATTTAAAATAGAATGTGCACCCTGACAATGTTTTACTCAAATCCGGCCAAGTCAGTCCACACGGGTGTGCAATCTACAGCGAGCAAATAGAAATCAGATTGGGCCGTGGCATCCAATTAGAGAGGCCTAGTGAGGCGCATACAAAGCGTGCCAACTCTCGTATCGTTTGCATAAACCCATCCACATGTGCTTGTGAAAAGAGGCGAGTTAGCGGCATAAACTGGGGTCAACAGGAAAAGCTGCAGGAGTAAATAAGGATTTACTGTGGAATCCCTCCCAAGCCATTAGGAAAACATGTGCGAGCAGCTCAGCTCCTCCGGCCGAGGGAGCGCGGCGCTGGGATGCCGCAGGGAACCGTCCCAGCCATCCGTCCCCGCAGCCCCGGTGGCTCCGCATCCCGCAGGAGCGCCAGCCCGGCACCGGGAGCTGTGCGGGACCCGTGCCGTGCTCCTGCCTGGGTTTCGTGTCTTCCTTGGCGGTGTGGCATGTGGAGCAGACCTGCTAATCGTCCTGTTTAACTCCTACCTGCAAATCCCATTTCTGACGTGCAGCAGCTATCAAAGGGAGTAGACGACAAAGACCTCAGTGTGTCGGCATGTGTGGAGCGTGGGGAGAGCTCGCGGCTGTCCAAATGCTGTGCGGGGAAGTCAGAGCCCTCTCCCCGTCGATACCACTCAATTACTGCCCGGCAAAGCAGCCACCCTGCCGAGGGCCGCTACCTGCCCTTCCTTGCCCAGGTGGGCTGTCACCCACCTGACCCGCTGGGAAACAGCTCCCAGCCGNCGCTCCGACCCCAGCCCCGCCGAGAGCGGCACTCACCCAGGTTGACGAAGCTCATGACCATGTCAGCCTCGGTGAGGAAGTTGCTGTCCTGCAGGCTGGCCAGAGGCGGCCCCTGGGTGCTGAAGATGGGCTTGTAGGGGTAAGAGAAGCCCTCGCCGTCCTCGGCGGCGGCCCCCGCCGCCCCCTCCTCCACGGACATGGCATTGTAAAGGTCCAGCATGAACATGGGGGCCGAGTTGTGCTTGCCGTGGAGGTGCGGCCGCGGTCGGTGCGGCAGGCCGAGGATGGAGAGGATCTCCCGCTGCATCTCGCGGCG
>VXBC01013236.1:323484-360802 GCA_013399945.1 Ploceus nigricollis
AGGGTGTCTCTGGTGGGAGGAGCAGGCAGCAAAACCCAAGCGCTCTCTCTCGCTCGCCCGCTCCAAACCGCTTGGGAGAGAAAATCCCTGGAACTGCCTCGAGGAGGGACGTCTGCTCAGGTCGCTTTTCAGGATGTTTGTGGAGGCTGCGGGCTCTGCGAGAGGCTGAGCCGGTCCCGAGCGCCTAAATTGCCGTGAACGTCATTAAGGAGAAGACAGCCCAGGAGAGAGGGCGGTTTATGTATAAGGAAGGGGCCCAAACTCCCACAGACTTTATAGATGCGAGTACGTCGGCTGACTGCACAAGCACGAGTACACACTTCTTTTTCCTGCCTACTCTTTTTTTTTTTTTTTNGCTGGAGTGCACCTCGTTGTCCACCGTGAAGTCGGCGAGCACGCAGCGCAGCCAGAGGGCGGGCGCGGCGGCGCCCAGCACCAGCAGCCAGGAGGCGGGCTGCCCGCGCCCCGCCACCGGCATCGCNTTGCCGTGAACGTCATTAAGGAGAAGACAGCCCAGGAGAGAGGGCGGTTTATGTATAAGGAAGGGGCCCAAACTCCCACAGACTTTATAGATGCGAGTACGTCGGCTGACTGCACAAGCACGAGTACACACTTCTTTTTCCTGCCTACTCTTTTTTTTTTTTTTTAAGAAGTTCAGATTAGAAGAAACTGCCCGTGACAAAACAAACTCCATTAAATAATTTAAAACGTGATGATTACATATTCACCTACGTAGACACGTATGTGTGTGTCTGTGCACAGAGCCCCGGGTCACTTTTTCCAGCTGGCAGTGGGGAGAGTTAATGGAGAAGCGTTAGAAATCCAAAGGGGGAGATATTCTCTAAGAATGGTAAAACCAGGAACATTTACTTGAAATGTAACTGTCAACCTGTGCACACGGGTGGTTTATTCCATTACCCTGCACCTTTGCCTTCCCATTTCCTCCTGCTCCTGGTGCATGCCATTTTTGGGATATTGCCTTGAAATAGATTGTCAGCTTCTTACAGCAATGACTTTTTTAACTCAGTGGGTGCAACATCTACAGTAATGGAACCCCAGTCCCTAATTAGCCCAGGTAGATGTCTGCCGCAACAGTAATTAATAATAATAATAGTAATAATAATATCAGATGACAAATGTAAACTAATGCTTCCCAAATCTTACTTGGAAAGAAGGAGAAGTTAGGATGGTGTATTTGGGTCACTGAATGGAGCCTGAGGTAACCTCAGGCATCATACATATATACATTAAGTTTATGTTGACATTAATTCCTTGGGCAAAGGAGGAAGAAAAGGGGTGGAGGATAAAGCAGGTCAGCGTTTTTGGGGGTGTTTTTTGATAGATTTTTCATCTAATATTCTCAGACGAGCAACATCTGGTAGTATCCAGCACCAGATCCTGCAACTCTTTTGGAAACTAATATTCAGCACTTATTTTAGTTCTTTATGTTTCAAATCTTGGTGTGAACAGCAGGTAGCCAGTCAAAAAACTGCCTGGGAATCGTGATGAATGATATAATGTGTTTGTAGGCATGCATGTGCACCTCTTAATAACAGGGAAACTGAGGCATCACACAGAAATTACTCATGGCACTATTGAAATAGTGGTGGAACCAGCATCAAACCCTCAGCTCAGACCTAACACATGTTTAGGAATGGCTCAAGCTTGGGGAGGATGGAGGGGGCAGAGAGGTTGTGGAGCTACATCCACCTTAGGTAACATGAAAGCACTTGCTGCACTCACTGGTGCTGCTCAAAAATCCCCCCTGTCGCTGCCTGCCCAGTGCTCCCCACGGATGGAAACACCAGTACCCAGCAGCTGAATTTTGGCTGCCCAGTTAAGATCAAACTCTCCAGCATCTTTTGTACTTCTTGAGGAGCAGCACTAACCTGCTCTTCACCACGCATACATTTGCCTAAATTTCTTCCTTGCCTAGGGTGTGGTTTCTAGATCAATTTAAGCTGATTTAAAGCCAGGCTCCCCCTGAGAAAGACCTTTGTTTTCTCATCCCACCCCAGCCTGGACCTTCAGCTGTGCAACCCCACCCCTCTGCAATGCCGGTACCAACACTTACACACAGGTCAGAAAGCTGATTCTGTTTTTAAAATATTTTTTAACCCTTTGTGTATTTGCTTTTGCTGAAATAATTTTCTGCTGGATCAGCTTCTTTTCTGACTGACTCCGTGTTGTGGTGGAACGAGAGAGGCCACAGGAATGCACAGCTGGGGGCAAGGAGAGGGTGTCTGGGTCAGGCTGCTGTAGGAAGGGCAGACAGATGATTTGGGATCTCTCTGCTCTCCCTTTCAGCTGCAGACAACTTGATTTCTCTTCCTTTTTTGTTCCATGTAGACTGTTTTTCCAGAGTTGTGAGTGTTGGCTTTTCATCAAGCAGCAGTAGGACAAGGAGCCTTGCCTTTGGCATGGATATGAGATGAAACAGTCTGCAAGGATGGAACAGTGGGCTGGAGAGCAGGTGTCTCTGCTGCCTAAATTACTTGTACTTGAATTGCTTGTAGCTCCCATTTAAAAACTGACTAAACTTCAGGTCAGTGTTGTGCTCTGAAAGAAAGAAAAAGAAAAGTGTGGGAGGTTTCTCTGCTCACTCATTAAAACCTTAGGTAACTGCTCTGTAGGTGTCACTGGAGAAAGAACAGAGAACAAAAACTAAACCTTGAAACTCTTGATTTGACAAATTTCTTGAAAAAGTGATGTTTGAAACTATTTCCTTCTTGTTTTGTCTAAGTGGTCTGGGTTAGGCCACCTTTAGCTATATTCTAATTTAATGTAGGATATACTCTTAAAAGAGGGGCAATGTTGCAAGTGTGACCTGTGCTTTTATAGGAAGAGTTGGGAAAGTTTTCTCTTTTATAGAGTATTTTCTATGATTCTGCTGCACCCATACACCTTTTTATAAATGCATGGTAGCTGGCAATGGAGGTACTTAAAAGAGCATAACAAAACCATGCCAGCAGCATGGGATGGGAAAGTGAGTTTGTTAAAGAATAACTTTTTGATGTGAAGTCCCCAGCTCTTGCCTTCACCTTGCTTTGGGACACAACAAAGGGCAGCATTTATTCTGCTGGATACAATAAAGGATGATGCAGCTCAAACTGCAGTGGTTCAGCCCTCAGATCTGAGCTTGAATTTCAAATACCTTTCAAACAGAAAGGCAATCCAGTTTGTACCTTTTCTCATGGACGTCTTTCCCTTCCCTCCTTTCCTGCCTCCTGTGTAAACCCTATCCTGCTTCCTGTAGGATCAGTTCCACACAGGTTGCTGAAATATTGGCACCTTCATGTCACTGTCTTTTTCCTCCTCCTTCCTGGATCAATTAAGAAACCAGTTTTTCCTCTTAGTCTTCTCTACTTCTTTTGTGTAGCCTCCTCTTCTTGAGAAGGAAAACTAAATGCTTGTGATGAAGTAATCCCTGTTTGTTGGCACTTGCTGCTTCAGATAATTTCTATAAAAACAGACTCCCAATGTTTCTGGGGTTCTGCACAAGCCACATTACCAACTGAGTAACTTTTTGATCTCTCTGAGCTTTGTGTGCATGCTCCTACCTGAGTTTAGTACCAGCTACTACCATTTTTTTTGTTTGTGTGGAAGACAGAACATTTGGAAGTGTGTATTTAGGAGATAAATAAAGGGGATGATTTAAAAACATGAAATGCACAAAAATGTGCAGGTTTGTGCTTGGTGAATTTGTCATCCTCATGTACCCATGTAAGGCATTTGCCAAGGGCAGAATTTGGCCATTTGCATTCAGTTTTACCAAACGGGCAGTAAAAAGTGTGGGTTCTGCTCAGAAACTCATTTAATGACTTTTCAAAAATTAGACACAAAGCATTTTGTCCTCTTTTCTGCTGATTCAGTTTCAAGCTCCTTGTCTTCCTACTTTGATGTCCTCTTTTTAACTTTAACCATGGTTCTTTTCCATTCTGTTTTGCATCTTCTCTCATTTGTCTTGAACAAAGTGCAACTCCTAAATTACAGCAAACTTTTTTCTCCTTCCAAATAGTCTCACTAAACTAGCATGTGTTTGGGGAATTTTGAACTGTTTGTCTATGCTCTTTGCATGAAAAACATCAATACAGCAAAAAATAATAGCATTATTATTTGTATAAGAATGGATAATTAGCTCATGTATTTTTTTACACTGTATTGGGTCATTCTTATCAAAAGTTTCTAGTCATCTCTCCAGCATTGTTACTGAGAACATATTCACCAACATGAAGTTAATCACATTATGGATAAAGCCATTATATTAGCTCTAATCCAGGAATTTGAACAGATTTGGGTTGAGCTGTGCTCTGTTGGACAATACTGATCACGTTATAAAAATTAAGTGTTGATTCTCAATGCCACTGATCAGAGGAGAGTCAGAAATGCAATCTGTGGTTTGGGGTGTGAAAAAGGCATTATTACTTTCTGAGGATGCCAGTGAAAGCTAAAATATAATTTTAATGAAATGGGGCTATGGCACCGAATTCCATGTTCATCAGCTAGGGAAGGTGGATAGAGTTCAGCCCTTCACTTCCTAAAACTGGATCACCACGGGGATCCTTTTATTGCTGTTTATTTCAGAGAACATTAGGAATGAGTTCATGTTACTGAAACTTTTGCAATGTTACATTTATTATACATTTATATACAATTTGAATATTGGCATGTGCTATATTTTCTATATATGTTTATATATTGGTATGAGCATGCATACATGCATACAGTGTACTTCAATCATCTCTTTAAACTTTATTTAACTAAACTATTTCTGCAGCATAGATACAGGCAAGGGAGTATTGTTTAATGTAGACTCCAATATTGCCAAAGCAGCTCGAAGAAAACTGAATTTAATTTTGTACTATTAAATTATTGTGTGCACACTTGATTTGGCTGACGCTTTTGGCACCAGCCCAGGCATTTCCTTCGTTGGTAACATTGTAATCTGAACGTCTGAGATCTCAGGCTTATATTTGTGAAAAGCTAAGCTGGGCACGAGCTCGGACGTCACTGGTGGGAGCGGATTTGAGTTGTGCTGCAGCACCTTGGAAATGTGCCTCTGAAAATCTGCTTAGCTGTTACATTTTCTTACAATAAATGGTGATCTTTGCTCCTACAGACATTCAGGATTCTTCTTATTAACATATATTTATGTCTTTTTCAGTTTTCTGCTGTTTGCATTCACTAAAGGCAGGGATGTTTGCTATTTTTTATACTGAACAAAAAGCATATAAAACATATTCATTTTTTTCAAAGGGAACAATAACTGATCCCGACCTGTGAGTGCAATGGGATGAATTTGGATGGCTTTACTTTTTCTCTCCAGGCAGGTGCAGAGTAATACCTCAAAAGAGCCATTATTTTGTGCCTTTATTCCAATGTGTACATAAATGCTTGCATAACCCTTGCACAGCTGCTGTACAAACTACTCATGCCACAAGTATTAGTAATCCTAACAGGGGAGGTTGCATGGAAAATTGGGGTGTGTATGCTAAACCATATGTACCATGCCCCTGAATCATAAAACTCGTGTTGCTGGAGCAGAGAGATCTTTGGAGACTGCTGGTTTTACAGGTCTGTAGGAAGCAGGATTATATACAACAGCTGCACCCCACAGCTTCTCTCCTGTTGAGGCTTATCTTGTGCATTTCAATAAGGAGGAAACAGAATTTGGTCCAACATTATCTTATATGGTCTCAGCTCCTACTTTTATTTATATTTCATTTCCATAGGAACAATTATTTTCACAGTTTATTTTGAATACGCATTAGAGCCACTCCAATTGGAAGCTTTGAGCTGCCAATTCCAAGCTGCATGGGGCTGCAGAGACACAATGTGCATTTTTTTGTTTCTGGTTCCGCCTCTAAAATAACTTTCTTTATATCTGTGGTGATTTATAGCAGCGTTCCTGAACCAGTCTGGAGGAAGATGGAAGCTGGAGATTCATTTGATTCTCCAAAGCCCTGGCCACAAGAATCCCCTCCCAAGCAGAGCAGGGCAGCAGGGCTTGGCCCCAGCTCTGCAGGGCTGGGGGAAGGTTCCAGCTCCCGGGCCGGCCGAGGGAGGAGGTTTGCCACATTACGAGTGGCTGCGTGAAGCAATCTCCCAGACCTTTAGCAGCACAGAATCATGAATCAGGAGGATTTAAAAATAATCTGAAAGCCAGTTTCCTCTGCTGGCGTGTGTCGGTGCAGCACTGTGTGAGCAGATGGAGGTGTGCGTGTTTGCACCCACGCAGGAGCTCCCCGTGGCTGGACGTGGAGCGCTCGGTGTCACCGCTGCCCCTTTTGTGGAGGTCCTTCAGTTGTAAGAGCAGTGCTGCAGGAGTTTATCTTGCCGAGACTGGCACTTCTAAGTTTTCAGCCAGAACAAATGCGCTTCCTAAATGGTGCTCAGCGTGCACTGAGTTGGCTTTGTCAAGTGCATCTTTTCAGCATTCATCCAAAGCCCTTTCTGCAGTTGTCTGAGCCCCATAGGCGAATATATACTGTTAGACTATTAAGATAATTTTTCAGTTAAGACATCGTCAAACTGCAAGCGGGACAATAGAAACAAAACCCCTTTTGTTCTGACTAAACTGTTCCTAATGACCCCCTCTATAAACAGTGGCACCAGCGGAGGTCTCAACAAGGCTCTTCATTGAGCCCCCTTTCAAAAGGACAAGCAGAGCAGAACATGGGGCAGAAACTCTCAGAGTTACTGCACTTTACTCCGCTCTGGTGGTCTGACCGCAAGAGAGAATCTGTTGTTTTTGTTGTTCAAGGCACCCAAAAAGCATAATTTAAAAGCATGGATTTCCACAGTTAGCATCCTATAAAGAGTACTAAATATTTGGATTGTCGGGAAAAGAGCAGAAGGAAGCAGTTTGGATGTTTGTTTTTTTGTTTATTTAAATTAAGGAGCTATAAAATAAACTATTTAAAGTTCCATATAAAAATTTAACTTATTTCCTTGGGATAAGCTGCTGTCTGCTAAGCTCATGAAAATGTAAAATCCAGAGAAGTTAAGATTTTTACATTCCAGAAAGATCCTCACGTTTGTTTTGGGGGTAAAAACCATCTTCGTGAATAACATGTTTATCATGAGCAAGGGAAAGGTTTCAGTTGTTTAATGTGTACAGAAATTGAAGTTATGATGATAAACTGAAACCACACAGGACCAAACTCCTGTTCTTCCAGCTGAGTAACTGCAGGATACGTGCAGCACAGGCAGTGTCCTCACACAGATGAGGGCTATGGAGATTTTGAATCACTTCCTGATTATTCCTGTCCCTATTTCCATGTCCTGAATACATGAGGAGAAGAGCATAGGAGACCTCCCACTTCAACAAAAACCTGTTTACAGAGCATCTTACTGTCTGTAATTGGGAAATGATGACAAGTCAGACAGCAAACATCCCTAATTTGGACGGTTTGGGAATTTACACTGGCTACATTTGCAAGTAGAAATGCCAGTTTCTTTTGAAAGAATTTGGGGTTTGTGTTTTAATATCAGATTTAATAAGGGTATTTCTAACTTGAAGTGTAGGCTACTGCTTTATTTGGAAACAAGGAGAGATTGAGGACGGAGAAGAGAGAAGAACATCCATTAAGACAGGAAGTACATATTGAGTAAAGGCTAAATCATGAAGAAAAGTAAGAATATTCAGAACATCTTAAAAATTCCATGATGTGATGGGGGTCTGAGGGCACTCTGCCATCTTTGGGAGGAGTTCAGCATTCATAGCTCTAAGGTTTTGGTTTTTTGGTTAGGGATAGTGCCTACACTCTTCCTTTGTAAAGTGTGGGATGGAAGGTTTCAGTGTGTCCTGGAAAAAGGAAGGATTTGGGTAAGTCCCAGGATGAAGGTCCAGTGCCCTGTGACAGGATACTGAGAGAAAGAGAAATGTCAAAGAAATCTTTAAGAGATTTTCAGTAGAAACAAAAGAATCTTTGTGAAAGATACTCTTAGCAAGTCTAATGGAAGGAATGGGGACGCAAAGCGAATTGAGAGGATTTGCAAGTTGTTTCTAAGCCTTGAGGCAAGAACAAAAAGCTGAGCATTTACTGTTTACTATATTTGGTAGGTATGGAAGAGCACTTTGGCCATCGAGGGGGCTCATAAACTGCAGAGCCTCATTGTCTCCTGACTGCGTTGTTGTGCTGGGGGTACAGAAAATGCTCCTGTTAAAGGACAGTTCTGAGGAGGAGCAGCTGAGACTTGACCCTGCCTTTTGTGAAAATGCTGTTTTCACAGCAGCACGGCCGGGATCCATGAGCACATACCCGTGTTTCCATGAATCTGATTTTATTTTTCTTGTTTGTATGCATGTAGGCGTGATCCAGAGTGTGGTAGCTCTAGTTTTCAGGATTAAATATGGTAATTGCAACAAGATAGCAAGAAAGTACAGTATTTATTTTGTCACATCTTTTCTTAAAAACACACATTTGAAGACAGTTTTTACTGAAAATTTCTAGGAACAAGATATTAACTGTATCTGACTAAAATTTGCTGCCTCAGAGAAGTCGAAGTGGATCGACAAAAGAAAAAACATATTTTTTTAATCTAGCTAAATAAGTTTATGGGAATTAATCAATCAAACAGAAAAAAAATTAATAGATTTTTAACTGTTTAATGCCCTGTAAAGCAGATTTTATTTAGCATTTGATTAGCCACTCTTATGGTTAGGGATCACATTAGAGAAAAACAAGTGTGTCAAAATGATAATTTTCTCCAGTTTTCATATGCGTACATGAGGAAAAAGTAACAACTTGAACTTTATATTAACTTTGACTGTTGTAAAATTGCTTTCTCTTGAAAGTGATGGATCTGGTTATACATGCATCTCCTGAGCCAAAGTATTCTTCTTACTCTCTTCCAAAAAATGTTGTGATTCACTTAGTTTTTAATAATGTTAATAGTTTTTTTATCCCAGTGCAAATAAAAGCTTATTGCAAGCTTTCAACCTATACTAACAGCAGTAGGACACAGGTATAATTTGTATTTGCAGACTTTGGTGGCAGCCAATTCTTTATGTCATGCCAAAGCAATGTGTCTTATTTACCTTTTTGGATCCCTGTAAAAGCAGCTTATGGGCCCCAAAGGCCTGTGAAGTAATTTTAAAAATCAGTGATATAGGACAATACAGAATGCACAAATCAAATTAATTTTCCCTGTGCAAGAGCTAAGTATCTCTCACTCTTCTAAAGGCCAGCAAGTTGGACCGAGTTAGAAGAGAAGAAATGAATTGAAGAGTTAAGGGTGGTGCACTGAGAATTAGAGTTGACCAGAAACAGAAAAAAAATCTAGTGTATAAAAAAATTAATGGTTTTGACATTTGTTTTAGATTTGTCACAGAATGATTTAAAAAACAAAACATGAATAGAAAGAATGAGACATCCCAGAATAGCCAACATCCAGTGGCTAGGGTATTTACTTGGGCCCTGTCCAAGGAGTGCTTTATGGGATTTGGAGCAGACATTTGACATAATGTTTTCAACATTATTTTTGTCAGACAGAAATCTGGGCTCTGTAGTGGGTTGAAAAAGAGCTTGCTTGGAGTCCTGTGCTTTGTAGGTGAGACTTAGTCACCAGCTGTTTCATCAGGCAGTTTCTCTTCAGCCTGGGGAATTTTATTTATTTATATTTTTAAAAATAAAATAAAGTAGCTGCATGGAGAATAGACAGTTATTCTGTTGTGTTTGGTAGGGTGCTAGCATATATTTGGGTACACTTCTGGCTTTGGGATTCTTATAAATCATCCCTCACACTTCTACTCCATTCTCATTCGGAACAGATTTTTCTCATGGAAATATCTGAACCTACCTAACTGTACTTCCATGGAAATCAGCAAAAATATAATTTTTTTTGCAAGTTAGCGTTTTCTGATAGAAAAAAAGCAGTTTGTCTAAAAATTCTCAACCAGGTTTTCTGAGGTGAGATCTTCCTCTGTATTTGACAAATGAGAGGTGTTTACCTTCAGTATTTTTGTAGGTTGAAGAAGAGATCATAAGTGAAGTGTGCTCTGGGGTGATGAAATCTGGTTGGTAAATTTGTGGAAACTTTGTAAGAAATATCTAGAGCAAAATATAAGATATTGGTGACTGTCTCTCAGCCCTTAACTGAAATTAGGTTAAATTCGGTATGTGGGGGGAAAAATCAGAAAATGCGTTGAAAGGTGGAAATTTCAACCCTTCTCCTTTGCTTTGCAAACACAGATCTTTCAATCTAATCCTTTCATCCTTGTTCCCACTCTGAATCTCATCAAGCCACTGGACACACATGTTCAGCTTCCCTTTCTGGTTTAGCCTGTGCTCCTGCCAGCCTCCCACTAGTTTGTATTCCTTCCTTCCTGCTCTGTCTGACATCCAGGCCTGATCCTCCCACAAAGGCTCTTCCCCAGCGCTGGGCACCCTTGGGCATTCTTGACTAAGAACTGAGACTTGCAAGTGTCCCAGGGGACTCTAAAGGTGTTTGCAGAGGTGGGGAACATGTGTTTCATCAGACACAGCTCCACACCTCAGCACGCTCCGTTCATTAATCGGCAGAACTCATCTGAAAGATGTTTACCACATCTGAGACTGGTTTTTGTAATACTGGGTTAATGACCCTGCTTGGAAACAGTTATCCCACTTCTGTAGATGAGGTTGGTGCAGTGCAGGACACTTTGTAATAAAGCCTGGTCACAGATCATGAATGCAGTCAGTGCCTTGTTTCCTAGAAGAATCAAGTGGAAATATATTTGGCACCAGACATTAAATGTCGCTTGCCCAACTCCCCAAGCAGTTAGAAGATATTGAACAGTATTTGGGGGAGCTGTATTTGATGTCACATATGTCCCTCAGCTCCATTCCCTTGTCCAGATTCAGTATCTATAGTGTTTCACTTTTATGAAGTATCTAGAAGTGAAAATTCGTGCAGGGACAGCAAATCTATCTCAGTCATCTCCAGCCCAGGTGTAGCTGTGCTAATTCGCTGACTGAGAAATAAACCAGGGTAATTATCTACTGAGAGGCAGAATTTATTAGGTCTGATGCAAGTGTCTTGTTGTGCTCCTAGAACCTGGTCCAGCTTGTTTTTGAGACCATGCAGGTAGTCTGGACAGGTGCTGCACACACTGTAAACAAGATTCTACTGACTTCTGGTCAGTGCAGATCCTATCACACCTCTCGGTCTGGTTCCCTAGGGAAATCACTTACACAATCTAATTATTTGTCTGACCCAGTTTCCAAGATGCTGACACACTTGTCACAGGTTATGTAGATGATTTGGAGACACTCACCAGTTGTCCTTACCAGTTTTGCAAGAATTAGCATCTAAGGAGAGGAAGGAATCCTTATTAATTCTCCCACTGAGGGAGAAGGGAGAGTTCAGCAATTGTTCATTGTGTTTGACAGCAGCAAGGCTCTCCACTGATTTGCACATTGCTCTGATATTCCTTGGTGAAAACACTGCTTCATTCAGCTGCCAAATCAGAAACAAAAGTCAAGGAATGGCTGGGAGAAGATGCCAAGGCATGCTACGGTATTCCCCAGGGAATGAGGGAGCCTGCATATGTTCTTGCAGAGGGGAGGTGAGGGATAAAGGGGGCTGGAGGGATTGGAGTGGGGATATGGTGGAGGACACCTGGGGTTATTCCAGTAGGGAGATGTAAGAGCTGCAACATAAATCCATGAATAACCAAGCTTCATTAGCTCCACTTTCAGGGAATAATTTGTTAGGAAAATACTGAAGACTTTATTTTGCTGTTTTGGATACATTTACACGCTGATTTAACCCTCCTACAACTCCTGTAGCAGTCAGGGCTGGTACACCACCTTGCTGTTACACAGCAGGCATCTGCTGTTATTTGACCTGAAAAGATCATTATAGGAGCTTTATTTGCTGTGCATTTAATAAAGCTGTAGCTGTTGTGACTATAACTCATGGCTCCCATGTCATTCCGCAGTGGTGCAACCAGCGATTCAGCATTCCAGGCCCATCAGTTCAAAGGGAAGTGTGAGGGACGCCAAGGTATGCCAGAGCATTGGGACTTTTATTGCTCCTCTCCTGTTAGGAAGATACATTCTCGAGGAATTGAGAAGTACAAAGCATCCTCAGACCTTGTAGTGCAAAATGTAAAAAGTGGTGTTATCTGCAGAAAGTGGACTTTAGATTCTATCAGCGCACATTTAGCATAAAGCATTTCCTATGGTAATGCCTCTCACTTTCCCAGACTTTTAAAGGCTCCAAGTGGCACACAGGCTGCAGACCGCTTTGTAATGTTAATGAATCATCTTAATGGACTGTTTTAGCAGAAACATTCATCACCTTTTGTCCCACAATGATTTTTTTTTTGTTATACTTAAATGGTTAAGTAGGCAATAAATGCCTATCAGACCAACCACTATGCTCTAGTAATCCACCTCACTATAAATCACCAGTGGATTATTATTGTCCTGTTTAATTAACACTCTTAAGGGATTCTGTCATTGGATAGACTTTCACCTTGCACAAGAAGGCATTAACATTTGAAATAAGAAGTGTGTTTATGTGAAAAGCATTAATCAGCATGACCTGGAACTGGTACTGGTGGGTTGGATGAAATATGTGCCTGTGTCCATGGGTGAGGGGTCCTTACATCAGTGTTCAATGGAAGCTATGGAATACTTACCTAAGTCATACCAAATGGTAGTTCCAGAGTGATCTTTAATTAGGTCTAAAGATATTTGGCTATATTTGGTTGAAAACAGCAAGCTTAAAAATTTTAATTCCAGTAGTTAGGAAGGCAATGGTTTTGTGAGTTTGTTTGTGGTTCAGTTCAGTTTTTAGAGGACTGGATCAAACACTTTTCTTTTTCTGCAACAAAAGGTGAGAGGGGAATTCTGATCCTGTTCCTCCTGTGTGATCTCTTTTTAGACTTCCCAGCCACAAAGAGTAAGCCAAGCAGCCAGAGTTCCTGGGAAGGACAGGCGTGTCCAGAGGCTTGGATGCTCTTTGCAGAACAATCCCAGCAGCTTTTTTGCACACAAAATTCCCACACTGGGACACGAGCTCTCAATATACAAACATTTTTGTACCTAGTACCGCTCGATGATGGTTTTCTCCTCCTGGCAGCTTGGTTTTTTTCCCCTCATATAAGACAATTTAATGCATTTACAAGTAATTTCCTCATCTTTTGTCAGGAGAGGAAGACATTTGAAAAAGGCTCTTGTTAAGGCAGTGTTTCCCATCCATGAAATCTTATCCTGCTCTCTTTGATTTTGTTACATTGGTAATACCAGTAGTGCATTTGCCAACTGCTCCTTCTTTGGATTCCAGCACTAACAGCAGCCTTGTGAGATAACCCACTGCTGAATTTCATTTTACAGACAGAGAACTGACATGTGCAGAGATTTTCTGAGGTCTTTAAAAGTCAAAACTAGTAGCAGAGCTCAAGAGATCCTGGTTCTTGTCTGCACACAGACCTGGTATGCACATCCCATTCCTCCTGGCATTTTCATTCAATTATTTCCCAGTATGGACTCCTGCAAATTAAAGAACAAATAAAACTGCTAAGTGGAACACAAACACACTAAATCTTTTTAATTAAGAGATTGAATCTCTTAGTATAAATTCATTTCCTGAAACAAAACTCCAATTATGTAAGATTAATTCTTTCCTCTGAGATTGCAGGGATTTATTGACTAACAAAATCTTCTATTGCGTAAATGGAAATGTGCTTTTTAATGCAGCCTGCTGCTCAGAGGCAAAACCATAGCATTAGCCTTTTCACTGGGCATTTTTGTTTTAGTTGCACGCTAATCTGCCAGGTTTCTTTCTATTTGTAACAGGAAAGGGGTGAAATGGTTCACATCTGACCATGTGGTAAGTAACACAAAACACTAAAGGAGTTTAAACAAGATGAGAAATTAAACTAAGCTCCCAAAAAGCCTGTTGTGATTGCAGGAGGAATTGTAATGACAGAAATAAGAATATCATGTATGCAGGGCAGTGTTGTGTGGAGGTGTGTGTGTGTGCCATTGATCACACAATAGTTTTTTTCAAATCATTTAACACAGATGCACAAAATCCACAGAGTTTCAAGTGCAGGCACGTCCAGAGAAGAATCTCCTTCATTCCCTCTAGTCACACCCAGCTCATTAAATCCATCACTGCCTTGCAGTAAGCCCCAGGGTTCAATCCTTTCTAGAGTACTGTTACTATCCAACCTTTTAGCTCATGGAGTGGGCAGCCAAGATTTCATGTCTATGCATATGGTAGGACTCATAGCCAATATTTCCTACAGTTTCCTCCTCTCCATCCCAATCTGGATATACATAATAGTTTGGTTATGTTCTTGGGGTTTTTTGAGCATTTTTGGGGGGGCTGTTTATTGTTGTTGAGGTTTTTGGGGGGTCTTTTTGGATAGGTAAAACTTCAGTGTTGCTTTCAGATTACTTTCTTATATCCTATTCCAATGACCTGTATGAGGGTGGCAAGTTAAAAGGTAATAAAATCGGGAATCTGTGCTCCATGTAAGTAGCTGGCCATGAGAAACTGCAGCAGGGATGGATATTGAATGACTTCAATAGTCCAGCCAGGTTTTATCAGAACAGGTCATCAACCTGTAGGCTGCCTAAACCTGTTCCACTGCTTCCCCATTGATTAAATATCTGGAAGCATTTACACCTATATCAAATTCTCCATAATCTATTTTATCTTAATGACACCCAAGTTCTTTGTCAAGGGCAAAAAAGTTCCCTCCAGTGGTGAGAGAGGATGGTGTATCTCCTTAGTGTACTTCAGTACATTGAATTTCCTAGAAGCCAAACTATGATCTCAGGTTCTCATGGGCTGAAATAATAGCAGGACTGCAGGGATATAAAGGAGGTAAAACCTGCCTGTGTACGCCCAGATGTTTAGGAATTTAAAAGTGGGTTTTTTTCATTGGATTGCAGACCTGAGAAATACAGAGGAAAGGAAGGAATAGAGAGAATAGAGAACTTCCAGCCAAGTTGTGATGGCCAAAAATCCTTCTGAATCTCTATATCTGTATCATCAAAGCAAGACAAAGGGTTTTGCCTGAAGTTGTCACCTGTTCCTGTCATTTGGGGATTTCCACTCTCTTTCCTCTGTGTTTGGGCCCAGCCTATTTTCCTGCTCTCCCTCTCTGCCCCAGACAGAGATGCAAACATCCTGAGCCCTGCATTCCCTCTATCTTTCTTTAGGCTCCTAAGTGGTTCTGTCTTTTTTTCCCATTTTCACCCTCTTTTCTTTCTTTTTTTAATTTTCTTTTCTTCCTTCCATAGTCCATGACAATAGGAGTCAGGGGAAGCAGTGTGGAAATACATTAAAATTCCAGAAAAAAACCCACCAAAAGTTCATCCTAGTGGCATGGCAAAGGTGGAAAAAGGCTGATTATTCACTGTCTTGTTCAACATCATGAGTAAGGAGCATCATAACTAATTAGGAGATGGCAGGTTCAAGTACACACATCTTTGAGAATGAGCAGTTAACCTGTGGAACTCCCTGTCACAGGATGTGTTATGTTAAAAATGTGCATGAAATCCATTTAAAAAACTCTGATGAATACAAAGACATCACCAGAAGTCCTTGAATACAAAGTCCCACCAGTTATTCCAGAAGTCTTTGAGTCATAAACGTATTGGGAATACATCACTAAACACTGTTTTTGTACTATTCTCATGATGTCCAGTATTTCTTGCTGCCAGAAGGAGAACATTAATGTAGGTGGACTTTGGATTAACAAGTATAATAGGTCTTATGCTTTTTATTAAGAAGAGAAGGCAGGATGCAATTTATCCTTTAGTTGTCAAACAGGACTACAAAGTGTTGTGGTGTTTGCTCTCCTCTTACTTTTTAATCCCTTAATCCAATCCAGTGAAGTGTGGTAGATGTTTCTTATATTTTGTTGCCAACTGTTTTAAGAAGTTCATACAAAAGCTTCTCTCATCAAGAAAATTTATGTGTGGGCACATGAGTCCTTGCAGCAGTATATTGAAGCACAGAGACATTGTTAAATCAGATCCAAACTGATGGACTCAGTACAACAGGGGTAAACTCTCAGGAATGGGTTTAGAAAAAGAAAAGTTTCAAACACTAATCAATGTAATAAAGCACAAATCTATATTTATATATCTCCAGACATTATCTTTACCATTACAAATTTTCTGTGGAGAAAGCCTTAGTTTGCCTGTAGGCAAATCCATGTCTTGAGTTTTAACTGTAGAGATAATTATGTCACCCATGTTGTAAACATTTTGTGTTTCTTGAATAGAGAGTCTGTATGGAAAATATTAACCACTGGTCTGAGGAAACTGAAAAGTTGCAAAGGAAAGGAAACCAATTCTCTCAGTGGGTAGTGAACAGCTGAATGGTTGGAACTGTGTTTAGGAAGCACTAAAATTGCTATAAGCCATCTGAAAAGTGCTACTGGATTTAAAATCCTGAGGGAAAGGTGAAAACTTGCTAGTGTCACAAAGCACCTTAAATGGAATATCTGTAGTTTAAGTGATCAAAATTAACCCCTTTACTCTCGCACACATGTGGTAAACCAATGCTTAGATAAACATCACAGCTGATGTAACAAATACCTGAAAGTGCAGGTAATAAATACAAGAAAAAACCTGTCTTGATTATTCATGTAACTGCTTCTAGTTAATTAGCATGCTCGTGGTTTTTGGGCCAATGGAGTTTTGCAGTTTCTTTTCAATTGAGTTTTTTTTCAACTTTTCTTTTTAATCCCATTGGACACATTGATGCAATAGTGCCCAAACAATTGAATGAATTCATTGTGAAGAGCTAATTTTTTGATTCAGAGATGATAGTCATTATTGCATTGCAAATTAAGCACTACTGGGGTTTGCTTGTAGAAAAAGAATTCATTCCTCAACAAAAAATGGCATTCTGTCAACTACTAATTGCATACAAAGAATTTTAAACAAAACCAGGTAACATATGTATGTAACATGCCTGTAAAATTAAATGTGTGTAATACTGTAATTTGTGTAATATTAAAGGTAGGAGATATCTGAAACAATAAGAAACCAGAGGATAGTAATTTTTTGTTTTTTATTAGGTATTTCAGCTGTACTCATACTTGGGTTTTGCTTTTGTAGTTTTTTGAGGGGGTTTTGTTTTTGCTTTTCAAAGAATGCCTGAAAAATGAGGAACATTTTTTCCTAATTTTCAACTGAACCTCCCACGCTGTGATTTATGGCCATTGCTCCTTGTTGTGTGTTATGACACTACCTACCCTGAACTTGGCTGTCATCTCTGTGACTGCTGTGCAGGCAGAGACCATCCCTGGCCTCTGTTTTGCCAGGACAAGCAAGCCCAGCACCTTCAGTCCCTCCATTTCGACCCTGTGCTCTTGACCCAGAGTATCCCAGCACCTTCCACTGAACCTCCTGTCGATTCTCCACACTGCTCTAGGACTGGGGGAGCCAAAACTGGGCACAGCATAACCAGCCCCATCTATCTGAGTTTGTCCAGCCTCACTGCCAAGTCCCTGCTGGGTTCCATCACTGCCTTTTTCCTGGCCAAATTGGTACACAGAAGTGTCTGGGAGCTGCTCGTGCCTGTTCAAATCAGTGTAAAAGAGGGTTTGAGAACTTCAGCCTTTTTCTCCTTGTAATCTTTAGGTCACCATCCTAGCTGTTGGCAAAGCCATATTTTTCTGTTGTACTTGGCTTTGGAGACACTGACTTCTGTGCAGGACACACCAGAGGCAGAAACTCCATCCCTCTATTGCCACATAGATAGAGGCATGACTAGAAAAAAGGAGAGTATGACAGGTTTTTCCGCGGATGAATAACTTCTGTGCCCTGGGGACTGTAAATAGCTGGTATAAATCAATGCAAATTGGCTATTACTAATCCTGCCAGTAATGAAGTGAGAATGAATGGAGTACAAAGATGAACTTTACATATCGTTAGCACCAATCTGCCTCGCTGCATTTATGGGCAAGGCTCTACCTAGGAGGTCAGTTGGCAAAACTTACAGGTTTTTCTCTTCAAAATTATGCATTTGTCCTGCACAGAAATGTCTCTCAAACATCAAATCCATTTGGGGATTTTACAGTTATGAAAACTTGAAAACAATTGTTTCATAATTTCTCAAGCACTCAGCAGCAAGTACTTTTATTACAGTGCTTTAGCATCACAGTATATAATTTAATATGTTTATTATAAGTGTCATATAAAACACTGAAGTGTATAATTTCAGAGTAAAAGTTCACTTTCAGTTTAGCTCTCAAACAGAAAGCAGAATGATCTGCAACACAGAAAAAAAAACAAGACTTCTGTTACTGCATAACAGGAGAAAATTAACATGAATGAGGATAATGACTGGATATTCTGCAAGAACATTTCTGATGAAGCAGACACTAACTATAGAGGTTATGAAAAGAGAAGTTTTCCACTAGGATTGGAAATCAGTTTGACTCTCCATAAATATGGGGTTTTGCATAATTTTAAAAAATTTATTCTACATTATCAGTGACTAAACACCCCTTATAGGAGCACAGTGACCTCTTTGGTTTGTGTTGTGTTGTTTTCCTCTCCACACAAGGAGAGTAAGTGAAATATGAAGGTTAAACAAGTTCCTGAGAGCACTGAAATGAAAAGATGGGAGCAGGTTACAAAAACCTGGTCAGTCATCCTTCTCCAGTCTCTGAATTTGAAGGTTATGCCCTTGTTCTTAAAAATACTTTCAAAAAATGAAGATTTTGATGTATTGGCCATCACAAAACAGCTGAAATATGCAGAAAATCAATGTATTTAACACTTAAAGGAATGGTTCTCTCCTGCTTGAATCTTTCAGAGGGAAGAGCCAATATAGTGTAAGAGCAGCTGTTCAGCAACACCTATTATTTGCTTACATTTCATGACTAACATGAGGCACCCATCGTTAAAATGAGAGTTAGGAATTGGCTCTCCTGATTTACTTCCTAGCATTCCATAATTTTGCTGAGGATATGATCTCATCCAGCTCTCCACACTACCTAAGAATCTGGACTGGTCGATGAGCACGTTAATTTTCCTTCTGATGAAGTATCAAACTTCACTAAAGAGCTGAAAGATAATCTTCAGTTTAATTTATAAAGAAAGCTTTAGATATTATTTTCTTAGGACTAATGGATGGTGGATAGTATCTTCAGCAACATCATTTCTATATTTTTTATTTCTTCTTGACATGTTAGGGTCCCAATCTGGCATTCCTGGCACTCAAAACTCCTCACGAATGGATCCAAACATGGAAGCATTTCAGTACAATGCATGAGAGACCCTGTAACATTACAGAGTAGAGGACATGCAGGAAAATGTTGAAAAATAAATTAACACCACATCAGATTTTTAGAAAGGAACTCTGTTAACGGATGCTAGACCCACTTGTCATGCATCTGTTCCTAAGGCACAAACAGGAATTCTCAACCTAGCCAAGTACTGCTGGCAGCAAATGGCTATTTCTTGTTCATTTATTGTTTATTAAAATGAATATGCTAACATCAAAAAAGCCTGAATTTTGCAGAAGCACAGAACTGTTGTATATTTCCTTCTAACAATGTGTATGATGTTACCACAAGGCTGATGATTGAGATGTGAGATCCAGCAGAGACTACAGCAAGTAATTTTGTTAATATTTTTGCACTGACTTAATTAGAAATGGGGGGGTTTTTAATGATTTAGTTAAACTGATGCAACATCCTGTAATGGGCATAACCTTGCAGATGTAGAGATGTCTTAGTATGTAAGTAATCATAGTAAATTATAATAATATATCTTATATTAGTAAATTAAATAAAGGATCTTAATCAATTGCATCATGATCTTATTCAAAATTCCCTTTCTACTTTCCCATTTTGCCATATGTTATATATCAGACAAAAAGTATTTTTCTGTAAAAAATAAACCAAGCACACTACAGTTATGCATGGACACTGTGCATTTCTCTATGTGGGAAAAGTGACCAAAATAGTTATTTCTGAATAAACTCTCCATAATAGCTCCCTGTGTGGATATTCTAGTCTGGAAAAGTCATGGGTCAAATAAGTCATTGTAGAACAGCTGATCCTGCAATAGCAATTCCAGTCCACTTTCAAGTGTAGAAAAGTCCTTAGTCAACAGCTCCAAACTCCTCTTTCTGCCAGAAGACTTTTCTCTTTAGAGAATAATATAAATCTGTTCTATTCAATTCTTTAAGGCCCAAATTCTGCACTGAACTTCCTTTGGGAACAATACATGAGATCAGTCAGGGAGAACTTCATATTACAGGAGTTTGTATTTATGTGCACAGACTCCACGGTTTTATTACACAGACATTTCATTAACACCTTCCTGTGGCTGTGAGCTGTACACACCTTTGGCTGTGAGACATCTGGGTGATTCCTCTGTTCCAGTGCCTCCTAGATCCCTAAAGCAGCAGGCAGAAAGCTGCCTGGAATAAGATCCATCAAACCAAACCTAAGGTGTTTGGTGGCTGTCCTGGCCAGCAGCAGTGGGACAAGGCAAAGCAGGGCAAAATGTCACCCCTTCCTCCATGCCCAGGTGCAGGGGATGGGTCACAGCTGACACTTTTGAGTTTTCTCTGAGAACAGAGAAAAGAGTGATCTGTGCAGAAAGACTTGAAAAATGTTTGAATGGGTTCAAATTGTATCCTGAAAAAGCAGTACAGATTCTTCACTGAAGGCTGACCAGCAATCTCACTGCATCCAGCACTGCTTGTGAACTCAGTAAGACATGCTTTAGGCTGAATTCATAATTATATTTGAATCATGGTTTTTCTCTTCTCCAGTAGGGAAAAAAAAAACCAAACAAAACTAAGATAAGACATCCATGCTATTTTTTTATTTTATATACTTTATACTGAGTCTAAGACCCTCAAAAGCAAAGGTTGCCATTTATCCAAAATTACATCACAGTGCCCCTGGCGTTTTTGTGGTGTGGACCAATTAACATTAGTAGCTTAATTAAAATCACCAAATGCATTTTAAAGAATGACATAAGGTTGATTTTAATCGAGACTTCCAAAAATGAAGTAGAACGTTAATCAACTGCCCCACCCACCATTTATATGGCCCACAGTACTCAGTGTCAGAACTCCTACATCATCCTCTGACTTCATTTCCCCCAGGGATTATTAAATAGTTAATAACAACTGTCTGAAGTCCACCCCAAGTTTTACCTGTTGGCAGAAATCTGGGGTCATGACACTACTAGTGTAGCATTCCCATAAATGCAGCAGATTTAGGTTCAAATAGTTTTAATGTACAGCAGGTGGCATTTTTGTATTTAACGAGTAGAACCACACCTGAGTGTTCATGCTTTCTAGGTTTTTGCCAACAAAAGGAAAACAGAAAATAAGACATTTTGCTTTTTGAAAGCCAGAAGAAATGGTGCAGCTGTTTTCAAGATTGCTATTTTCAAGCTGTCATATGAGCATGGAACAGAAGCCATTGTTGCTTTCCAGTTATATTTTAGTACAAATATCTTTCATTTGTTTGTTTCAACATATTTCCCCTTCAACACATTTTTTTAATCAGAATTTTTCCTAATAGGCTGGAGGAATGTCCTATCTTAGTGTGAGACCAGTTCAGGAGAGAGGGAGGAATAGTGACTAAGTTAGTACTGGGCAAGCTCAAACTTCTCAGCATGTAAAAATTATGTGTTCAAATGTTCAGTCATACAGTGCTGCCTGTTTGTAGCTTAATTACTATGAGTGCACATGGAATTTATGCTAAATTATCAAAAAGTAATCTTTTATTTAATTTCCTTTTTGCTTCTTTGTCTCAAATACCTATTTTGCCCTGCCACCAAAAATACTTTACCATCCCTAAAAGCATTAGAAAATGTGGATCTCAAAATTGACAGAGGTTAGATGAAAGGTACTTTTCCTTTTAAGAATGGTCTGTAGAGTTTATTTCTGGCTGAAAGATAAAATACCAAAAGAAAGGATGGAAACAAAACCCCACTTCCTCTTACAGTGACTTGACTCCCCACAGAATAAATATTTTGCAGGTGTTTCTCACTCTGGAGCCAGGTAGACTGCACACATGCATTATTTTTGGGCTGTTCTTTTCAACCACCAATGTTATTTGGAAGGAGATATCCCATTTGAAGTTGTGAGCTGTTAGCAGTGAATGACATTTCATCTCCTGTTTCTCTGGGCTTTGCTCATTAGAAATAGATCAGTAACTTTTCATGTAATTGGCAGGTGATGGATGTTGCTCCTGTTTCATCACAGTGTTAAATTTAACAGTTTCTGAGTGGTAGCACTTTCTCTGGCACCTGTGGTGCCATCTACTGCACAGCTTGGTAGAGGCCGGACAAGAGAACTGCATTTCACTTCTTTATTCCCTTCTTAACATTTAAAAATAGTTCCTCATTTGCTTTCTTGGTAATTTTCCTTCTTACACATATAAAAAAATGCATATTAGAGTATATATTTATGCACATTTGTCTATAAATGTATATATGCATATTTCTATAATTTTTAAACATATGCAGTCAATATTTGGAATTTAATTTTGGAATAATTAAAAATAAAATATTTAAAGAAAGAGGACTCTAGAAAAATAATCTGCTAGTCCATTTCTCTATTGTAGCTCATTTACTTATCATGTTCTGGATACAAATTTATCTGGTTAGAGATATTTATATTTACATATTTGTGTGCAGTATTAAGTTGGAAGCACATAAAATTTTGTTATTGTTACTTGTTTTTGTTGACTCAGATATAAACACTAAGTATTTTAGTTGGGTTTTTTTATGATTGCTGTTTGATGCTGTGAAGAAGAAGTAAGTAGTTAAATTGGCTTCTCATAAGTTGATGTATTTAGTCTTGTTTGCAATCTGTTGCTGGGGGCATGGTATAATTTTGGCAGTTCTATATAAAAAAAAATCTGTTGATTTTGATGTAGAGTTGTTGGAAAGAGCTACAGAGATTTTACATAAATATTTCCGGAATGATCTCAAGATACCTAAAGGCCAAAGACTTAAGATGAAAGCTCTGAAAATTTCAGTTTATTATTTCCCCTTTCTTTGGCTTCCCTCTGTTAATTGAAGCACCTTGTGCTCATATCATCATAGCCTGAGGTTTTCCTTGAATATATCAATGCATTTTTTAATTACCTACCCAGGCTGGACTTGAATTGCTCACTCATACAAGTACCAAAGAAGAAAGGTTCAGTGGCAGTAGCTAATGGAGCAACATTTTAAAAACTACATCATCTAACTTGCTAACAAGTCTAAGCATCACCACGTTTGAAATGCTGTTGGCTGTGAGCTGGATTGAGCACAGCTTCCAATCCTGCTGACTGCTGTGCACTAAAACATGATGTTATCAACAGTGAGCTTTGAAAAATTTTCCCTAGAAAGGACAAGCCTTAAGATATTTATCTCCTAAGTAACTTCTAACACTCTCAGAGAGATGTCTAATGAGGAATCAATTATGATGACATAGTTATGAGTTGAAAATAAAACTTGGCATATGATAACTGCAAAGGTAAGAGCAGTTAAAGTTTGGGTTATTCGGGGTTTTTTTTGCCACGGAGCTGATGGGGCAGGAGCCCTGATCTCTGCACACAAAAGCACTGCAGAACCAGAGAGTGCCAGGGAGTACCAGGGGCTGCTCCTCTGCCAGGATTCCCCGGAGTGCTGCATTTTCTCTTTGCAATCACCATGAATTTAAACATTCTGAAGTGACAGACAGGATTTTTTGTAGGAAAAGCCAAACATCTAAAGGTGAAATGCACCAAAATACTCATAATGTGTGGGATTTCTTCCCAAATTCACCATCTATGTCTGCCTGTGTCACCCACTGTGCAGCACTGCCCTCTGGCCGGGGATGCCACATGAATAACAACAATCCCAGTTCAGCCATAACCCTTACAAAATTTAGCATTCTTTTCTTAAATTTCAGCTTCTCTGGAAGCCGGTGATTCATGACTCTTAGAATTGGGGTTTATTGTTTGTTCAGAATACAAGACTTTAACAGCGTATTGAGAAAGATTTGACAACATATCGCAAGACTGTCGTAAACCTTCAGAATGCTGAAGGCAAACGATAAAAAGTAGCACTAAATCTTTAATTCAGCTTCAGTAGAAGTTGAATTCCACCTTGGGGAAGGACGCGGATTTTTCAACAGCTGGAGCTGCACTGGAGTTCCATCTCCCTCAGCTTCCCACCAGCTGAGACATTTGAGATTACGGGAATAGGGAAATGGCTGGATGAGAAAGGTACTGGTCACCTGTTTGGCCATTTCCGAGCCAGCCTGGTTGGGTTTATTCCAGAAACTGGGGTGCTGTGGAGTTTGTGGTCAGACATCAGCTCCATGGACGGGCCTGAGGGCCAGCGTCCAGCGCCAGCCATGGCCTGGCAGGGTGGGCGGGGCCACCGCCTGTCAGTCAGAAAAGGGCGGGAAAAGCCCTCAGGCCTCCAAACCAGCAGGAGCAGCCCTTGGCCAAGCAGGAGAGGAGGGAAAAGGCCTTGGCAGGTCAGGAAGGGTGGGAAAAACCATTGGTAGGTTAAGAAGAGTGGGAAAATCTCTCAGTTGGTCAAACAGGGTAGGAAAAGCCCTCAGCAGGTCAGAAAGGGCGGGAAAAGCCTCAGCTGGTCAGTTAGGGTAGGAAAAGCCCTCAGCAGGTCAGAAAGGGCGGGAAAAGCCTCAGCTGGTCAGTTAGGGTAGGAAAAGCCCTCAGCAGGTCAAAAAGGGCGGGAAAAGCCGCAGCTGGTCAGAAAGGCCATAAACGACCCTTGGTCATTCTGGAATGGCAAGAAAAGTCCTTGGTCAATTAAGAAGAGTGGGAGAATCCCTTGGTTGGTTGGGAAGAGAAGGAACAGCCCTTGGTTGGTCTGGAAGGGTGAGAGAGGCTCTAAGTTGGTTGGGATGGTCAGGCAAAGCCCTCAGTCAGACAGGGTGGGTGGAAAAAGCCCTCAGATGGTCAGGATAGGGTATGCCAGCTCCTGCTCATTATAAAGGGAAGGAGAAGCCCTCAGTTGGTCAGTCAGGAGGAGTGGGAAAACCTTGTCTTTGGTTTCTACAGCAAATTTCTGCCTTTTCTCTGTGATCCTGTGGTTTGAGCTCAGGTCATGTGTTTTATATCCAGCAAGCGGAAGAGCCATTTCCAATTTCTGTGATAACCTCTTTTTGTCTCTTTTTAACAGGGCTTCTTCCCTATCCAGAGAGGCTGGACTGACCTTCACCAGCCTTAATGGAGAAGCATGGTCTGTGCTCCACTAAAACTCCAGCTGGGAACAAGGCCAGCTTCAGAGAAAAAAATCTGTTTGGTCAGGAGAGCCACGTCCCCAGGTAAAAAATGTAAAAAACAGCACCTCCACTATCTTTCTGTGGTAATGCTTAAGTAGGTAGGACACTCTTGCACCAAACAGGCTCATGCTGAAGCAAAACCATAATCCAATACAAAAACAAATGGGGTCTCGGATTGCAAACAGCATCTTCATTCCCTCAGACCTCTCCAAAAAATCTGTGGCTACAGAAATACAGAAAACTGTGACAAAATGAGCTTACTGAATTACACCAAAAAAAAACCCTTGACAATTTTTAAAGAATCTTTCTGCACACAGTACCTCAGCCTCAGCAGCTAGAACAGTCTGGGAGTATCACGAAGGTATTTGAAAAATAAAGGGATATTATTAACATTATTATTTAAAGATTTCTTGGTCTCTGTCTCATGGCTTCAGCAATACACAGGTCTAAGTTTTGGTATGTTAGTTTCTCACATTGCAGATTTTCATTTGTAACTGTTTCTTTTGTGTATCTTGTTAGCTTGCTGAAGGTGCTATAATATTAATATTTTGTGCCATTTATGTTGAAGATCTGTTCTCCTTCTATATAGAAACAAGTATCCACTCTGCTGCAATCTATTAGAAATGATCAGGCAAAACCTGTGAGCTGTGCAACACCTTCCCTTTCTCTGCTCAGATGTCATTGTCAACTAAACCACAGTGAATTTTAAGTAGGCATACTTGGCCAGTGTCATATGTTTGCTTATTAAAATTCAGATAATCTCTGCAAAAAGAGACAGAATACCAGCAGGGGGTACATGGAGACTTCCTGTCCTCTTCCTCCTATTTTGCATTTTTACATATTACATTTCCAATTTCTATTGGCTAGCAAAAGGGGAACTTGGGGTTGGAACACAAACCTGGACTTGAAAATTCTGCAGCAAACTCTGAAATACATCTGGAATATTAAGATAGTTACAGTGGACAGAATAAAACAAATAAGTAAAATATTTATGAGTATCAAAGTAATGACATGATTTAGAATTCCCACCTATCTGTTCTTTCATCCATCTGCCCATACAGATTTTTATTGTCTTCAACACTAATTTTTGTTCTTCTGGAACTTTAAATTGCTCCAAAAAATTATAATCTAGTTTCAGCAAAGTGGAGAGAGTGGAAGCTGAGCTGTAAAATGGAAGAAACATATTCAGCTGATAGACGGGAGTTTTAATGACAGTTCATTATTGTTTAAGGAGACTCTGCTTAACTTTAAAAATCATTCTTGCTGATTTGAGATAATTCATTTTGTGTGGCAGGCACTGGTATTGACTCATCTTTTCTCTGTATATTACTTAATGACAGAATTGGATTTTGCTGATAAAACTTTGAGCTAAAATAAGTTCCATGAATTCTTTCCTACCTAGACTTAGGATAGTGCAGAGTACACTTGTAATTTTAATGACAGCTGAAACGCTGGAGTCAGATTGCTTATGAAAATAAAAAGCATCTGTCATAACACTCAAACCAGCCTGGAGTTTTACTGTAAGGGATCTGCTGCAAGGCTACTTTGTCTTTTTAGGTGAAAGATAGAGATTTGATTCCTTCCATGGTGTGTCTGTTGAGACTGAGCCTTCATGTAATTAAAATCCTCAGCAGTTAGTTCAGGGCAGCAGATCAAAAGGTTAATGTGCAATGGTACAACAGGAAGTATTTGTAGTCCTGAATACTTTTTAAATTTATAGCATTTAAAAACAACTTTGCCAAAATCATGGCCAAAGCCAGTATTACCTCACTTATAGTAAAACATTAATCATTAGTCACAAACCAGCCAGTTGGTCTAGAAGTTCAGCTGGTGAAAAATTTGATGGTTACAGGATTGAACAGAAATATACTTTAAATTGTGTCCTCTATTCAAGCATTTGCAATGGAAAGGCAAAGGTATTAGGGAAACTGAGCAAAACAAAATTAAAAAATGAAAGTGTTCCTCCATATTTCTGAACCTAAAGTATGCTGTAAGCAGTTTTGGCTCACATGATTTTTGTAAGAGTGGGGATAGTTGATAAAACTTAAAGTAGAACTAGACTTTATCATATGATCTGTGTCAGTAATTCTCTTTGTTTCAGTTCTGAGGTTCTTGAAGCAATAGAAAATGTTATCCAAGGTGTACTTCAAAGCCTGGCCCAAAAAAAAGCACCTGTTCTCACAGTGGCTAACAGAACAGACTGGAGGAACATAGAGTAAGTGGTAAATATTTAAAAGTCCTGCCTTCTATTAATACAAATGCCATGAATATGAATTTGATTATGTAACTTCTAGAAAAGTTAATCATACGTAATCATTCTATAAGCATTAGAATCAAGAAATATTTTTTTAAAGTAATGGACAAATAAAAAGTAATGCTTAGTAACCACTCTGAACAGGCATCATCATGTATTAAGTAATATCAGACCACAGCACAAAGGGAAATGTAAAACTACTGTAATAGGGGTTGGAAAGGAAAGGGAGGTCCTATAAACCATCCTTTTCTGGAAGCAGTAGAAACCAGAAATGATAGGTTGTGTTAGAGTGAAAAAACCTGGTTTAGGCTGGAAGAAATTACTGGCAATTCTGTTCTTCAAACCCTTTGAGTGCTTCCTACTTTCTTTTCTTCTGCTTTTCCTAATGGTATGATATTTCTTAAAATGATAGTGATAAACTTATCCTTTTATTCTTCAGAGAAGATGCATCTCATCTCTCCCATCTGTGTGTCTTACCTGTGTGCTAAGTTCATTACCAGCAAAATAAAGCAAACCAAGTTTCCAGTACATTATCTAAATTTCAGATCTTCTGCCAGCTGACCTAGACAGGATCAGAGAAAAAGAAACCTGTCCTCCTTTATAGCACATTCTGTGATTTGTAGAAGTTGCTTGTGCAACAGTATTTTTCCAAGGAGATCATTTAAACTGAAAATCACTAAACCTGAGAGATTAGCTGGTTTCTACAATACATTAGCAAAAGAATAAAGGAAGACACAAATCTGTCTCTGGCGTTGTAAGAGCTTTGGACATCAGCAGGCTAAAGGATATTCAGATTGATAAGATTGCAGAGGTGCTTGTAAATGGACACATTACAAACATTTAAGGTTGAGGAAGCACAGCAAATTTCCAGGCATAACACTCTGGTGGAATACTCATTTAATGAGAACAATAAACTTCTGCCAATTAAAAAATCTGAGGGGCCTGAAGGTAATCAGTTAACTGAAAAGCTTGTAGGAAATTTAATGTTTTGTGTCTTGATTGTTTGACAAAAATGTTTCACTCAGATGTCTGTAAAATTAAAATACTCTTACAAAGTTTTGCAATTTTTGGCAGTCTTTGGGGAAATGGCATTCCACGCTAGAAAAACAAATGTGAGCTGTTAGTTGTCATCTGAACACATATGGGGGAAAATGTTCAACTTAAAACGAGTTAAGATCACAGTATGTTAAAAATAAGAGTCATCAATCACATCAGAAGAGCAGAACCATTATTTCTGGGGGAGAAGTGTAATCTCAGATATGCCTTACAGAAAACTACCCTGCTGGAGTAAGCACAGTCCTGGGAAGAATGGGAGTGATCCAGGCTTAACCTGAGAGTAATTCAGGGGAGTCTTGATTACAGTTTTCCTCCTTTTCAGTTACAATGTTGGGAGCAGGCAAGTGAAAAGCACAAATAACTTTAAAATGTTGCAACACAAAGGCAATAAAGTTGCTTTAAAGCTGGCCGGCAGATGCTACACGGGCTGTCCCTGTAGGTTTGTGCAGCGTGTGTGCTCTGCCACCCAAAGGACGCACGGAGCAAAACCTTGACAAACGAATTTGGAAACATGATGTGGTTTGGGGTAAAATTATAGCCATTAAACCACCAGCACTTTTAAAATGTACCTACAAAACTCTAAAATTAAAAAGAATGCTTTAAAGGCAGGATCATAAGGCACTAAATTAATTTAAAGTGAAATAATGAAGTGTCCTTAAGAAAATAACTGATTCTTTTGGTGAAATGTGCACCTTCAGATGTGAAATGGTGAAGCATGAAATACTGGAGCTCATTTAGGTTAAACAACTGTTTAGAGAGCAGGATACACCCCCTTTTTGTTTCCAACACTTAATAACAGAATACAATTGAGTTATCCTGATAACAATTTAGGGACATAATTTATATTGTATTATTGTATTCTGAAATAGTAACAGTTTTTCATGCAGTCTACATCAGGAATTCACTTGTGTCAGATGATTTTTATTTTAATAATGATTCAGACTTTTCTTCTCATTTCTTCCTTTGTTTTCCTACTAAGTAATTACTGATGCTGATATATTAACAGTTCTAAACATGTATAAAATACTTTTCTTCTATTTCTGTCTGGAAACTTATCTACTTTATACTTTAATTCAGTCTTGAAGCATCTTTCTGAGAAACTCTTTGCTGCCTTTTTCCTTTGGACCTCAAGCCCACCCAAGCTGATGGTTTCCGTGCTGAGTCTGAAAATAGCACTGCTGTATTTGATCATAGGAAAGGGGTTTCTGAGCCTGAGTTACCTTGCAGAGAACGCTTCACCTGTACTCAGGGAATTTGCAGTTTATTGTGTTTGTTTGCATTATGTCAGATTTAAAGATTCTGTAGGTCTACAGATGATACCAGCTTGTACAACAAAACAAATAAGAAGTGACTGCCCTCAATCAGCAAGAAGATTTGGTGAGTTAAAAAATAGTCCAAAATGGATTTCTTGGGTTTTTCGTATTTTTCCCTTAGTTCCCAAGTTCTAAAAAAAGGATCAAAAAATATAAAATATCATGCACTACAATTTGGAAGCGTGTGGCTGATATAAGCTGATACTGTGATCAGCCTTCCAGCTTTTCTCTTTTTTCCTCTATTAAATTATAGTGAGTGACAGTGAAATTAATACAATATTCTTAGAGTTTCTCCCTTCCCTTAATGGATATCAACTAAAGACATATTCAATAAGTCTTTTAATGTAAAAACATCACCCTTCTTCAAAAAGCTGGCCAGGAAAGGAATCTTGGAATACAGACAATATGCTCATTTCTTTTTCTAACTCAGTCATTTCATTTCTTGGCCTGGACATTAGTGCATACATTCCCTCACTTAACCCCCTCATATTTTTTCTCATTATGCTAGAAATTAATGAGTCTATTGAATAGTACAATCTCTCTGTATTTTCACAGTACATTTCAAACTTTTATTTATGGGACACAAATATGGTCTTATATAAAGACAAATTATTGTATACACATTTCTGAAAATTGATAGAATATTTTGCAAAATGTATTTTTTTCAGCTCTGATGCTCAAAATACTATCAATGATCTATAAGATGGTGCAGAGCAACACTTATGCAACTAAAAGGTAATGGAGTCAATTTCTGCAATTTCAAATAAAGCTGTGTTTTAATTATGTTTTTGTGAAAATCAACCTGTAGGATACAAACCTGCAGGATTCCTGTGCATAGAATGCTTTAGGTTTATCTGGTTAACCATGCTCTTTATAAAATTCTCATGAGCCTGCAGCTGTTTCAGTATTATAATTACAAATACAATATTTTGTCTTGATAGAGATATATATTATTCAGATACTCAACTGTTTGGTAGCCAAAGTGTTGTGGACCAAATAATCAATGACATTTCTTGCATGCTTAAGATACCCCGGAGAAGTCTTCATGTGGTAAGTGGCTTCTTATCAGTATTTTTGCCATTATTTCCAAGTATTATTAAACTGATTAAACTGCAAGGGGAAATATCACAAAAAGTTGTCAGCTAGAATTAAATAGTTAAAACAAAAAGTCTCATTGGTGCTAATGAAACCTAGTTATGGTTTATTGTGGCATTCGAAAGTTTTTTTTCTTCACAGAAAATTCATAGAGTTTGCTTTTTCCAAAGGGTTTGGGACAAACTGCCAGCTAAAATCACAGGAGCTTTTGTTATCATTTAGAGAAGGCAGTGCTTAAATTTCAGAGTGCAAGACACCTGTTTACAAGTTTCTACTCAAATGAATTGATAATTTGGGGGTTAAATGAAAACTTAAAGTACATCAGAAATGTAACTACCTGTCAAATTTACATATCTTGCAAGGGTTCCTTCATACCTAAAATTATTTCTTGTAAGTCTTTGTCCATGAGGACAAAACATTGCTTAGTGTTTAAAAGGCTGATGGCAGTGAACCACTGCTTAGTACCAGTGGGAATTCTTTTCAGAGATTTCTTGCTTTGTCTGTGCAATATAGTAACTTCCCATTTACTCTGTACAACTTTTATTTTTTCCAGCTGTCTACAACTAAAGGTTTTGTTGCTGGTAATTTAAGTTACACTGAGGAAGATGGTACAAAAGTGAATTGTACCTCCAGTGCAACAGTATGTATTATAAACCACAAACACAGCCCATAGCATCTGCCTGTACAAGATAACCTGCACTCCTTGTAGGTCAGGTTACAGTGCACATTTATTACAAAAACCTCTGATTCTGACAAACTGAGGCATTACAACCTGAGTGAATAAAACAGATGAAAATATTGCTTAACTGTATGGTAATTCTGCAGCTTAGACTCTATTATAATTCTGAGCTAGACCCACCAGGATTAAATCTTCGGATATGGCTTTTAGCACTACCTTCTGCCATGGGATCCTTGTAGAGGAAGGTGTATATATTACATATATTAGGCTTTATATTACAGTGCTCTGTCAAATGAGTGCTCTTGAAGCAAAAACTCCTGGACACTCTGAACATAGAGCATTTCTGTCACAGCAGATTGAATTCTGGCAGAGAAAGAAAACAAGTCAAAATTGGTTTAAGGGGAGGCAATTCAACTGGCCTAGTCCTGAAAGATTTTCTACAGCAGTGCAGAGAATGAAAGCAGAAATAAAACTCAGACTTGCTGACTACTGTCACAATTTTCTGAAAAATGTGTTCATTGTAAGCCTTAGTTGGTCATTTCAAAATTGAAGGGTAACCTTAGCTGCCCATTACACTTTGTTTGTAAGCATAAAGTCCCCTGTTACTGATCTCCATTTTTATTTGCTGAGTTGTTCCAGCCTGGCACTGGGGTGATTTACAGTCAGGAGTTAAAACAGACCACACACTTCCATATATACATTCTCTTTGACCAAGCTCTTCCCCCAGTTCCTGTTTTCTCATCCATATGCTTGCCAGATTCAGCCAATCCTAATTGAAGATGTAAAGTAAATATCACCATGTCTTCAAGTTGTTGCTACAAAATACTCATAAAATCAGGTTAGAGGCCAGTAAAAAAATTAATTTAATGGTCTTACAAAAAGAATGTTTAAATGTTTTAAGTCTGTGTTAAATTTGCAATCTTCACACCAAGCAGACTTTTTTTTCTGGCTAAGACAGATAAAACATTAATCAGGGTATTATTACCTCCATCATGCCCAGAGGATGAACAATTTTCTGCAACCATGGCACAAATACTTTTGAAAAGCATCTTGTTATGACAGGAGGACTCCTAGACCACTACACAATAGTGCATATGAATGGTTGAATACACTTGTAAAGAGGTGAAAATGTCAGAACTGATCTTGCATATAGAGGAGGAATGGTGGTTTCAGGATGAAATCGTGTCCTTCATTACCTAATATTGTTATTTTAAAATATATCATTTTCTCTATTTAAAATGATTAATCTCATTTTTGTTGTTTTAGGCAGTCACTGTGCCATCTAATGTTCAAGGAATTAAAAGTATCCTTTGAGCAAGAACTCTAATCATAGATGGAAAAAAAGAAAGTAAAAACAAGAAATATTCCAAGTTAAACAACGTTCTGGTAATTTTTGCTTTCCTTGTTGGCTCTGAAATTGAGTCACGATCACTGCTCTTGGCTCCAGAACAGGTATTTTAGAGCAGTTAGTTTTAATTGATTGGTGTGATGGATCATTTTACACACAGCTGGCCTTAACACAAAAGATTTAACCTCACATGCCAAATTTATATTAATTGTAGAAAAAGATGCAACTTTCCAGAGACTCCTGGATGACAACTTCTTCAATAAAGTGTCCCCATGTATCATGATCACGGTATGCACCTTGTATTTCATATCCTCCAGCTACACCTAATTTAAGGAATACTTTAGCACTGTAGAGCTGCTCAAACTTGGGCAAAAGGCCATAATAAAATTAATATGAAACATATTTAACAATAATTTTTAAAATTTAATTATCCTCATAGAAATATGAAATACATGTTCTTAAGACTTATTTCCTCCAAACATCTCCTTAGAGCTTGGTAGCTTATCAGCTTCCCATGCTGCTGCAAAGTTGCTGCTCAGTCTCAGAAAGGCTCAGCTGTTCAGTGACCTTTTGTCTTTCAGGACCTGAGGTTTTGCAAACCCAAATGAAACAGAATTGGTTGATTTTGGACAGTACTGAAAGAGCTGTGGAGCCAGGGGAATTAACAGGAATGTAATGTAAATGTGTAAATGAAACTTCCTACCAATGAGGAAAAAACATTTTGCCATTCCTAAGAGAGATAAGCACTTCTACTATGCTATGCCACAAATAGTCCAGCTTCAGTTAGTCATAGCAAGAACTTGTTTTATATTGTTCCATTAGTGCCATAAATATTTTTTAAGATAAAAAAGTGGCCTTCTTACACCAGCCTATGCAGACACCAGGGTACATCTATGTATCAACTCCCAGACCTTACAAATTAATTCCTTGAACAGAGGAATGTCTGATGCTCCTGCAGTGTCCATAATCCAGAACACTTGCCCAGCTGCTCCCAGCCCAGCCCTCCCTCTGCACAAACCCAAAATAGGAGCATAGAACTTTCCCTGCAAAACAGCTGCTGGAGAAATGTTTCTGCCAGCATTTTGTTTGTTTGCTTGCTTTTAAATGGCAAATGTAAACACATATGTAGCCAGATGTTGTTTCAGTTAATATAAAACCGTCTGCTTTTCTTTTATTTCTTTAGGGAAGAGGCATACCAGATCTTAACACACGACTTTTGGTCAGGAAGCTGTGGGATTCTTTTCAAATTCCTATTTTCACCCTTATGGATGCAGATCCACATGGTAAATCTATAGAGGCTCAAAGGCATAAAAGGAAAGCAAAATTTGTTTAGAATGTCCTTTCTCACTCTTATGGGAAGGTTCTGAGAGCTCAGAAATCCAACACAATCAGAAGGTGATGTATCTACATTGATCCGACCTGAAATTAGGGAGATTACTGCAAAGTGAGAAGCAGCTGCTCAAAGAAATAGTATTAAGAGATATGAATTACACAGGATAAAGAAAGACACTTTTAATAAGTGATGTTGGACAGTGTGTAAAAGGCTGGTTATCCTTGAGTTTGAATTGACTGCACACAGATAAGTGTGAAACATTTAATTACAGGAAAGTGACATGCTGAGATTCTGATTGTTTTGACATAATCTAAAAATATATGTAAACCATAAGAACCTCACTAATCATAAAGCCATAACTGTTGTGCCATGAAATTGATTTTTTAAAGAGTCTCCTTAAATATGCCCATTGTGCAGACAGACACTTGACTTTTGCTATTCTGCAACCCAGGTGTAGAAATAATGTGCGTCTACAAATATGGATCTGCGGTGAGTATATTTTTTCCCCTTCAAATACATTGTTTTGTAGCCCAGCCTGGAAGCTGGAATGCATGAAATGCTACAGCCTTTGTCAGAATGTGTGCTGCGTTTTACCATTTTGATTCAACACAAAGAGGTGATTTTTGGGCCTTGTGTGTCTGCAGAAACAGCTTCTTCCTGCAACAAAAAGAAACTGGATTGTAATGCCAGGTGTTTCATTTAACCATATTTCACAGTTTTTCTCTGCTGCACAGGCAGTTTTCAGACAGTCCAAATAGAAAAGGGTTCACCACTTAGATTTGTTTCTGCCTTAGAAGAGGAACAAAGGCTGCAGGGACCTTGGGAAGAGTAGAACCTAAACATGAGATGGGTGATTCTCCACAAAATAATGTTATGTTGGTAAAGATTTTATTCTGGGCTGAGGATTTGCTCAGGGATACTTGTGTTAGTGTGCAACATTGTGGAAGAAGTAAAGAGGAACAAGGAAGTATTATCATTTTACGTGGCTACAGACAAGGTATGGAAACATCATGGAAGGTGGGCAGATATAGGTGAAGGCAGAGGGCATGAGCAGATGGGTGAACTGTTCAGTAGAGAAATGGAAAAAGAACAACCCAAGTTAAACTAATGGATGTTATAGCTGACCTTTCTTATTTTAGTCAATGTCCTTTGAGGCCCATCATCTCACCGTTCCCTCTGTCAAGTGGCTTGGTCTCCTTCCATCTGATCTCCAGAGGTGAGTTATTTCCTCAGAAGAAACAGAAGTATCCTTCTGCTTCACAGACAGGAAATGCAATTTTACTACACAAAAATCCATTTAAATCCATTACTCTTTCCATGCATTATTTTGACTTATTGCAAGGAAATAAGATGGACAAATATATTTTTAAGTGTGTGAGAAAATGTAAGAATTTTATTTTCTTTGCAGATTAAATATATGCAAAGATGCCTTGATTCCATTTACAAAGCAAGATGAAAATAAGTTAGCAAGTATTCAAAAGAGACCTTACATTGCTTGTCAGCCACTGTGGAAAAAAGAGGTTTGTATAAACCTATTGTTTTCTATTTCTTACTCCCCACAGGACATATCCTGTATCTTACAAGCTCTTAGGATACCAGAACCAGCCAGGTTTCGTAGCCCTGAAAGAAAGCAAGCTTGAGAAAGCTTGGAATGTCTCTCTGAACTACTTTACAGCTCTACATTCACATACAATGAGTGGATGGAATTGTCTTAACTTCCTACACACATTAATTTTTCCTCTTTTTTTTTCCTCTTTTAGCTGGAAATTATGGCAGCATCTAAACTAAAGGCTGAAATTCAAGTTTTAACTTCTGTCTCGTCAGATTACCTGTCCAGAGTGTATTTACCAAACAAACTGCAGTTTGGTGGATGGTTATGAATGCTGCTCTGCAAATGAAATGTTTTTCTATATATTGATTTAATTTGACTACACTTAAGAAAAAAAAGTGCAGAGACAAAGGAGTACCTGTCAGTTTCTTGTTCAATTTCTTTATCTCTGTACCTAGAGTATAATCTTCTCTTTTTCTTTGTTCAAACTATAAGAGTAATTATGATTTTTGCAGACTACTGCTACTTCCATTCTGTGGTTTCTGCTGTGAAACAGTGCTATATGCAATAGTACACATAGAAAAGATAATGAAATATGTTCTTTCTGGCCAGAAAAATGTGAAGTTCAAAAACGTATCCAAGAATTGTTTTGCCTTCTGTCTTAAAGCACTGCATGATGCTGTACCAAGCTTTTTATATTTGAAGGGAGTGAAAGACTTAAGAATTTATTATATGTGCCTCTTTTTGGAAATTATTTTAGGTACAGCATTGTGGGGTTTTGTGTTCACTGTAAATTCAGACCTAAAAGCCAGAAATAATTCCTGATTACTGCGTATCTCAAGTAGCTATAAATCTTCCAGCAATCAAACTATTATTTGTCTTCAATGAACAAATAAGAAAGTGGATGTTACTTATTAAGAGTTTAATAAACAATCCTGTTAATAATGCACATCATAACAGAATCCCTTGTTCATTTTATTTATTTTGTTGGCTGTAAAACAGTAAAGACAAGCAGAAAACTGTGGTGATTAAAGTGTACATTAATTTTTATGTGAGGGAGTCAGATTGACTGCATAGAAAATGCCTCCAAAATTGATCTCCACAGTCATGAGCATGGATCTTACAGACGATATTTTCAGTAGATTTATTTAGTTGGATTTTTTTACAGCTGTTCCACCAATATTAAACTTGAATGAAACGTCCTTTTTATTTACAGTACAAAGGCAGAGTCCCAACAGGCACTGTAATCCCAGGGAATACAGGCCTGGTGTAGCAGCCGCTGTAAGTCAGGAGGGTCAGGTCACCTGCGGCTCGGGGACACCTCCAAACTCCCCAAGTCGCGACACCTCCCGCGGCTCTGGAAGGACATCGGGATTCACCTTCCGCTGGGGCGGGGCGGGGCCCGCCCGGAACCGCCCCCGGCCCCGCCCCGCCCGCGCAGGGCGCAGCCGCGGCCCCGCCCCG
>VXBC01013236.1:361466-381386 GCA_013399945.1 Ploceus nigricollis
CACCCCCGCCCGGGCTCGGGTTTGGGCTCCCCGGGGTGCCAGCGAGGGGCACGGCCTGGTTGGCTCTGCCAGGGCACGGCCCGAAAGGGATCCGCGGCAGGGGGGGCAGCCAGGAGCTGTGGGGGTCCAACAGCAACGAGAAGTGTCTTTTTATTTCTTTATTTTATTGTATTGTATTTTATTTGGTATATTTGTATATCCCTGGGTGCCTCCCTGGGGCGTGCTGCTGTGGTGGCTGCGGTGAGGGCCCCGAGCACGCTTGAGGGCCTTGCAGGGCTCAACCTTTCGCTCGTTCGCAGGGCAAGGATGAGTCTGTTCGGGTCAACGTCGGGGTTCGGTACCGGCGGTACCAGCATGTTCGGCAGCACGACAGCAGATAACCACAACCCGATGAAGGTACGTGTGTCAGCCCCCTGTGCTGCTGCGTGTGTTAACTTGTCATAGCAGGACGTACCGACTCATTCTATAGAAGTAATAAGAGCTCAGTTCACAGTTTTCAAAAGCTGTTTTGTCTCCTGTCCTTCGTAGGATATTGAAGTGACATCTCCACCTGATGACAGCATATCTTGTTTAGCATTTAGTCCACCGACGCTGCCGGGTAATTTCCTCATTGCAGGATCATGGGCAAATGATGTAAGTATTCTCAGTTAGACATGCAGATTGAATAAAGTGCCTGAATTGCAAAATGGGATCCTAGAAGCTTGTGCAGGTCACCTGAAAACCTAACTTGTTGAAGAACTGTAAAATTGGTGTCTGGTACCAGGGCATTATGTTTAACATAGTTGATAAATCATCGCAAACCCAAAAAGATTAAGTTATCATAACATGTTTTTTTTTGGTTTGAAGGATGACATCCCAGCTGGCTCAGGCAGGGAGGGAAGACAAATGTTTGTTAACTGTTGTGTTCTGTCCAGCTGAGGGTTCAGGGTTCTCCAGGACAGTGTGGTGAGGGGTTACAGGTTTGCAAGGCACTCTTGAGGTGGAATTGAAGCTGTGGGGTTGAGTTTTGGCTCTACAGGTAAATAGAACATAAGCAAAAAATTTAAAGTTTCACTAGTTCTGAAAAAACTCAGACTTTGGTATTTATAACCATACTTTTTGTTGGATAAACTAGGGCTGGAGACTTCAAGACAAGTCTTTTCAGGTTCCTGTTAATATGGTTTATCTGCATTTGTTTCTCCTGGTACAGGTTCGCTGCTGGGAGGTTCAGGATAATGGACAGACAATTCCAAAGGCTCAGCAGATGCACACAGGGCCCGTACTAGATGCCTGCTGGAGTGATGTATGTTGTTATTTAAAAACAAATGCACATTTTTTACTAGAAGTCCAAATAAATTGGTGTGTGGTTTGCAGGCAAATGAGTGCCATATGAAGCTGCAACCTGTGGTTATTGCACAGACTGAAATTGTTGTAAATGTGTGCTGTGTCCCAGTGGGATGGGCTAGCATGGGTGTAAGAAGGCTGAAAGTGAGTTTGAAAGTTAGGGGTGTTTTAAAAGCTAGATAAAACTAGCACTGTTTGTTCTTTATGACATAGTAATAAATAAATTTGAATTTATGTTTCTTCTTTGTTTTGCAATCCCAGTACATGTTACATTGATGTTACACTGTTTCTAGAAGAGAATAACACTTGACAGTTTTCCCATTCACTGATCTCTTGGTTTTATTCTTACTTTTTAGGATGGGAGTAAAGTATTTACTGCTTCATGTGATAAAACTGCCAAAATGTGGGATCTCAACAGTAATCAAGCAATTCAGATTGCACAAGTAAGTAAAGCCCAGAGTACTAAATGTTTTTTTTTTGTTGTTTTTATTAAAAACTACCTTTCTAATTTTTATGTTTTTGTGATAATGAAGTGCACCTGAACAGGTGATCAAAGTGATTTAAAAATCCTGTGCATCTGTTCCTCTGTTTTACTTAAGGGAGCTCTTTCCACTGCTGCAGTGATCTAAGTCACCCTGATGCATTAGAGGGGAAAAATATTTTTAAGAAGTCATTCAATTCACTTCACAAATACCAGCTTTCTACTGCAACCATAACAGAATTACAATTTACATTCTCAAATTAGAAGTTAATGTCTGTTTGTAGAATATGTAATTATGGTGACTAAAATTAGTTACTAGTTGTAATTTAAGAAGAGTTGTTCTCTTTAATGATTGCTTCTTGCATGTGTGTTTGTCCTTTCTTCAGCATGATGCTCCTGTGAAGACCATCCATTGGATTAAAGCACCAAATTACAGCTGTGTGATGACAGGAAGCTGGGATAAAACTTTGAAGGTACGATTTTTACCTGAACAAATGGACACAGAGTGTGCTAGTAATTTGTGTATAAAAATATTTACATGAAGTGAAAATATTTTATTAAGTTCTAATAATTAATGGAATAGCCTCACTTCACAGAGAGTTGCACTATTCTGACTGTAGTGAGAATGAAACAGTTACATTCTCTGTCCTGTAGTAATTTTAGGTGTGTCCTGAGCTCCAGGTGTAAGTTTGTTTGTTTCTCTGTTCCCATCAGTTCTGGGATACCCGTTCACCAACACCTATGATGACACTGCAGCTCCCTGAAAGATGTTACTGTGCAGATGTGGTAAGTCAGGATATGTGGCACACTGGTGCCAGCTGGATAACTGGGAGTAGGAAGAAGTTCTGGGGGCTTCTGTAGGACAGGATTTGAATTCTGTTAGTGTTTGATGTCTGTGTGATTGTAGTACTAGAACATAATCTGATCTTGTTGATCAGGCCCTGGAAAATAGGGATTTTCATCATACGGAACACACTTGGTGTCCTTTTAACATCACAAAAATCAGCCTGAGGACTGACCTACCCTTAGTTCTGGACAAGTCTGTAAACCACCATTCCACTTCACACTGGAAGAATCAGCTCATAATTAGAAGATTTTTGGTGTGTTTAATTTCTCAGTGGCAGGGAAAAACGGACTTGTTTTGTTTGAAGATATGTGAATAAATGAACTTTTTTCTTTATCTGCTTCCTATTTCCCTCCCTCTCATTCCTTTAAGTTCTTCAGGGTGTTCTGCCATGCAATTAACATGAGTGTCTCTCTTCCAACCTGTTTTACAACCTTATCCAGGTTCATCCTATGGCAGCTGTGGCCACTGCAGAAAGGGGTTTGATAGTTTATCAGTTAGAGAACCAACCTTCTGAATTTAGAAGAATAGAATCTCCTCTGAAACACCAGGTAAATAATAATATTTGTATTTATACAGATCGTTGACATTGTGGGCTTGACATTTTTTGTAAAAACATGCAGTGTTTCAAATCCAAGTTATCTTAGCATGGCAGTGACCTGGTTTGCCAGTGAGCTGTTGCTGATCTTCACAAGGATTTAGAAATTTAAATACTGTTGCCCAAATCCTCAACAGAATTGGAGCTATCTCTTGACCTTTCTAGTGATTTTGCTTTACCTTGCATTGATGACTTTGAAGTTTTGTGTCCCTGTGGAAAAGATGTCTCTGTCTAAAACTCCTTTTTATGTTTCTCAAATTCAGCATCGCTGTGTTGCTATTTTCAAAGACAAAGTGAACAAACCAACTGGATTTGCCCTTGGAAGCATTGAAGGCCGAGTAGCTATTCATTATATCAACCCCCCAAACCCGTAAGTATTCAATAAAACATCCTCTCTCTATTGCTCAGTTCACAGTGATGGAAATAAAAAACTTTTTTTGAAAAAAAAAAATTTAAACTTTTTAATTTTCTTTCCAGTGCAAAAGATAATTTCACTTTTAAATGCCATCGCTCCAATGGAACAAACACATCTGCACCTCAGGACATCTATGCTGTGAGTATCCAACATGTATCATATATACACTGTACACTCCTAATGTAAAATTGGCTCTGCATTGTTCTCCTTCACCTTTTATCTTGCCTAAGGCTGTCTTAGACATTTAAAGACCTGTCATAGTAATTCTTTAAGAGGAAAGGCAAATTTTTATACTTCTCATAAAAACAGCACTAGATCAGCCTTTCATTGAATCTGCTCGTCAACAAGTGGAGCTGACACTTGTTGATTTTGCAGATACTGAAACAATAGTTGTGTAATGGCATTATGCATTGAATTATTAGGTACTAGGCCAAAAAGATGGTGTGTTTCTTGTTGCTTTGGTGGTTTTTCTTTGGTTGTTTTTGGAGTTTTTTTCTCCAAAAAAAATTTAAAGAATTATAAGAGCTGTATGTAGTTGAAATTTAATGTATTTTTACTCTCGTAGACTTCAGCACACCTTCTGTGAGTGTTCCCATCACCTGTTGCTACATGTGGTGTTTTACATGGTGTTCTCTATGGTTCTGCAGGTTAATGGGATTGCATTCCACCCTGTCCATGGTACTCTGGCCACAGTAGGGTCTGATGGAAGATTCAGCTTTTGGGATAAAGATGCACGGACAAAGCTAAAAACCTCAGAGCAGCTGGACCAGCCAATATCTGCTTGTTGTTTCAACCACAATGGCAATATATTTGCTTATGCTTCCAGCTATGATTGGTCAAAGGTGAGAAGGCTTTAGACTCATGTTCATACTTTCAGTTGACAACTAAGATTCTTCTTCTTGTGAGGCTTTTGCTGTTTTTTATAAATAGTGGGTGAATCATTCTGATTTCTAAAAGAACTTAAAATGGCCGTAATTACCACCTGATGAAGTTTAACACTGAAGCTGTGAATTTGTGGTGGTTCAGCTCCAGCTGGACAAGATTGCTAAATGCTGCTGGTTTACAAATGTGGATGAGCAAAGTGTAAATTCCCTGATTCAGAGGTTGCTATGGTTGCTCACACACGTTGTGCCGTGGGCAGTGTCACAGGGCAGTGTGGCACCCTGACAGCTTCCCACAGAGCTTGTGAAATGCACATCTCTGCTGCTGCAGAGAAAAAAGCTGTGACTGTGATTATAAACACTTATCCCAGTGTTTGAATGCTCTCTATTAAATTTTCACTGCCACTTAGTGAGGCTTTTGATGGTGCTTGTTTACGTATTTCTCTTCCACACTTAACAATACGTAGATGCAGCAGAACCTCAGCAAACCATGATTTGTGGAAAATCAATACTTCCTAATAGTTTAAGGAGGGAGAGCAGCAACCTTGGAATATAATTAATTTTCATGGTGCTTGGAGGATAATGTTCCTTCTGGTTTTGAGTGAAATGAATGCAGAAATCACAAAGATGAACTCAATTGCATGCTACAGAGAGCTAAATTTTAATTCACTGCATTGTAGTTAGTCCTCTGCCCACATTAAAATATTTGTTGGTGTCAAGGCAGATGAGTTCTTCAGTTCTGCTGCTTGGGTAGACTGCAGTGGTACCTTTCAGATCTGCAAACCAGTATTAAGTAGTAAAATCAGTTGGTGCTAAGTACTAACCTTCCTTCCCAGAGCCATTTCTTGTCCATAGCGTTGGTAATTTCCAGCTTGCACATTGGACTTCAGTAGCTTTATTAGTGTTTACTCTCCCTGATTTGGATACTTGGGTATTAATTTGGTAATGTGTATGAAAATGATATGCAAACAGGACATTTGCATCTGCAGCTGGGCAACAGAAAACTCTGCAGTTGCCTGTAGAACTTGGGCTTCATTTTGAAAAAATGTGACCTTACATCATTTAAAAGATAGAAAATACAAAGTGAAGCTGGGTGGCCATTAAAGGTTTAGTTTTTTCTCTGCCTCAAATGACATTTAAAAAGAAATCATATTGAGTTCTTAGGCTGCATCTGTAAAGTAGAACTTAGAGATATGTAGTTATTTTTTTAATTAAAAATATTTTATACTTTAAATGGATAAAAGTCTCTTAAATTTCACTTTATATGTATAGTTATTGTAATTGCTTGTTCAAGTAAGCTGTTCCTAATCCACCAGTGTGGTCCAATATCTGGTCTTAAAGGTTTTAAGATTAAATCTTAATAAACCAAACTAATGGAATATTCATATTCTTACATTTTAAGTAATGCTCATATTTTTTCTTTGAAGAGAGTAAATGTAGACTATTTTTGTCTTTAGGGTCATGAATTCTATAATCCACAGAAGAAAAATTACATTTTTCTGCGAAATGCAGCAGAAGAGCTGAAGCCCAGGAATAAGAAGTAGTGAGTCTGACTTGAGCTCCTCTACTTGTTCTGCCCTTCCTGCCTCTGCTCTTTGGCCATTTGTGCCCTATTGCACCATGGTTCAGTCAACTTTGGATCACAAGCATTTAGCAGGAACTGTAAAAATGACAGTAAATGTATTCTGACTTGCTGGAACATTTTCCAAATTAGATACTCTGATGTGTATAAGAAAGAGAGGCTCCTATTGACATGACTTAACCACTCTCTGTTCCACAGCAATAATGAAATTGCAGCAAAATCAACATCTGGGGTGGATATTCCTGCTTTGAAGTGCAACCATTTGTATCTCTGGATTTATTTTGTTAGTATTACATTAAAATATGTTAATTATAATAGTTCTGGAGAAGTTGTATAAATACTGTATTTTTTGTAAGTACTTGGAGAATCACCAGTAATTCTTCTCAAAGGAGGCTTGTTTTTTTCTTATTAATAATTCAGGGGTTCTTTCATTGCTTTCTGGTTTTTGAAATGGAAGCATTATCTGCTGTATGCCAGGAAGAAATGCCTTGAAAATAGTTTTCCCTCCTTTTTTAGATGACTAGGAAGGTATGTAGGGGGCCAAGAGCAGTGACAGAAACTCAAGACAGAAGATGGGCCCAGTGCAAACTTTAGATTTTTCTGACACTCCTGCAATGGACATGACTTTTGAGCAAACTGCTTTTCCTAGTTCAAAAGAGAAGTTGCAGTGGTGCCAAGTGGTGAAATAGCTCAGAGTTCAGGAACATGAGCAAACCTTTTAAGGTTTTATTCATGACCAAAACAATGTGTGCAAAATCCCTTCTTTGAAGCTGACACCTTTTAGAGTTGTAAGTTGAGCATTTTAATATGGTTTTGTCCTGTAAGAGGGTGTTCAGGACTGAAAAAAATACTCATTTTTGTATTAACTAGAAAGTAGTGCTGGGAAGCTTCATCCTGATCAAAAATGCTGTGAAACAAAATGAGTGGGTCTCTTTCTGACTTGAATCTACCACTGTTTACTTTTAACTAGCCAGTTGTATACATGCCAAAGTTTTCTTTTTGGAAGTGAATGCTTATTATTCCTGTCTAACTATTATTTGTTTGATAATGACTGAATAAAAAGGGGATGGGGGGAGCATGTATAGAATTACATGGCATATTGTACAAATTCTCTGTAAAACTGTTATGGTTTAATGCTGGTGGTTACGGATTCATGCTGAGTTTCAAATAAAATTTTTACTAAATGCTTTTTTATATTCAGAAGTTCTGTTATAATAATGTGGGCAAGGCAGTGTGCTTCATGTTTCAAAGCAGCCTCTTGGCCTTTCACTGTAATTCAGGGACATTTGCTGAAAGTCAGCTCCTTTTCCTCCAGCTGCTTAAGCTGAGAATCCAATGCATTTTCCAACTTCTGTTCCACTACGAATGATTCCTGTGGGTTTGCCTCAAAGAATTGGGAGAACTGGTGTGAAAGGCCTTTTGTTTTGAGATGAATCAAGTTCATTGCTATTTCAGCAGCCAAACACCTGACATGGTGAGTACAAATGAATCACAGACTCTTCAGACTCCCTCCAGCCCACTGTCTTTTCACTTCAGACTCTTCCCTGGGTTCATCAGTTTTTGCTGGATAGGTGTTTCTTGTTTGGTATAGAAGAAAATCCTTTAAATACACCCAACTCTGCTTTGTTAAGGGATTATCTTTTTCTGTTTTATTTCTCAAGATAGTTTGGTTTTTTTCCTGCTGCCTCTATGTTTTACATAGTTTGAGATTTCACATTCATGCACAATTTGTTTTCTTTAGGGTAGGAAAGAGTTTCCAGCACTTAAATCAGTAGCTGATCATTTGCTCAAACATTTCTTTGGTTTCTGTTGATTTTTTTCCCTAAGGTTGTGATTGTTATGCAGCAATCTTTGGTTGTTAGCACATTTTTCCAGACTTTCCAGTCAACTGAATGCCACCAAGCAACTGCAGGCTCAAGATCAGGTGTAAGTGATCACTGAAGTGTGCAGAACTCCCACTGGAGTAAACAGGGAAGAATGGAATGTGTCACTGTTTCCTGCTTTAAAAAAAATCTCATTTTGTTTAAATACATAACAATGTGAATGAGTGGGAGAAAATAGATGAGTTCAGGTACATTTCTCTGGGATCCAGTGGAGCTGCACCTGCTTCAGTGGCCACTGAGGCCAGCACTGGTGAGTCTGATTTCATAACACATTATGTGTTAATATGTTGAGTACTTACTCTGCTGGACTGAATTTCTTTGTCAGTGAGGCTTCAGAATTATTTAATCATCACTTGCTACTTGTTCAGACTAATTTTAGAAGGACATAGTTTCCATTATGTTGCTGTGCACATTAGATGTGTTCAGCTGGGAGGAGAGTCAGGCTTTGAACTGAATTGTTTTCCATTACCCAAGTTAACAGAACACATTGGCAATTTGCTCTTCCCTGGAACTATTGTGAGGTTCTGTTGTAAAGTACACACAGCTGTATCCCTTCAAGCATCAAAAATGAGAGTTTATTCACACCCTTTATAGTGTTAGTGCATTTCTGGAAATGTATTAACTTGCTATTCTATGGCAGTTACCTGTCAAAAAAAAACTGAGTGAAGAATGTAAGATTCTAACATGTACCCAAAGCTAACCATAGGAATGCTTGACTTATAAAATAACTTCTTTAGTTTTCTGAAAGTTTGCTGTCAATGTGTTTTATTGCAGGCAAATAATCTTTGGCATAACGAGCAGCCCAGTTAAACCTCTCAAAACGGGAACATTTTACATTTTCAGATGAGTTTCCTGCTGCTGCTCTCACATGTCAGTGGTTTTGTACGTTCGTTTAATGAAATGTATTTCAGAAAACTAAATAATTGGCAAAGTTTGTCTGCTAAAGCATTTCACAGATGAAACAAGACATGTTTGCACAATGGCAGGCAGGCAGAGTATTGATTTACCATCTGCCAGAGGAAATGCAATCCTGAATTGGTGAGTACTGCAGTTTAGCTCCTAGGCCAGAACAATTGGTGACTGAGTTGTGCAGAGAGGTGTGGATTTGAGATTGAGGTGGGATTAGGTGTACGTGGGATATTTCAATAAACTATTGCTTTGGCCTGGCTCAGTTTAATGGTGAAGAAGTGCTGTTTGCAGATGAGGTGTCTGGGCAGCTGCCCACAATAAGGAGCTCTGTCAGATCACTATCATGAGGTTTTACACTCTCCAGCCTTTGAAATGATAGAAACCACTGATTTCCAATTTGTTTCTTTTTTGCAGAGATGAACCTGAGCAAAATGAAATGGCTGTTAATTTTTAAGTCTCCAGACTGGCTAATTGAGTGCCATTTGCAGTCATTTGGGTAAGACTGATTTATTTCACAAAACTCTGGTGCAGATTCACCGTGTGAAGCATTTCCCCTGGGTTACTGAGCTTTACCAGCCAGGTGATGATCATCATCTGGAGCTGTGGCACACAATAATGACTGGAACAAATTCAGGACAGGAACAATTCCCCAGTAGCTTTCTCCACCCCGGCCGTTGCAGGATGCACAGAATGCAGCAGTCTGAAGCCGTTGCTGTAACTCTGCTGTGGCACCAGGTGATGGCAGTGCTGATGGCTCCTGAGCAGAGCTTTCCCTGCAGCCTGGGGTTCTGCACGGAGCTGGAGTGCTGCTGGAATACAAGGTACAGTTATTTGTAAAAGCAAGTCATCCCAAAATACTGAGAAGAAGATGGAAATAATTTCCATTTTTGAGTTTTTCAGGAGTGTACCTGGTATCCATATACATAAACCAAGTCTTTAGAGCTATGCAATGCTCTTTCAGCTGCTCAGTGAGACATCTGACCAAGCAGGTCATGTATTTGTTCCCCTTCTCTCACTATCAGGCCCTGAAGGTCCCCTGAACCAAGTCAACCAAACAAGTTTCTTCTTCCCCTGGCTGCTGGCCTCTCGATTCCTGGGCTCCAGGCCCATTCCTCCCTTCCTTGCTGGCCTTGAAGGTCCCAGGCTCCTGGCCAGCCCAGTGCTGCTGCTGTAAAATTATGGAGTTAGAAATCCTCAGTGGAGAGCTGGGACCCAAACTGCTGCTGGGCAGTGACCTGTGACCCCTCATGGCCACGGGTGCCTCCACTGTCCTCTGCTTCCTCAGGACTGAGAGGCTCATTCTGTGACATGACTTCCAAGTCTGTGTGATTGTTACATTCATTTACTAAACCATGTGTTAGGATCCTCAGACTTGCAGAGGGTCCAGGCTATAAAAAAATTATAAATTCTTTATTGTGCTATTTACAGATTGTACCATATTGAAGCTACTTGTAGAAATTCTGTGCCATACTAATAATAAATTCTGTGCTATGCTAATCAGAATATCCTGCTGAGAAAAACTTGATTGTAACTACAATTTAGTGCTGTCTTTTTTCTGCCAAAGACCCCTAAAAGAACCTATCTGTCCCTTTAGTGTCAGGTGTAACAGGTGTAATTCAAAGGGGAAAAACCCAGGAATATTTCCACTGACAGAATGTGGTCTTTGCATACCTTGGGCTGTGGGTTGGAGTTGGTAGAACTGCATTTCATCCTGCAGCTGGTGTTCAAACAGCTGGAAGCCATCTCTTTGCATTTCCAGGTAAGCTTAGGTTTATATACAGCAGTGCAGGGCCCATCCTGCTCTCAGCAACATCACAGCCATCCCATGAGAGGAAGCTGCTGCTGTTCTTCCCTTGCCAGGTCAGAATAAGTGGAGCAACACCAGCTGGCTGTGGTGCTCCCAGCAGACATGCTGGGACTGCCACTGTGCTCTGTGTGCACGTGGAGCAGCAGTGCTCCCAGGAATCAGCAGCAGGGGACAAGCCCATGAGAGCAGGGCCTCTGGAGTGGCACTCTGGGACATCAGCTGAGAGTGGCACTGATGCACAGCCCCAGGCAGGTCCCACTTGATGCAGAATGGGACCTGAATGGCCACTTTGGTCTCCCTCCTTCCTCAGGGGTAAAGCAACCTTCCAGGTGTTTGCACCATTTACCTGCTTCTGAAATGGGGATGGTGCTACACTTGGTACAAATAATTCACATTTTTAGGTCTTGGTTGCAAGGTAACATGAGACTGAGGCAGCACCACAAAGGGGAGCATGTGCCTTGGGAACACTCGTGCATGGACAGAGTAATTCCAAATGTTTGTGTTGCATCAGTTCTGCAAATGCTTTTTGTTACAGTGCATAAAAGATACAATACCTGCCAGCATTAGCTTTGTAAAGAGAGACTGTTTTCTTCTGTTGACTAATTATGCAGTGAATATATTCAGTTTGAAGGGACACTTCAATAATTTAGCAGGCATGTGCCAGGTAATACAGGAGCTTTTGTCTTACTGGTGGCACAGATCTGGAATCGTGTGTAACCCAATCCCTGGCTTTATGTTTTCAAGGAAGTGTTTGGTATAGCTCCTGTATCAAGTGCCACTGAAAAGCAGGCCTAGATAAGAGATTAAGGTAATGCTTTTCCCTAGGCCTAGGGAAAGTTTACCCTTTGCTGCCCAGGTTGCCTTTTGCAGGCAGTAAGTGCTTTATAGTGTGAGGTGTGGATGTGCTGACGTCCAGCAATGAGTTTGTTCCAGGAATGGGAAAATGCTGCAAACCGCGTGTTAAATACCAGGCCAGCTAAGCCTGTCCTTGGGGGTGTATTAACAAATGCTTTGTAGTTTGACATGGAATGCTTTCTGTCACTCATGTTTATTAAATGCAGATTGTTGATTTGCTGGACCAGACAAAGAGAGGGGCAATGTTCAGTTCCTGGGAACACTGTGAAATAAAACTCAAGTAACGGATTTTCTTCACCCCTTCCCGAGGTACTTCCTCACAGTTGTGCCACCTCCCAGAAAGATACAAGCTCAAATGTCCTTTTCTGACCCACTGCCAACTGGTTCAATCACCTTCCTTCCCTTGCCTGTAAAATGCAGCTCACTAGTGATCTACAGCAAAGGGAGATCCATTTTGTTTAGAATATGCCATGATTTTATTGCAGTCAGTAAAGGGCAGAGATAATGCAGTGGCTCAAACCATTCTCAAATTACTAAACTGGAGTTCAAATATAATCTTTACAACCTTTTTTTCCTTTGGAAGGACAGCTGTCTGCCATGCTCCTGCTGTAATAGTGGGATTTATATGGAGTCAGGTATCACTTACTGACAGGTAATTGCTTTCTGCAGATACCTGACTCTTTTCCTTGGAGGTCTCCCTTTCCTAAGTAATGTTCATTCTTGGTCTGTAGCAGCAGGGTTGCAGACAGCAGTTGGTTGTTTAGACATTAATGTTTAATTTACAGAGCAGTATCTATATAATTGTAAAGAAGAACATGTACATTTGTGGAACATTGTCAGGCCTCAAACACGAGTATGTAGCATTTCAAAAACACTTTAACTGGGCTGAAACAGCTTTTCAAAAACCACAGAAAGATAGTCTATTTAAAGAGAACAGCTTAGCAAAACCTTGTCATTGAGCCCTTGCAGCTTTTGTTCAGCCATTGGCTGCGTGATGCAGCGGGAGCCGTTCTGCAGTGCTGACCTGTGTCTGCCACAATGGCTGAGCTCATCCAGTTCATCCTCTGGGCACCTTTCTTTGGTTGTCCTGCAAACAGCAGCAGGGAGATGAGAGAGAGGATGATTAAACTCTCCAAACTGCTCTGAGTGTAGCTTGGCCCAGGGTAACATTTCCCACTAGTGACCTACTTGCTACTTAACAGGGATGGAGCTGTCACAGCCACACTTCTGGTAAGGAAACAGAGGAGTGGTTTTTCTCCCTGTAGGCTGATGAAAATGTCCTTTGAGGTAAGACTGGCCCTGGCACCCCAGGGCTGGCAGAAGGAAAACCATACTCCAAGCAGCAGAATGGATTTCCTCATTTAGTACTGATCCACACACTTCATTCACGAGCTTGACTTCAGAACACAATCAGCCCATCTGCCAGCCTTTTTGTCTTCCTGAGAATGCAAAACCTGCCCTCTTTATTACCTTGCTCCTTTCTCTATGTGCTTCCCCACTAACTAAAGGCATGATGGGCACTAAGTGGGCCCTGTGATTTAGCAGGAAGTGGCCTGCCTTTGTTTCACTTGTCATGTTCAGCTGATGTCATTGTCCTGTTGCAGTGCTGGGGACATTGTGTTGCTGCCTGTTGAGCTGTTGATGGCTTTTCCCCATCAGGAATCACTGCTCCAGCAGACTGGATGTGGATGTTGGACTGTCAGGAGCCAGCGGCATTGCCCAAGTGAGCTTTGGCCCCTCCAGTCAGTGATTGTGCTGCCCTGCTGTGGCACCATCACAACTGATTCTTTTTATAAAAGGCCCATTTTGGACTTTTTGAGATCATGCAGAAGCTGGAATCATCCTGCCCAGATTTCAGTGCAGGTAACTCTGTTTTTATTTTTAAATACTTTTCCAGGCTGCATGGAAAAAGCTTCTGTATCTAGTGCTGATATGTTGGTTTGTTGTCTTGACATTCCAATTGTGTTTATATCCTGTTCAGAGCCACTGCAACCAACCTTTGCTGCCTTGTGTTTAAATAGGGTAGACATGGTAACTAGAAGTCTCTAAGAGTTTCAAACAAAACCTTTAAGGAAGGTTAACTGCCATGCTAATATTTTTTCTTTCTGTGTATGTTCTTCTGCACCTGGCCAGGTTCATTGTGGGCATTAAATACTTTCTAGAAGTATCACAACTGGAAAAGTGATATCAGAGTAGATGGATTATTTATCTCTTTGGATGTGATGTGACAGAAGAGTCTGGATTAGTGAGGACTAAAATACAGCAACCTGAGGAAAAGGAGCATGAGGTTAAGGAGGGGATCCATGGGTGAGACCTGGCTGTGCTCACCTGTGGGAAGGGGGATAGAAATTGGGTCTGCCCAATGCTATGGATGTGCTCCAGCTCTGGAGTCACTTGTCTTTTGCTGTTAAGAATATATGTTGTGTCCATACAGCTGTGCTCTACATCTCAGAGCTGAGACTTCTTGTTTAATGTTCTTCTGTGTCCTGACTGTTCCCTGGTTGGAGTGGGTGGACAGTTCCTGCTCAGTTTGTGCTACCAGTGTCACATGCACTCCCATGGAAAGGTCATGAGATGTGGCCCTGGCAGCTTTGGCAGAGATTGTTAGAAGCCTTCTGGCATTTTCTTTTTTTAAATCCGAAAATACCACTTAGTTTTAACATAACTCCACAAATATTTGAAAAAAAGAGAATTATTAATGCTGTTTCAAAAGGCCTTACTTTTTCTGCTTCCTTCCTTTAAAGAATATTAAAAGTTTTCTTGTTCATTTTAAAATGTAGTTTTATGGTTTTCAAACTTCAAAAGTATGAAGTTACAATTAATATTTTCCCAAAGAACAGCATAAAATTGAAATAGCAAAAATATTTATTTAACTATTTTGAGATGTAGTTTGGATGTTTGACTCAAATGGAATGTTTTTTTCTAAAAAACTTTTTGAGGGAGAAAAACCCTTCTGATGATTAAATCCCAGCCTGAGAGAGATGGGACGATATTTCCATTAAAGAGAGACAGAGTTTCTGTGCAGGAATTCAGGGAAGGAACAGTATCTTTATTGGAGGTTGTGTTTAGCAGATGTTAACAAGTGGTTTAATCTCCTTATCCTTCTCTCCCTTCTCCCAGTGCCCTGCCTTGCAGTTTTGGGGATACAGAGACTCTTCCCCCATGACATCACCAAAGGCAAACATGGAGAAACAGGCAGTATTTTGGCCTACATATTTAATGTTCTGCTGAGATGTAGATGCTGTCACAGCAGGAAAATGTTCTCTGGATCTATCTCACAGCTCCTGCTCCCCAGTGCTTACTGCCAATGGAGGAGTTGTGGTAGAAAATCTGGAGAGAAACTTCTGTCCCAGAAACCACCATCACTTGTTTGCTTTGTCCCTTTTCTGCTTCTAACCCTTTATCATCCCTTTCCTGCCTTCTATGAAGTAAAGAAGAAACTAAGATCAGCTAGTGAAGGATTTCCTGGATTTGTTGCGTCATTTAGCTGCAATATGAACATCTGCACTTTTCATTTGTCATTTTCTAAGAGGTCAAAGAGAGATCATCCCCAAGGTCACAGGAAAGGCAAGGGTTACCATTGCTCTAGGCCAAGACATTACAATACTGATGATGACAAAACTATTTGGCAGAGATGCCAGCAATGCCAGAAAACAAGCCACCATCCTATCAAGGGCAGTATTTTGATTGCTCAGAAAGCCAGCCCAGCTCCCTGCTGTCACACTGTGACAATCCCCAGCCAGTGTCATTCCAGCTCCCTAGAGTGTTTTGCCAGGGCTGGGGAGAGTCTGTACACACAGCTCCCAGGAGCTGTACCTGGATAAACAGTGAACTGGAGATGGTGGAGGAGAAATCCCCCAAGGGCAGAGTAAAAAGCACCAAGAAATGTAGGTGTGACCACTCAGGGTGGCTGCAGCACATCTTCACCACTGAAGGGACACCACCACAGGGTCCACTGAAGCACCTTTCCTTGCTGACCTAGTCCTTCCTGGTCCCAAACAGGTGCTTCATCCTTCCCCTGACACACATGGCTGGCACAAGGGCACGTGGAAGGAAAAGTGCCAAGCTGTGCTCTGAGAAACTCCTGGGAAACTCCTGGTGATGGTGTTACAAAGAGCAAAGCACAAGTTCCTGAATATTAGACATTCTCCCTGCTGGCAGTTGCAGAGGTATGAGCAATGTGATGGCACAGCCTCTTAGTTTCCTTGGCCATATTTTATGCTTTTATTTTCATCTAGACTGATATCCAAGGTTTGCAGTCCACTTCCTGTGGCAAGATCCTCCAAGCAGTTATGAGCTCTGCAATGTCGCCTCCAAGCCTCTTCTTCTTCAGGAATCTTGTTTGCAATTACCATGATTCTATTTGTCCTTTGTCATGGCACAGATGTGCAGTTTTTATTTTGTGAAGGGACATCAAATGGGAAGGCAGGAAAGTCTGGGGAAGTAGAATTAGATTTTTAATGACATTTCCTTTAGCCACACTCTAACCTATGCTTGTGGTGCAGCAGAATTGAGTGAGGTGTCCCATTTGTTGTTCTCCCACTCCCAGAGTTACCAATGTCCATATCCATGTTTTTTTTAATGCAGGTTACTGGAACATTAAACCTGATCACTCCAGATGCCCACTAGAGCTGGGGATCTGCTTGTGTGTAACCAGTGTAGCCAGCAAAAGGAAGCAGAGTTCACTCAGCATGCCCAGTTCTGGAATATTCAGAAAAGGAAATAGTTTTGTTGGAGGATTCCTACAGAAACCAAAGCCAAAAAGCAGCCCTGATTGGGAACCTCCTCTGTTCAACTGTTTTGTTACAAGTGGCCCAAAGAAGAATGATTTTCATTTTTCAATTCTCGTTGCAGCAGCAGCTCTGGGTTAAGCAATTGTTATGGTGTGCTCAGGGCATCAAACCAAAAAATCTGAGACAGAGGGCCCAGATGCAGAATTCCCTGTGATAACCTAAACCAAATGCCACTGAATGCAGCTCCCTCAAGATCTCCCTGTTCACAGCCTTGCTGGTGGCCAGCATCCAGACTGAGCATTAGTAAAACCAACAAACCAAACAGTTCCCACAGTAAGGCCCTTGCTCTCCAGTTAACTTATTTAACTGTGGAGCTTCTAAGGGGGATGTTTCATCTGCTGTTGTTGCAATAAGCGGGTATCCATGGCAAAACCCAAGGGCACTGCCCTACAGCAATGAAGTCTTGGCTAAGCAGCAGCAGGAACTGGAAAAGGTCAGAGCTCCACAGTAGCCCTGCTCCATTTTAAAAATAAAGCCCATCAGTTTGCTAAGAAATGAGGCAGGTTCTTCAATGGCTTGCAGATCAGACCTGGCGTGTCTCAAATCAATTTTCCCAAAGACACTGGGGGAAGAAAGGAAGATGCTCAGACAAGTCTACAAGGAGAGCACCACAGAGCTTCACTGCCAAGGGAGGGACAAGAACAGAAGGGACTCTGGGGCTTTGCAGAGGCCAAGGAACAGGGAACATTTTCCCTGCTGCTCTTTCCCCACCTCTGTCCTGTCTTGTGCTCCTAAAGGTATAACTTGCTGCTATAATCTGTTTTTCATCCTTTAGGCAGGGACCATTTCTATTTGGTTCTGTACCAGGATCATCTTGCAGTGCCACCTTCTCTAGGATTGTCAGTGGAATCGAGTACATTGGTTTGGTGATCTGCAGCTGTTCCATTCCACCTCCTGGATAACTCTGCTGAAGTCCACCTGAAGGAGCCTTTGTGTACCAATTTTGCATAAGCCTCAAGGAATGTATTAACATGTAAGTAAAAACCCAGTGAGTCTTCTTAACTGTATTGAATTATCATAAAATTAATCTTCCCAATCTGAATGAGAATAGGATGCTCTGGATTTGCAATACAAATCCTGTACATTAAGGATAAGGATGGTTGTACACTCACTGCAAAAGATGACTTTTCTCCCAGCCTCCTCATTGACTGTGTAGTTTTATTTCTTAATAACAACAGAGGACTAAATGCACCCCTACAATGGCTTATATGAGGTCTGTGTTCTCCTTCTTGCTTGCAGTCTGCTCTTAGATTTGTGCTAAGCAATGTCCTGCCTTCCCCAAGGCAGCTTCATACTTGGAGATATGCTTGCCTTTACAGGAGCTATCTTTGAGATAACTCAAAGAAAGTCGAAATATATTCTTCTCTTCTCAGGTACTCCTATTGTTGCAGTAAAAGCATGGGGAGGTGTCAGCAAACTGGCTCTGCCAAGCTCCTGCAGCTTTGATCTGATGGCTGGATTTTATCTGTAGGTGTTTTTGAGGAGGATGAGTGCTTTTCACAAGAACAAGGCGGAAAAAATAAAAGCAAACTAATTAACTCCCATAAAGTTATCCTTACTCACTTTCTCTTCCCTTTCCTGCTATGTTTGTGGTAACAGCTCATTAGAGCCTGTGTTTGCAATAGCTGCACCATGAGACAGGAGATTTCATTTCCCCTCCTGCTTTCCAGGATGTGGCAGAACCGAGGCCACCTCCCCCGGCCAGACCAGCACTACTGGGGAGTTTGTGCTGCTCAGGTTTAGCCTTAACTCCTCTCTTGCTCTGCTCTGCCTGTAAGAAACTCCTGTTCCTGCCTCGAGGGAAGAAGAGGAGCTGGGATTTCTCCTTTGAGAGATGTGGGGCTCATGTTTGAAGAACAAAAAAGCCTGTGCTGTTTTCCCCCCCTAGACAAGCATAAGCATGGAGAACAGAGATGCTGCTGGTCTCTCTGGAGAACTTTGCCAGCCCTGCCTGCCCTGCAGAGGAGCTGGAGTCTGCTTGGATGATTTGAATCTTTGCCATCATTTGGAGCAGAATGAAGCTCTGTAAAAGGACAGTGACTGAATGCCAAGTGGGCTGTCATTAGCTCGGGCAGCCCAGGAAGCAGCTGATGTGCAGTTTGTGGTGGAAGTCATGCAGACAGAAGGGATGACTCGGGGGTGGAGAGGCCCCAGCCCCTGGCTGCAGTCTGACCCCAAAGGTGTGTTCCAGGCTTGCTGTTTGGATGGACCAGGCACAGCTGGTGGCTTCACAAGACACAAAGGCTCCATGGACCATCCATTTGCTGTCAATTTTTCAGTGGTGATGGGTGCTGCTGGCCCAGCTCCATCTTTCTTCCACAGTAATCAAAGGAAATGCACCCTAGTCTTGAAGTCTGGTGGTTCAGGACTGAAAAGCTTAATGGCTTTCCTTGGCTTTTTTCTTCCCCTCTCTCTTTTATGAAGCATAGGGTGTTTAGAACTATGGAAGCAGTGCAAGAAAAATATTAATGAATAACTATGGAGTGCAGACATTAATGCATTCCTTTCTCTTGAAATAACTGGCTTTTCTCTGTGGGGTCTGTAACAAAAAAAAGTGTCTGCAGAGTCTGAACCTGCTGTATAGAAGCCAAAGTAGATGATGATTTAGAACTTCACTGGCTTTTTTTTTTTTCTAAAATGTTATCTCTGCATTTATCATGTTGCAAAAAATCTCTTTCTCTGAGAAATGATAAACCTAAGGCATAGGGGCAGTTCTTGAGATTCTGGGTGACGGAAAGTATGAACGAATAATGATTTTTGGGATCCTCTCCCACACCTCAAACTCCAACTGATGCTTGAGAGGAGGAATTGAGGCATTGCAAGCACCCCACCATTGGAGTTCCCCAGTGGTGGGTTCTGAAGTACCAAGTAGCTTTTCAGCTTTTGTTGTCCTGCAGTTATGGACTAAGGGGTACACACAGCAAATATGGTGCTATAGTAACAATTCTCCCAGGATTGAATCGCAGGTCAGGGCAGAAATCTGCAAGTCAGGTCAAAGGCAGTGGCACTTCACAGCAGGAGCTGCCTGTCCTTTCATGGAACAAAGGGCAAAAGAAGGACGGTGGAGAAGCCCATTGGTGACCAGCAGTGGAAATGGGAACGGTGCACCCCTGTCCCCAGGGAGAGGCTGCACAGGTGCATATTCAGGTGCCCAGTGGAGAAGCAGGAGGCTTAAGAACCTGCTTTAGAAAGATCGTTCTGAACCTTTGTTCACTCCTTGACCCCCTCTTCCTCCCTGGCGATTCGGTTCAACACCACCCCTTCCTCCTGCCCTGGCTTCCACCGCGCCTCTGCCACCCTGCGTGCCGCAAAGGCTGCCAGCTGCCGGACGGCTTTGTCCCCGTGCCCGAGCCTGCCAGGGACCAAGCCCTCTCCGTTGCGACGGTTGTGCAATAGCGGCGGGCCGGGGGTGCGGGACACCNCCACCTTCACCAAGATCTTCGTCGGGGGGCTGCCCTACCACACCACCGACTCCTCCCTCAGGAAGTACTTCGAGGTCTTTGGGGACATCGAGGAGGCGGTGGTGATCACGGACCGGCAGACCGGCAA
>VXBC01013236.1:381532-414433 GCA_013399945.1 Ploceus nigricollis
GCTGTGGCCGGACGAACTCCGGGTGTGGCCGGACGAACTCCCGGTGTGGCCGGACAAAGTCCCGGTGTGGCCGGGCGGCCCCCCCGGTGCTGCGGAGCCGCCGCCCGTCCCGTGGCTGCCGCGGAGCTTGTGCCCGCTGCGGGAACGAGGGGCTCGGTGTGGACAAAAGCTGGGCTGGGGGCCCGGGAGGAGCCCCCCGTGTTGGCCGAGGCCGTGCCGTTCGTTTCAGCACCTGCTCCCCCCTCCCGATGTCTGTGCGGGTCCCCGCATCCCGCCAGCAGCTGCCCTGAGCTCCGCTGCGCCGGGGGTTTTGGGAAGGGCTCCACTAGCTTCTCGGAAAAGGCACGGGGAGGAGGTGGAAGGGCAGGGGAAAACAGCTGGCACCGGCCCAGCGGGGAAACCGGGCGCGGGGGGAGCGCCCGCTTTTCCATCGAGTCCCAGCAGCCCTTCCCATCTCGCCGTGCGAGCGAGGCTGCACGAAGGGAGTTCAGCTCCCGATTCAAAATAGAACAATAAATAAACTCCACTTAGTGCCTGTTGCTGGAGTGTTTACAAAGCACTGTTGCTACAAACAAGGCTGTGCTCGATTCCAGGTGACCATGGCAGACAGAGCTGCTGCTGAAAGAGCTTGCAAAGACCCAAACCCCATCATTGACGGCAGGAAAGCAAATGTGAACCTGGCGTATTTGGGAGCAAAACCAAGGAGTATTCAAACTGGTGAGGCATCCAGGAGATCCCATCTCTCTGTATTAGAATAACTTGTAAGACAAGGAAACAAGTTTCTCAGGCTGGAATCATCTGATCTGACGATGCACATTTATCTGTTCCCCATAGTTCTGATTATTGGCTGAGGACACTGCGTAGTCCAGTTACTCTCTGCTGTGTCTTCTTCCTCAGCCCTGCTGCACTAATGTTACTCACCAAAGTTCATATAACTGTGTTAAAGCTGTTTCCTTCCACGGCAGATCTGTTTGCCCGTTAACCTCTTTGTTACATGAGAATGAACAGTAAGATCCACTTTGTCATTTCTCCCTTTGGTTAATGACCACAGTACCCAGTGTGTAAAATAAGGCTTTATGTCCCATTGTCTGTTCCATAACAGCACGTTCACACTGGGCTTTCATCATGAATTCCCATCTGCTCCTCGTGCATATCACATATGCATGTTAAATTTAACTTGTTTCTAAATGGGGCTCTGAATTTGCTCACATGCATAGCAGATCAAATGCAAAGACTTGTGGTGTAATTCTGCCTGTGTGTTAGGAGTTGAATGGTACAATGGATGCCATTCATTAATATTTCTTTTTTTTCTGAACCTTTTTTTTTCAGGTTTTACCATAGGTGTGCAGCAGCTACATCCAGCCTTCATTCAGAGACCCTTTGGGTAAGTGGAAATGTTTCCTAACGGTCTGTTTGAAATCAGATTCGCAAATCAACTTCCTCATTATTTAAAATGTGTGAAAAAAGCCTTCGCCATCAAGAGTGGACAGTTTCAACAGCTGTTGTTAATGTTCAGAGTACTTTATTTCTGGTGGAGATTTCAGAAGTTTTGTGCATTTGTCAGCTTTAATGTAATTCCCAAAGATCCTTCTTTATCCTCAGTAAATCTTAGTCATAATAAACCCAGTGCATTGCTCGCTGCTTTGCCAGCTTCAAGAATTCACAGGAATTCAAATAAATGGAAAATAGTTTCTCTATTATAGTACTTAAGGTGTCAAAACAATTAAGCAAATTCTGTTCTCATGTTTCTCAAATAAGATCCTCTGCTTCCTCTGTGCCATTTCCCACGTAATAACGCTTAGGATACAGTTTTATCCTAGAAAACAAATTGCATTGGAAACAAAGTCTGTTACTTAATGAAAGTAACATTAGGTCAAAAATTGATTTTGGACAGATGTTATACAAGGCTTGAATAGTCTGCAAAAGTGGGCTTTTGTCTGCTGTTTTCAATAGCTTATACCATCCCTACTCGGTTAGAAAAGTCCTCTTTTTATACATCTAATAGGATCTGGCAGCTGCTCGGCAAAAGACAAGTGTGCTTCACGAGAACAATAGTGACTGTCATACTGCCCTCATTTAACTGTTTAATGATTGATGCAGCTCTTTTTTTTACACCATTTCAGAAAGTGAATATTGATAAGGTTTTTTATTATTATTTTCTAAGAGCATTAAGAAAGTAGGTGCATTTTTTAAAGCTTTTGAGCACTGCCCTGGTATGGTTTTTGTGTGACTCTGATATAAATAGATGGGATTTTGGCCTTTGTCAACAGCAATACTTCATCCCTTCCCTGCTCTCCACTCATTTTTTTGGGGGTGTTTCGTTTTTTTTTTTTTTTAAGGAAAAAAAACCTGCTAACAATAAAACTTTCATTCCTCTGCCCTTATGGCCGCAGTTGCCAACTGCCTGGATAATCTCATTCCGATGAGTTTATGGATGTAAGAGGCTGTGTTGCCACAATAGTGCACACCCAGTGTACGTGTGCTGTGTGTGGTTCAAACACGCCGCCTCTCGCAAGCGGTTACAGCCCTGCTGGAAAGCCTTGAAAAACATCTGCCGTGAAAGGAAGAGTCTCCCCTTTTTTGGGGCAAGAGCCACATTAGTCTGCACAGACCAAATGCTGCTTTTTAACAGTTCTCCTTGTGTGGGGGCTGCAAGAGCTTTCACAGCCCCCAAAGCAGCAGCGCCTTGAGATGTGAGCCCAGAGACTTTTGCATGGGAGTGCAGGAGAGAAGTTGCCAATAAAAGCAGCCTCTGGCGAGTCCTGCCACGCATGGGAGCAGAGAAGAGCAAAATGGTGAAGCCTGTTAAAACTCCTCTTGTTGGCAGGAGCACCTTGCAGATTATCTGCAGTTTTCTGGGTGCCCTTCCTACCCAACAGCCGCAGCTCTTGAAAACATTTTTTTTTTCCAACAGTTTGCTTTTGGTTTCACATCCAGAGGAGTGTGGGATCGACTGATTACATGTTCCTTGTGATCTAGACAGTTCCTGTTGCAGTTCTTAGGCATTGGTTTCATCATTAAACCAGCAGAGCTGCAGTTAGCACGTACAGTGGAGAACATTATAAATTATTTATCAGTTGCCAAGAGACAGGAACCAGGAGAATGGAGGGCTGGAGGCAGGGGATTATATGTCATTATTTGCAAGCATCAGTAAACAAGAATTTAATTGAATTCAGTCATTGCTGCAGCAGAATCACTGGAAATGTGGGTTTTGCAGAATGTGTTTACCTGAGCACCAGCTTTACCTGAGCACCACAACTGGGGCTGCTCTGTGGCTTCTGAGCAAAGCCTCAGGTGCTCAGTCGAGCAGCAGAGCTTGGCTGCCAGTTCCCTCTTTGTCTCCTCAGTAGACCAACAAAATTAAGAGTCTGCCAAGCTCCACTCCTGCATTCCCTTGAACCCACAATTTCCTTGGCCCTCAGTGGGATATGAGGGTGGATGAGGAGTTTATCAGGGTCTGTCACTGAATTGCTGTTGTCTGTTTGCACCATGCTGAGTGGATCCTGACCTTTCCCAAAGGAAGCTCGGCTGCTTTGCCCCTGGTGTGTGATGTTGCCTGGCTCTCCCTCCTGCAGTTCCTGTCTCTGCAAAGTGTTTGTGCCCAGGGGTTGGTGTTGTGGTTTCCAAAAGATGATTGTCATGGGGCACAGGGTGCTTGGTGAGCGAGCTGGGCTTGGCAGGGCAGGAATGAATGAACAGCCGTTAACTCCTGGGCAGTTAGCGAAGAGCAAGCAGCCAGTCATGTCCCAGCTATCAAGCCACAAAATGCAGGTTTTGGTGAAACCTGAAATGAATGGAAACTATGAAAATCACCCAAACACCAGAGAGGATTATTTATAAACTGAAGGCTTCCCTCCCCAGCCCCAGACACCTAAATGCAGCTGTAAATATTGCCAGGGCTATGCAGAACAGAAAGAGAAACCACGAGGAGCCTCTCTCCTTCCTCCTGCTGTCCTGGCAGGGGAGGCACTTGCACAGCAGACAGCACGGAGTCAGTAGTAAATCCTGTTTGGAAAAGAAGTTTCTAGCTTGTTGTAACCAGAGATCTTAACAGTAATGCAAGGCAAAGGATGTGTCTGTGTCAGGGTGACTTGGAGATCCAGCTGCTGAGTTCAGGGAAGCAGCATTGGGCCTGGGGCTCAGCCTGGGGCTTGCAGACTGCTTTGCTTGGAGGCACCTGGCAGTGCCAGTGTGTCCCTGCAGCTGCCATGCTTCATGTGATCAGGTGATGTGGCAGAGCTACTTGGTCCCACCTCGTGGTTCCCTCCTCTGGGACTCTGGAGGTGGAGGCAGGTTTGAGTCTGTGCAGGGAATGGGGATTCCCTGCTTCTCCTCTGTGCTTGCTGCTCTGGACACAGCATATGGCAGATGCATTCCTGTGGCTGTGCCTCAGCGAAGGAGCTATCTGTGTGGGAGATCTACCAGTGACTGAGTAAGTGGCTGAGCTCTTGCAAACATAAAGATGTCTCTTGTGGCAGGATCCAGCTCTTTCCATAGCTGCACACTGGACGTCATTGCTCCAGAGACCCCATCCATGTGTAGTTACTTGTTTTGGTGGCCCCCTGCCTCTGGCCCACATTTGGTCTCCAGCAACGTCAGAAAGAGTTAAAACTCTTTGAGTTTAAAATTTCATGCGTTGATGCTGCTGCAGTTAAAAGTGAAGAAAGTCTCTCTTTGTGTCAGCCCAGCCTCCCTTGCAGCTGTTTATCCTTAAAACTTCTCTATTGGGTTAAAAATAAAAGGCAACAAACTTTCATCTTTTCTGTGGTTATGCTTATAAAAGGGCACGTGCTGTGCCCAGCCTCTGTCAGCTGGCATCCCCCTGCTCCAGCTTCCCACTGCCCACTTACCCAGAGCTGGAGGCTGCAGGCTCCCATCCCACTCTGCCAGGCTCATGGGGATGGAGCACCCAGCACCTGGTGTTATCCTGTGCCAGGAACATGAAAGCTTTGGGGGGGAAAGGGGGCATTTCCTAAGAAATGTCCAAATCCATTTTCCAAACGGCTTCAGCTGCTGGTTCTCAGGCATGGTGACCGCTGTTCAGACCAAATACTTGCCAGTCAGAAAGAAATCCCTTTCTTATTTTTTATTATTTTATTTTGTGTTTTTTAAGTGTAAACATGTATTTATAAGCAGCTCAGACAGCTTTGAGAATTTTCTTGAACATCTACTTCAAGATGACAAATGCTGGTGTCAGACCCAAGGGTTTGGTGTGCCTATTTTTTGGTGTTGGGGCAGAATTTGCTCACGTTCTGCCTGTAAAACAATACAAAAGCGTGGTCTGATACAGTGACCTCACACCTGGCTATGTGAATGATGTGCAAGCTCAGGCCTGTTGCAAGGGACGGGCTCTGGGTGAAGGGTCTGAGCCATTCCTGGGCAGTCAGGGCATGTGTGTGATGGACAGACAGCCTGAGCTGGCTCTAGCTTTGCCTTTACGGCACGTGGCTTGAGTTGTGCCATCTTCTCTGTGTGATTCCATTGCCTCTGGTGGATTTCCTCTTCATCCTCCTCAGCAGCAGAGACCTGAGTCCTTTCCTGTTGGTGCAGGAGCTGGGGAGTGGCAGATCCAAAATTCACCTGTGTTGCTGTGGCTGCTGCCACAGGGGCCCAATGTGGCAGATTGATGCACACGTCTGAATTTCCAGAGCAGCTCAGCTTGTGCTTGATCTCATGTTTCCTTTGAGCAGCTGTTGGCATATGGGCCCCAACTCATAGTATTAAGCACATGCCCAATAATTCAAATGATGAATGCAGCCCTGGGCATCCTGCCCTGGCGCTGAGGGCACCAGCCAGGGAACCAGACAGTTGTTGTGCTGATAATTTGGTAGCAAGGACACCGGGTCACTTCTAAATACAACTTTTATGAAGAACTTGTTCCCCACGGATGGGAGCAAGCTACATACCAGAGCTAAATATACTCCATGATCACAAAAGATGAAAAGTCCTGGACCTTGGAGTTAAAACTCAGTCTCCTGTTTCTCAGTCTCCAAGTGCTGTAAACACGGTTGTGCTGTCCCCTGCAATCTCCCTGTCACCAGCTTTGAGCATTTTAGTTCTCCTCTGTCAGAATTGAGCTGCTCTGGCCAAAGCAGCAGAGGCTGGAAAAACCATGCTGGATCCAGACATTCCCCATGATTCCAGCTTGCAGGAAGGTGTGGAGGGATTAGATTGAGATGTCTTAAATGTTCTACTACCACAAAGGCACAACTGGTAGCAGAGATCACAAACTCTTAAAATGGAATTTCTTTCTTGACTGAGAAATTACTTAATTACTTGTTCTATCAAGTAATTCTTTTATCAAAAAGAGATATTTCATTGCTTTTTCTGTAGCTGAAGCATTCTTCTTCAAAATACTTCATCTCTCCAAGAAAGGGATGTAGGTAAATCAAATGAGTGGATGGTTTTAATTAAAGGTCAGTGGAAGGGATTATATGTAAAGAAAGTCTGTTAAAAATTTAACCAGTTGAAAGTAGTCACTAATGTGTATTATTCCAAAACTTGCCAGGTACTTCAGAAGACTTTAGAGATGTTTCTGCCATTGATTTTCTCTAAATTACAGAAGAAATTGGAGAGCTCAGTCAAAGGCAGAATTCTGGGGCTTCCTGGGTTGATCTGTTGGAGACCCTGGTTTTCCCTACCATCCTACCAGGTTCCTCACAAGGATGTTGAAGGACTCAGGTTCCTGTCATGCACTGGTGTGAAACAGTCCCTGTTTCTTCTGTCAGTTAATTTCTGGTTTGGCTGTGCTGATAACTGGAAAAGGGAGGGGTTTTTCCTTCTCTGGAGAGCTGACTAGTTGTGGATAAACTTCCATGTGGCTTTTTCCTTGGTGCCAGATGGCTCTTGTTTCAGGCAGATGTTATCTCCTGCTACCTGAGTGTTTTTCAGCCTGTTTCTCTCCAAAACTATTTTTGGTCTGGCTCAGCATGACTTTGGGATCATGGGGTTTTTTTTTCCTTCTTCCTTTGGGTGTGGGGGAAGCAAGATGCAGAGGATAAAGCTATTGAGCCTGGCTATAACTTATGGTGGAGCTCAGCATGTTGATCTCAGACTCTTGGTTGAGCTGAGAAAAAGTATTAGATCTTTGTGAGATGTACTCCCATCTTTGGTCTGCAGCCTTTTTTTTTACTTCTTCCTGTTTTCTTTCCCCCACTGTCTGCAGTCTGGGACAGTCTGTTGTGGCATGTCATGCCTTGGTGATTGCCACTGCTGTGGTACATCTGCTCCCAGCAGGGAAGCAGGAAACTCAGTCCTGTACCTGTTTGCACAGGCTGCTGTGTAAATCTTCTCAGAGGGACAGAGGAGGATGAGGAGAAGGCAGACAGGCAAATCAGTTACAAGAGGAACAGGAATTGTCTTGACTGCTTTGCTATTTTGTGTTTGTGTCGTATTGCAGCAGGTGATGATAAATCCCATGGAGCTGCAGAGTTCATCCTTGTGTGACTTTGAGCTGGCTGGGATGGCTGGCTGATGAGGCAGAAGCTGTTGACATTTCAGTGCATTTTTAAATCAGCTTTAGTAGGGGCATTTCAGGAGTTGGAGGTTTGTCATGTTGTGGTTAGAGCCCAGCCCTGTCAGTGAATGGTGAGGGATGGTGGAGTGATCAGGGCACAACCAATGTCCTGATCTGCACCCAGGTGTTAGTGGATGAACTGTGATCCCCTCCTGGAGTGAGAGTCCTGGTGGGCAGGCAGGGACATCCTGCAGCCTCCTCCTCATGTCTGGACTGAGAACAGCACCTGAATTTCTCACATTTCCACAGCCTGTCATCGTGGCTGGGGCCCGTATGATACCTGTGGCCAGCCCTGCCTGCACTCCACACACGTTTACTGAGTGTCTCCTCGAGGTGAGTGCTTGCTGGCTTGGGAGTGTCCCTCAGGAACGATTCCTTGGAGTGTGAATTACGCCAGGATGTGTGCCTGCATCTCCAGCTCTGCCGTGGTGCCGTGGCACTGCCAGTGCAAGTGTGGGGTGTGCTTCCCAGAGCAGCTTTAAACTCAGGAGCCCACTTCAAAAGACACCTTTGGATCTGCCATGCTGGCAGTGGCTGGAGGTGCCACATCACCAGGGGCTGTGCTCAGCTGGTTCTGCAGCACCCCCAGCACCTCCTGCCATCACGTGCTGTGGCAGTGTGGGTGTCCCTGTGGCAGCCAATGGGTCAGCTCTAGTGGAAATGGAGGCCAAATTCCTGGGGTCAAATGCCAGAATTTGTGCCTTCACTGGCAGACACAAAGGGCTCTGTTTCTTTTATTCTTCAAGGAATAAAAGGCTGGTCGTGGTGGTGGCATTTGTGTGCTGATCTCTGTGAGGCTGCCAAGAGCCCTGTGCCCCTCCTTGTTTCCCAAATGTTTGTGTGATGCCGTGTCCCTCCTGACAGAGGGGTGCAGCTGTCTCCACCTCTTCAGAACTGACAAAACCAGCTCCCAGCAGGGCTGGCAGGGATCAAGGGGGTCAGGAACTCCCACCTTGTTGCTCTCCCAAACTCGTGCAGCATGCAGGAGCGGCTTGCAGGAACAGCTCATGGCTCATGTGTAGGAAGTCCTGCAGGATGGCAGAGAGCTGAGAAGGTGCAGCTAAAGCACATTTTAGGTGTAAATCTGATACAAAATAGTCAAATATATGAAGTGTCTCTGAGATGAGCTCTGCTGATGAGAGCTTGTTCCTCTTCCCCAGTGTTTGGGGAGAGAAGTGGGACACATTTCCTCCTGACTTGTCCCCTTTTTCTTGCTGCCCCCCAGCCAGCCCTGCCCTGCTGCTGTGGTGGGGAGACCTAGGTGAGGGCAGGTTTTGAAAGGGACTTTTTCATCTGCCTGGAGCCACAGGTGCCTCCCCTGACATGTTTGGACATCTCCACCCAGGCCTGCACCAAAACGGGGCCCCTTTTGTTGTGTCCCCACCAAAGCAGGACAGAGCCTGTGTCCCTCTGCCAGTGGCTCTGTAGCCATCTCTGTTCTGGTTCAATTCTGGCTGCTGGGGCATGGTGCCACGTGGGCAGGAGCGTGGGCTGGCACCACGAGGGCCCTGCCAAGTCCCTGCTGTCCCTCCTGCTGTCCCTCCCGTGCCACTGCTGCCTCTGGGCTCAGGTGTGACCATGCTCCTTGTGTTGGGTGGCCTTTGCCCGTGGCTCGTTGTCGTGCCAGCAGCATCTCGTCCATCTGCTGTTCACAGGGTGACTTTGGTGTGTGGTGGCCACGGCTGATCACTTGGTTGGTGTTTTATAATCACACTGTGTGTGTTTTTGGTGAAGTTCTCCTCTGGCTGGCAGGGCCCATCGTGGGGGATGGAGGAGAACTGCAGCGAGGGAGGGAGGAAGGGAAAGGCATCTTAAAACACAGATGTGACTCATCTTGTAGAAATTCAGATTAAAGTTTGCTGTTTTCTAGAAAGAGAACTCCAGAACAGCTTGCTTTTTGTTAATTTATCTCCTGAAAGATCATCTTCAGGAATAATGGAAGAGGGGAAAATATTTTAAGATTTTCTGTGGATGCTAAATGTAGCCAGCAGAGAACTTCATCCTACTGCACTGGTTTGTTTTGTTTGTAGCTGCAAGTCATCAAAGTGACCTTACTTTGGGTTGTGTGTTTGTTTTGATTGATGAATTGCCATCTGTCCACCTAATTCAGAAGACCAAACTGCATAATATCTTGATTGAAATTTCTAGCTGAATTATTGAAATCCTACAGACCAAAAGAACCTTCCCTTTTACATTGACATTCCCTTTAGAAGCAGATCTTGGAGTTGCTGAGTGTGATATTTTAGTGCAGTATCAGCTGCTGTGAGTGATGTGTGCTTGTGTATGCACTGGGCTGGTGGGATGGATTTCTGAGAGCAGGGTCCAGGAGTACGTTCTGCCTTCCAAGCTAATGGTGCTTTTTATTCCAAGTAGCACTGAAAAGCTGGAGTTTTTCCCTGCTGAAGAAAAAATGTAGTGCAGGGTGTTGCAGATTTGCTGTCTCCAAGCCCAGCGTGGAGCTCTGTGTGTGAAAGCAGAGCCAACAATGCAGAGTTTCTTGGGATGAGCTGGTGAGCATCCACTCACCCTGATGGCACCACGTCCCCCACATGGGCTGTGCCAGCTCTGGAGAGCAGTTGGGTGGCAGCAGGGGACATGGAGGAGCTGCTCAGACAGGGTGATGCTCAGGCTGGATTTCCTGGAGTCTCTCAGACTGTCCTGGTTGTTCAGTGAGCACAGGTGGAATTCCCCTGTGGGCAGGAAAAGTGCAGGCCCCTCCTCTGCTCCTGCCACTGGGTGGTTTTTAGTGGATTGTGCATTTTTTGTTGCATTTGTGGAGTGATTTTAACTTTGTTGGGCCCTGGAATACCAGGAAGCCTGGTGGCAGGGTGTGACAGGCAGGGAGAAGTGAGGAGCAGCCAGAGCATCCATCCCCAGTCTGGGATGCAGGATGTTGGCTGATCTACCAGGGGCAGAGCAGTAAGCATGGACAGAGCCTGCTCATGTCATGCCCAAGGGCCAGTGCCTGGGAGTGCCTCTGCAGAGCCTTTCCCCAGACCCTGGCAGGCCCAGAGAACAGCATTGCACCTCTGAGTTATTTAAAACAAAATGAAAGAGAAAATCTCCCAGTGACAGGCGTGAGGAGCCTCTGGGTGAGACTCAGCCCTGCTCCTGCAAGAGGGGGCTGCCACTGTGTGAGTGTGTGACATGAAGTGCCCCTGGGCTGAGCTGGTGCCTGAGCTCCAGCTCTGATTCAGCTGTGCTGGCCTCAGTTTAGATCAGAGCTGAACAAAAAGGGATTCTGTGCATTTCTGCTGCCTCATCTCATTCCTGTTACCCACAGGGTGATGCTGGGTATGGTGTGCTTATGGGCTGAAGGACTGTGAGGTCCCTCTTGCTGTACAGGGGTGTCTGGTGGCCTCAGAAGAAGGTCTTGCACTAAATCAAAGGTTGAGTGTTGCTCACCACCATCCATCCTCCCTGGGCATATGGAAGGACCCTGATTTCAGAGGCAGTGTTGCTGTGTGGGGAGAGGAAAGCAGTCATTCTCTTGTCATTCCAGTTGTCTCAAGCAAAACCAAACTGCATGTGGGAGTGGGAAGAGGAGAGAAAACTTGGTTCAGATGAGCCCTTGTTTGTGAGAAGCCTTTCTCCTGTCTAAAGAGCAGACTAAACCATCCAGTGCTGGTTGTAAAGCAAGTGGGAACAGCCCTGTAAGTGCTGGGTAGGAGGGACCAGCCCCAGGTGGACCCCAGCATGCTGCAGGTGGGGGCTGAGATGTAGGATCTCAGGTGGAATGAGGGTAACCATGTAGAACCCTGTGCCTTATGAAGAGCCTGTGGGAGGCTTGTGTTTGAAAATGTGCTGTCACACACATCCACACAAAAATCCCCAAAATATTTGAATCTGCATAATCTCTCTGCAGAGTTTTGCCTTGGGGATTTTTTTATTGGCCAAAATGAGTTGGGTTTGGAGACAGGGTGGCACAAGATTTCAGGGGATGGCTTTTCTGTGGCCTTTTGTGGTTCAGCAGGCAGTGGCCAAAGGGACCTTCTCCCCAGGGTGCGTATGGCTCTGATCTTCCACTGGTACTGTGCCATTTGCTGGTGATAGCCTGCACCCCCTATTTCTTAAACAAACCCCAGATGTGTCACCCTGCAGCACTCTTCAGGCCACATAAATTCCCCATTTTTGCCTGGCCCATGGCAGTTTCTGTGGAGGTACCTAAACCTTCAGGTTTGCACAGTTTTTGCCCAGCTGTTTGAGACCTGACTTGATGTGGGCCCTTTGGAAAATACAGCCCTTTCACTTCGATGCTTTTTTTTTCCCCCTCCCCTTTCCTCCTCATTAGCAGTTTCTAACAAATTAGTAGGCACTCCTGCATTAATCACCTCCAGGGTCTTTCCATCAATGGACTTTAATTGACTGTGACATGGTTAAGTTCCTCTCAGCAGCACAGCTTCCTCAGGGCAGGGACAAGCCTGGGAGAAGCTGCACTTTTGGGCCCTCATGGAAAGGGCAGCGGAGATGCCAGGGGCAGATGTGACAGCTCATGGACACAGGAGTGTCACTGCCCTGCCAGCTGCTGGGGGGAAGGAAGCAGCATTAATATCTCGTGTTTTATAACAAACACCCTGTAGCATTCCCTAAACATGCAGTGTTGTGGAAACATGGTGTAAGTGTGTAGTAACTGATAACACCTGGCAGGCAGGAGGGCCTGGGGTCAGTGGTCATTCCTGGTGGGACAAGTGGAGGTTGACACGTTGTCCCCACTGCCAGGAGGTGTCCCACAGGGGCTGTGGGTCCTCAGGACCCTCCACCCAAGTTTGGATGGAGAATACAGGAGGCAGAAAGGCTGGCAGGGACAGGCAGCGTGTGTGGAGGCCGAGGAAATGAGGTGAGCCACAGGCTGTGTCACAGCCTTCCAGGGAGCTTATTTTGGATTTCAGCAGCCTGGATGGTGGGAGATCCAAGCCATGGGGACCAGGGTGTGTGTATTAGTAGCAGCCCATGCTTCACCTTGCACTACTCCCACCCTCAGGTCTAGGAGTGTTCGCTTTTCATGCCCACCCCGGGGAGCACCCCTCGCTCGGGGGCAGCACTGCTGGGCAGCACCGTTTCCGTGGCTGACGCACATGAATTTGTGGGGAAGAGGGGCTGTGCAGGCAGGGGGATCCCAGCCCCTCACTAACTCTCTCCCTTTCCCTCCACAGACTCACACCTCACTATGTTTACCCCCAAGCTATCATCCAGCCCAGCGTGGTGATCCCCACCCCCGTGCAGTCCATCACGTCTCCCTACATCGACTACACGGCCGCCAGCCAAGCCTATTCCCAGTACACCACAGCTGCCTACGACCAGTACCCCTACGCTGCCTCCCCCGCTGCCGGCTTCGTGGGATACGGCTACACGGGCACGGTGCAGCCGCCCCTCACGGCCGGCACCCCCGCGGCGCCCGCCACCGCCTTCGTGCAGTACCAGCCCCAGCAGCTGCAGCCCGACCGCATGCAGTGAGGGCCCGCCCGGCCTCCCCGGACAATCTCTCGCCCTGCAAGGATACAGCTAGGACAGCAAAACGACAAAAAAAACAATAAAAGAAACAAAACCAACAACAACAACAACAAAAAAAAAAATCACCCCGTCCTTTTATCCCCCTTGTGTAGGTGCATATCGATACCTAAGCTATTTATAGTGTTGAGGGCGAACCCAAATCCTTGCAGTCTGATTGTGCTTATGAAAGCGGACTTCTGGTAAGTTTTTTTTCCCTCTTTTTTTTTTTTTTTTCCCCCCTTCCATCTGGACAGATACTGTCTTGAAGATGTTCTGAAAGCGGCTGAAACGTTTCACAGGAAAACGACAGATTCTTGCACACATTGCAGTCTGCTTCCATCACCTGTGGTCTTCTTTCTGCCCCCTTCCCCGTCAGCCCTTCCTTCCTCATCCAGCCTACAATCCTCTTATTTTACTGGTGAGGTACAGAGGTACTTGGAGAACATGGAAAAAAAGCAATCTTATTTTTTGGTTGTACAAAAACTTTGTAATACTCAGAGATGCCTTACAGAAAAAAAAAAAAAAGCAAAAGAAAAACTATTTTTTAATATTTATTGCGATTTTATTCGCATGAGCTGTGAATTGCAGACAGAAGAATAGTAGTAAGTATCTGCCTTGTTTAATTCTCATTTTACTAAATTATTGTATGTAGGTAAAAGTTCTTAAGTAATTGCTGAATCACTTCAACATGCAAAAGGGAATATTGGCTTGAAGGAGAGCAGAATATTCCTTTAGTCAACGCACTGTACTATTTTCTTATTGTAATTGTTACTCTGTTAAGATTATCTCAAATTTAGGTATATTTTTAAATGCAAAAAACCAACCAAGAATACTGAACATTTTGTCTACTTTGGTAGATCTTTTGTTATAATGCTGCAACCTATGGAGACATTTACAGTATTTATGTAAAAGAGATTTGGGGCTGTTGGCCAGCAAGGTTTAGGAGAATATCATGAGTGGAGCAATAGAGAAAAAGGTGTTATGTCACTGAACAAATGGGTAAATGTAACCTTTTCATGCCTGTAATCCAACAGCCAAATAAAGGAAGAGAACAGGCGATGTAAGTGCATTTCTACAAAGACAGCAATAAACTATTTTAACTTTTAAGATTATTCGATGCTGTATGGTACCATGTTTGCTTGGCTGCAGTGCCTTAGGGAGTATTTCCCAGCCTACCTGGTCTGGCCATGCTGGGTTCACCCTCCAGTGTGCCAGGGTGGGCTGAGGGGGGTGTCCTGTGGCAGGAGCCCCTGCTGCCATCCTGGCAGGCACCAGGTGCTGCCACCATCCTGCAGCATGTCCCACACTGCCCTTGCTCTGCATGTCCCGAGGCACCTCAGGGTTTCTGAGCTCACAGAACCCTGTGGGCTGGTGCCAAGTGCTTCCTCACACTGCGTGGAGCAGAGGGTGGGAGGTGCTGCTGTCCTGGTGCAGCTCCAGAGGCAGTAGGGGCAGATGGGATCTCATCCCAGAGTTTTCGGGCCATCACTTTCCTTCTGTTATTTGCTTAAAATAAGTTGGGGGTTGTTTTTCTAAAATTGAATTTTTATGAAAGTGAGTAGTCTGCCAGAGCCCTGTCCTGGTTGAGGGGATTTGCTGAGGGTGTCTCAGATCCAGCAGAACCAGGCAGGTGCCAACAGCAGAGAGACTTTCACCCTTGAGCCTCATTCGCTGCTCTGGCGCTGCATTTGACTTCCCCCAACCAACTTGCTTTAGAAGTTTGGTGTTCAGATTTTGACAATTACAAAGTTCAAGAATCAATCTGTAAAAGTAAATAAAATTACTCTGTTTGATCGTGCCAGTTATCTGGTTCATCTCCATAAAGGTCACAGCAGGCCTGGTGCCAGGAAGGGCTGCATTTTTGGCACCAACATCTGCTGCTGGTTCAGGTGGTGATGCCTAAAGCCATCCTGGGGGAAGAGGATGCTGTAGGATGAAAGCAGAGGCCGTTCAGAACTGTGGCTGCCCTGGGGAGCTTAAATGCCCACGGTGGGCACGTCTAATGTCGTCAGTAGTCCTCGGAGTAAGGAACCCATCTCGATGAATGGAAACAGCGCGCTCCTGCCTTGCTTGTGTTGCGTGAGAATGCAGATCCTGGTGGGGCTCTGCTCGTCCTGCCCGGGGTTTTGCTTACAACCATGTGGGTGACATTTATTTCCTTTTTAAGTAATTACTTTCTGGATACGCTGTGGGGCTGCCAAAGGAGTAAGAGCCGAGCGCCGCATCCAGCCTGGCGCTGGCGGAGCGCAGCCTGGCCCGGGCCCTGTCTTTGAAGTGCTATCGGGCTGGAGATTATTCAGCAATTCTTCTTCCTCCCTGTCAGGAGCCCTCCTGAGGAGAAGGGAGGGGAGATTTTTGGATGGGGGTGCTGGGAGCTGCTGGGGAGCCCTTGGCCCCAGCCCAGCAGCACTGAGGTGCCCGGCCCCAGGCAGTGGTGCCTGGCACTGCTGAACTGGGCTTTTGTCCTCGCCGGGGACGCGCATCTCCCCCGCTCAGTGGGGACAACAAGGCTGCTGAACATGGATTTGTTGTTGAAAAAACCCATGTGTGCAGTGCGCTCTGAAGTGAAAAGAGTGATGATTTTCCATTTAGCTGTCTGATTTCCTGAAAGGTGGCCAAACTGCCAGGAAGCCAGGGCGCAGGCGGCGCTCCCAGCGCCCGGCGCTGCCGAGGGCCGTTCCTGGATCCCGCTCAGTTTTGCTCCGGGCTCATTTTGAGAAACAGCCACATCAAAACAGCAGCCCAACCTGCCTCCTTCCTGTTTGCAAAAACCCGGCTGTGAAGTTGTGGAATCGTGAGCTCTGCCACCCTCCTTCCCGGTGGGAGCGGGGCTGTGCTGCCAGGTGGTGCTGGGAGCCTCTGGAAAGGAGCCCAAGCACTTCCCTGTCCTGTGCTAGGCTGGGAAAGTGGGAAGAGCTCAAAGGGTTGCTGTGGTAGAAAGACAAGAGCTAAAGTGCAGAGTATGAGCAGTGGGGTGTGGGTGAGAGCCACAGGCAGCCTGGCTCCTAACTGGCACAGGGCAAGGGCTTAAATAATTTTGAAATTGCTCAAAAGTATATGTNCCTCTTCCACCTCCTTATGTTGTCCCACAACAAAAAAAGCTCATTCTGGGCAGCTCAGCTCTGCTGCAGCCAGACAGAAGGCAAGGGAGGGGACAAGCAGGGGGGTCACAATGCTGGTTTTAAAAGCTTCAGTGAGCCACAGGGACCAGGAGGAGTGGCAAAGGCTGGGTGGTTTTGGCAGCACAGCCCTGGCAGCACCATCTGCTTGGCAGGTTCCAGGGCTGGGACCAGCTTTGGGGGGCCAGACCTTGTCCTGGGCACATCCCTGTGGCCATGCTGGCAGCTGACCCAGCCCAGGCCACCTCTCAGCAGCTGTGCCCCCATGCCCAGTCATTTGCATGACAAATTCAAATCTTTTTTATAGGAAACCATCACACTGGGGCTGTCAGGGGGCGGTTTGGCTTGTGTGGGCTGGGGCATGTGCAGCCCCTCTGCTGTCATGGGGAAGTGTCACCATAAATACCAGAGCTGGGGTGCTGGTCATCATCTGGATGAACCCAGCCACAGTCTGGCATCATGTCCTGGCACCACCTCCCTTGCCACCTGGCAGCAGCGAGTGAGAGACACCCTGTACCCCAGGGTGGCTGCTGCCAGACCTTCCCCACTTGCCTGCCATGAAAAGGGATATCTTGGGCGAGATTTCTGCCCTTTCCAGGCACTCCCTCTCCCTGGGGTGTCCCCTGTCACAGAGGCACAGCCAAGGGCTTTGCTGCCTGAATCTGCTTTTGACAAGGAGCAGGGGGTGCCCAGCCCACACCTCTGCAGTGCTCCCCACTCTGTCCCACCTTCTCTGGGGGACACTTGGGCACCCTCACGGGCTCCTGTCAAGTGGCACCCCCAGCCAGTGGCTATCCCCAGGATGGGATGGGAGCACTGGGGACATGGGGGCACTGCCAGCCCCCACAGCCCAGCTCCCCTGGCTAACAAGCCCCAAAACTTTGTGCTGAGCACACTATTTATTTGCATAGTAACTGGGCTGCTATTGGCACTTACCCTTTAAAACACAGTTGACAGCAAAATGTTTTTACCCCCTCAAATACAGGGAATGCTAACAGCATCCTTTTTTTTTTTCTCTCTCTCTCTCTTCTGGCTGAAACTTGTTTTTCCCTCCTTTGTGCCTCTCCGAATCCTGCCAGCATAGAGATTCCCTTGTTCAGAGAGTAAAAAAAGAAGAGGGAGAAAAAAAAAAATATAAAAAGAAAAACTTAAGCCTGGGATTAAAAACCATCACTAAAATAGTTTGAATAACAAAGTCAACTGACTGGCCAGGAACCCAGTGAATGCCTGTCACGTATCGCCCTTCGGCCGGGCATGGTCACGTGTGTCACTGGATGGTTCCTGGAAAAGCTTCTGCTCAGCCTGATAGACCTGTGCCTGCTGATACTGCTGCACCCACTCCTGCAGGGCTGTGGGAAACTTCCTGACGGGGGGATAAATTGGTGGGGGGGATAAATAAATAAATAAATAACCCCAAGGGAATAAATCTCCCTTGGGTACCAGAGGTGTTGGATGTTCTTGAGGTTTTCCTACCATAGTGGTCCTGGCACCACTGGGCCAGCAGGACCCTCTGCCCTTACTGATGTCTTTAGCAAGGGTATGTGTGGTGGGTTTGCGGGTTTTTTTTCCCCTACATAATTTTTTCTCATAGTTTCAGCTGCATCAAGAATCAAAAAATGGGACCTTGCATGAGATAAAAGCAGAGGGTTTGTACCTCCCCCAGGCAGAGCCAACTCAGCCATGTCAGACACATCATGTGGGGCCATGCAGCCATGGAGGGTGTTACTGTGGGGATTTGTACCTAAACCCAAACCTAAATAACAGTTTTATCCTCTTGCTGACTCCAGCAGCACAAACCTGGAAGCAGCGAGATGCGACAAGGCACAGCGACAGGAATGATGGCTCAGATAAAGCCACACAGTGTGGGAGGGCAATTAAAGACTCAGATTTATTAGCTGTGTGCCCATGATCAGGAGGATGATGAAGCAGTTGGAGATGGAAAAGTTGGTAATGGAAAGGTCAGAGATGAAGGCTTGTGAGAGAATGAATCAATGAGCACCCGAAATCCCAGGAGCCAATTTTTAAAAGCATTTGCCCACATAAAAGTGGAGACTGTGGCCTTTTATAGATCAGCCAGGAACATGCCTTGGTTTGAAAATAGCACTGAGCATCTTATTACATGTTTAACACTCAAAAGATCTTTTAAAATCAGACTCAGTTCACTGGAGTGGCTCCTGTTCATGGATAGACAGGGGGGGCCAGTGTGTGCAGACACCCACGGACATTTGTGGTCTCCTGTAGCATCCACTGGTGTGTTTGCATGAGCTGCTGACATGTGAGCACCTTAAACAAACCCTGAGCACTGCAAAATGAAAGTGAAATGAAATAAATGAGTCATACCATTAGTCTCCTGTGAGCTGGCTTTAAAATTAGCAGGTTTTAGACATAAACATGGTAGAACAAGCCCTGAGGGGAAGAAAAGTTCTCCAAAAACCACATCCTACCTTCTTTTCAACAGTGCATACTGCTCTTTATTTCATGCCACTTTAGTAAGGTAAACTAATTTGGTTTCCTGTTTCCAATGAATTTTATATGTAGAAAAACATTTATATTATATACATTATAAATCTGATTAGAAACATGTATGTATGAACAAACACATGGTTTTTATCAGTAGCTGTGTGCATTCATGTGTGTTTGTCAAAGAATACACATAAACATTTAAACTGTCATTCTAACTTTTATTTCACAAATCCTGGCTCCTGAAGATGCCAGGTGAACCACAGTTTAGAAGATAATTTAAAATGAGAAGCATAACATAACAGCAGTGCAACCAAATTTAATGGCTGGTAGCAAAAGCTAATCTGGGGCAAAACCATGTCCTGGACTGAGCTCAGGCTTCAGTAAAAATATCCCATGCTGGTGTGAGAGCCACGCCTGGAGATGGGGCAGACCCCAGGGGCATCCCCCACCCCTTTGCCCACTGCTGCCATACGTGCTCAGGCACTTTTCCTCTGTCTGTCTGTCCTTCTGCATTCCCCTCTGTCCTCAATCACCCAACCATGGGCACTTCAGCCTCAGTCTGCTCAGCCCAGAATACAGATATTTTGGGCATCTGCAATCTGGACAAAGCTCCCATCCTGCCAGGAATTCTGCACAGGCTTGAATGGAAAAAAAAATAAAAATATCCCATGGAGTTGGGTGAAGGCTGCCAGGCTGCCCCGGGCCCTGTCCCGCAGGCAGGGAGCAGCCCTGGCCCCTCTGCAGCCACCAGCCGAGACAGAGCCTGCAGGAAAGACAATAAATTAAATCCAAATGTTTATTCCATTGGCACTGTCCGGGTCATGTGCCTCGTGGAGCTGGAGAGTGCAGGAATATTTTCTTGTAGCTGTCGAATAAACTGCTGTGTAGAGATCCTGGAGGAGGCAGGGGCTGAGGGATGGATGGATGGATGGATGGATGGATGGATGGATGGATGGATGGATGGATGGATGGACGGATGGATGGATGGATGGATACACACACACAGGAGTCGGGCCCACGTTCAGAGGCTGGGCCAAGAGCTTTGTGCACAGGCAATGGTTTTGGGGGCAGGTGTGGGGGTCTGTGTGCAAGTGAGACACTGGAGATTGTGGGCATGTGGGGACCTTGGATTTCCCCTCCCTCCTTTGCACACACACAGAATTAACTCTTCCCATCCTCATCAGACACGGGGAGCTCTGGATGTGCAGGGCCCTGAGCTCCAGCACAGCCCCAGCTCTGGTGGGTGTCTGCAGCATGTCCTGGCTGCTGCAGGTCACTGTGCAGGGATGCTTTAAAAACCCCCACCCCAACCCATCGAGCACAGCCCGCTGCCCCACAGGTCCCAGCACGGTGGTTACAACAGGCTTACTCATTTCTCCAGTGAGTAAGACTGAAAGGGGAGCCCCACAGGGGCAGGACCGGGTGCTGATAAGGAGCAGCTCCCTAATCTCCAGCCCCAGCAGCCAAAAGGTTGAGGGTGATAACTCCCAGAGCCCCCGGGTCCCAGCAGTGCAGGGTGCTGCTGTTGGTTTGAGTGTTTGCAGAGCTGCACCTCCTCACCTCGCAGGATTTGTCTGCAGTGGCCCAGCCCAGCACCCCCTCGCCCTCCCCGGGGCAGCCAGCAGGAGCTGGTGGTGGTGGCAACCCCAGGGCTCACACCCTGGCCCGCTCACCTCCTCTGCTCTTCATGCCTTGAGCTCCTGGGGCACAGCCATGGGGAAATGGCAGCATCATTCACCTGACCAACCAACCCTGTTTAGGAAGATCCAAAGTTTAGAAACTGGAGGTAGGGAAGGTCCCAGCTTCATGCGCCATCCTCATTCTCTGTGTGACACCAGGAAGCCAAGAGCACATCAAAGCTGGCACTCCCCTGATTCAGACCTGGGCTGGGATTTAGGCTCAGATACCTGGTTTCTGCTGGCTGGGTCGGACCCTGTCCATGCCCATCCCCTGTGGCACACACTCACGTCTGCACCAGCAGCACCCACCTCTGCTGCTCTGCTGGCCCCGTGTCACCTGCCCCCAGCTCCAGGGATCAGCCCCACTGTCCCCTCACCGGCCCCATGTGCCAAATTGCACGTGATAAGCTCTGCTCCATAGCACATTTTTGTCAGAGGCTAGCGAGATAAAGCCTTAAAATAGCTGACCATGACATCTGTCAGGGTCTGTGCCACTGCATTTCCCACATGCTGCTGTCCTCCCTGCCCGGCTTCAGCCGGGACCATCCCTGCAGGAAGGCTGGGTTCCTGAAATGCAAAGCAGCACATGCAGAGCTGCTCCTGTCCTGAAGCTGTGGTCTCCAGGCAGCATGGCACTGAGCATGGCATGGCACTGGGTGTGACGTGGCACTGTGGGGCAAGGCTGTGCCTTTTTGGGGTGCCTGGCTCACACAGGCCCCGCTGCAGGGCCCCATCCCATCCTTGGCTCGCTGCAGGGAGCTCCGTGCCCTCTCGGCCTCTCGCAGCCTTTGGCTCTGGCCAAGCACCACTTGGCCAAGTCCCCAGCACGGGAACAAAAGCAGAGAGCCCCAGGCCGGGCCAGGGAGCTGGGGGAGGGAGGGTGCAGCTCCCTGCACAGCTCCTCTCCAGCCTGGAAACCAGCGGGGCATGGAAGTGAAGCATCCCCTCGCTGCCTCTGTCACTCCTGGGGCTGCCCTGAGTCCTTCAGGGCTGCCCTGGTGGCTCTCTCAGGCTGGGTGCCAAGGGCAAGAGTGGGGTACCAGCATCTCCTCCTGGAAAGGCCACTTCCAGCTCTTTCCTTGCAGGGTGAACCCGCTTCTTTAACCCCTCTGGTGCCAGCTGGCCAGCACTGTGCCCTGGCCATGGCTCCTGGGCTCTGCTCTTGCAATGCTGCCAAGCGAGTGGCATTCAAAGCTTTAGCCTTTCTCAGCTTTTAGGCACATGCTCCAACTCTCCCTTATTTTGTGTTTAGCTTTGGACAGCCAATATCACGTCATATTTAAAGGCGCAGTTTCAATTCATATCTATCTTGGGTTTTTTTTTTTAATAATGAAAAACAAGATTAAAAATAGTCATCAGAGAAAACAAACACTGTAATGCCCACACAGATTTTTCAAACAATTTCAAAAATGCCCATGAGAGCAACTGCTTTTAAGTGTTGAAGAATGGCAGTGGAGACTTTGCAGTGCAGACATGGCTCTAAGGAAACAAAGCATTTTATACAGAGGGGAAAACATAGTCCAGGTGTTACTGAACCACAAGCCACAGCTCCTTCCACTGCACCTGGCTCGCACCTGGCTGGGGGCAGGTGGCCCTGCAGAGACATGTTGGGGTTACCGGGAAAGCCATGCCAGCATCTCCTGGCCATGCCAAGGAAAATCATCCCATTCCCTCTGCCCTGTGCCTGCGAGGGGCTCATGAACCTCCCCAGCTCAGTGTCACCCTCAGTCTCAGCCAGTCACAGCACAGGCTGTGGCACACCAGGTGAGTCCTGAGCTCACAGGGATGTCACCTGTGCCGACAGGATCCTGGGGTGCTGAGGAGCCAGCAGAGCCCACAATGGCTTGAACTCGACGCTGCAGGCTGGATGGGGCTTTTGGGGGGTTGTTTAGGCTTGTTCAGGGTTTTCCCCAGCCTCCATGGCCTCGGTGCCCTCCCTCAGAGACACCAGCAAAGCCCCAGGGACCCATGTGCTCTGGGGAGCAGCGATGCAGCACAGCTCACAGCCTGATGTGTTTGGGACAGAGCTGTGAGGAAAGCCCAGCAGGAATCTTTGGAAGTGACCCTGTGTGACACGTACTGCATGGAAAAAGGGAGGTTCCCCCAGCAGAGCCAAACTGTGCCAGCACCCAGTGAGGCAGAAAGGCTGCCCCCCAGTTTGACCACAGGGCTGTAGAACCAGTGGGAATCTTTCTGGTGCAGATCAAGGGCTTGTCTGAAGCCCCTTTTAAAAAGCTGATTCATCCCCAGCTTTAACCAGCCCTTTGTAGACCAGAGTGCAGCGGGCCCCTGGGCCTTCTCAGAGGCATAAGGATGCTGAGAGCAGGGGAGAGCTCAGCTCAGAGGAAAACCACTCTGAAGAGATGCAACCTGTCTGGATTTCAGGGTTTTACCACTGCAGAGTACAGCAGCACCACTGCCTTACACAGCCCGTGCTGCCAGAGCCCGTGGCACGGGTTTGGCTCTCCCCATGGAAATGGCAGCATGGCATCACTGCCCACGTGGGAAAGGCTCAGCTCTGTCCCCTTGGTGCCCCTGGACGCTATGTAAATGCTGACAGGATTTTCTTAGCAGCATGAAATGCACATCTGCTCATGCAAAGCTGTGGGCGGGTGGCCGGGGAGCTGCAGCCGCCGGCCGGCGCAGGAAGGTCGCTGCCATGCACGGGTGCCTCCCCTGCATGGGCCAGCCTCCCAGCTCGACCTCTGGGCCTGAAAGGCTTCCTGAATCCAAAACAGCCACCCTTGCTCCTCTCCTTGCCCAGAGAGCCTCAGCCCGCAACAAGCAGGCAGCAAGGAATCTCCTCTGTGTGTCACCCAGGGAGAGCCCCCAGCCCTGCAGCTCTGCTGTCCCTGGCAGCCTCCGAGAGATAAGGCTGGAGGATGAGCGCTTCGTGCTGTCATCAAGAGAACACAAAGCCTGGCTGCTTCCAGTACCGTTTTTTCCCTTAATTGTTCTATTTTCATGTGCCTGTGCACACCCAGCTCTTGCCAGAAAAGCCAAGTGCTGATCATTGTCAGATGGTTCACACAGAGGTTTCTGTTTTGTTTTGTTTTTTCAAGGATCCAAGATGATAGGGGGATGGAGAGAACTTTGGTCGTCTGCTTAAAATAATTCGAGCTTTCCACTGTCTACGCCAGGCTCAAGCAGAATTTGCATAACAAATGAGCTTCTCCCCACACTTCAACCCCGGGTTACCCCTGCAGCAATTGCACGAGGTGGCTCCAACTCCTTCTTTATCTACAGCTCCATCATCTCCTTCATCTCCATGTCCCATCTCAGCCCTGAATCTGGGGAGGGGAGGGCATGGGGAGGGTTGTAAATTTTTGGCACTATTGTCAATCAAGGCTCTAAACAGCCTCTGGAACATTTCACCAGTAAAAACATTTGTTTGGTGACCAACAAATAATTCCAGGCATCTTTTATCTTGCTGTAAAAATGCCACAAAGCAGCTGATTAGTGGAGGTTTCTCTCCAAGCTAAAACCTGTTGACAGCAGGACCAAACACTGACTTTCCTGTTATCAGCAGAAATGGCCTCTCTGTGCTGGGCATTCTCTGGGCAGTGATGGACAAGCACAAGGCACAGCTCTGAGAGCCTGTTTGGGTGCAGAAAAACCAAGCAAAGCCCTGAAAGTTTCACAGAATTTTTGTTCCACCCCTGAGACACATTAACACTTTGCTAGCTCAGATGGATAAATTATGCTGTTGCTATTCAAACCAATTTCCTCACAGAATGTTCCAGAGAACACCTGCTGCAATGGCTGAGGTCACGATTTCCAGCCCAGCAAGAAGATAAAACTGCTGCCAGAGTCCATGGCCAGACCTGCTTTGTGCAGAACCACATCACCTCAGCCTCTCTGCCAAGAAACTAGGTGAATTTTCCAGTTCCCCTTCTCCTTCTGGGAGGGAGAGAGTGGGGGAGTAAAGCTTACATACCTTCATGAAGATCTGAGAGGCATCAGGAGGGTTTTCGTGAGAAACTGGATGGAAGCAAATGCTATCAGAGTCCAAATGCCCCATCAATTGTACCAGAATATCATTCTGGGGAGAAGGGAAGTCCCAGCAGTCCTGCAGCAGCCTTCTTAGACAATGACTGAAAAAATGTTGCAGTTACTCATTTTGAAATGAGTTTTTGTAAGGGTTAGATTTTTCTTGCATGACAACACATTGTGGGTACACAATTAAAAAATGAATCCATGACCAGTCAGAAACAATCATTCCTCCCTTTTTCATTTAGAGTAAACTCTGAAATCTGCCTCTTTTTTTTTTACATAACTGTAATTATAGAGCAAACCTCCAGAAGCCTTTGCAACATAAACATCCACAGGTCCTTTCTGGGCATCCCCCTGATATCAGTGAGTCACTGCAGCCCCTACAGCTCCGGGTGGAGGGCACACATCCCTCCTCCAGCCTGTTTCCCAGCATGGGAAATGCTGCTCACAGCTCCTGGAAACCAGGCAGCAAATGCTTAGTTTAAGTTTTGAGATTCAACCAACCTGGGCTGTGTCTTTCCACAGCAAACTCAGAGCATCACAAAGTGAGGTGCAAGGTAAAATCCCAGAGAAATTCTCCTGAGTCATTTTTCTTGCCTCTGTGGGTTTGGGACTTGTTTGGGGGGACCCTATGAGGCTGGAGCCACGTGTACCCCTCCTCCTGTGTGCTGCAGCACTGCTGATCCCCCAGAAGGAGCAGAGCTCAGGGCAGGCCTCTCCAGCAATCCATGGTGCCTTGGCTGTGCTGCCCTCAGCCCTGAGAGCAGGTTTGAGTCCTGGCTTTCCTGGCACAGGCTCAGACCAAGCATCACATGTCCCCAAGCTCCCCTGGCCCATTTGCTGTCTGACTGGTGTTTGGGATGCTGCTCTGAGGCGCTGCTCCTTCCACTTGTGTCACTTGACCACAAAACCATCCTCCTTTCCATGCAAACCCCCAGTCTCAGCAGCTCCAGCAGGCACTGGCAGGAGACACCAACACCCTCCTGAACACCGGGCTGGCAGCCCCAGGCAGGGCAGGACAGGTCCCCCGGGCTCACCATGGCTCACAGTCCAACCTGCTGGGCTGCTCTGGGTTTTGTTCAACTCCATCAAAGCTTCAGAGACACCATATGGCTCCCGGGGATGCTCCTCTGCAGGATCTGGTTTGCAGCACAGGAGTTGTGCCTGGCAGAGGCAGCAGAGCAGCTCTCCCCAGCCTGTTCCAGAGCAGCCTGGGGTGGCAAATGGCTCTGGTGGCACCAGGGTGTCCCCAGCCCACACCAGTGCCCACAGCATGGAAAATGCATTCCTGTTCCTGCTGTGCTGTCCCAGGGACTGCTGTGCCCCAGTGGAATGGGGAAGGGGAAGCTCTGCCTGGGTTTTTGGAGAGCCTTGTTGTGGGTGGGAGGGACAGGTGGGGTGGCAGTGGGAGCCAGGATGCTTCTCTTGCTGTCTGCTAAGAAGAGACCAGCCTGGAGCTGCCTGAGCTGCTGCACAGGCCCCAGAGATGGAGAGGCCAGGAGAAGTTTGCCCTCAGGCTAAAAAAGCCTCCAGTTTCTTCTCTCGCTCCCATCCCTCCCTGCCTTCCTTCTCCCAAGTGTTTTGAGAAGTTCATTCCCAAGAACTGGTCTCATCCTGGCTCAGCCAGGTGTAAGCACCACCAGACCTCTCATCTTGGGGCACCACCTTGAAACAGTGCACTGAGAACTGGGGAAACTGAGGCACATACCAGGAAACTACTGCAGGATGTTCTCATATTGTTTGGGAGAGACAGAAAGGACTGCTGTGCCCTGGACCTTTGGTTTGACCTGGTACCTTCCCCCAGCAGCTCCTTGTCCTCCTCCCTGTCCCCTCCCTGAGCTGGTGCCAGCAGGTGACAAATCCTGCAGCTCCAGTACGTGCTCCCCACAGGTACCAGTAGCTGCTTCAACGGTCACTGGCTAAAAAGAGAACAAAAACACCAACAAAAGACCAACAAATAGTTGACTCTGTTCCCAGGCAAATAAAAAAGAATGGGTTTAGATCGTCACTGCTGTCCCTTTGTTTACCGAATGCAGTAACAAAAACAGCCAGGAAAGAAAAAAAAAATATTCCCTGATAGCGACAATTTATTGTGGGTGAAGCAGGCTGGGACATGCCCCAGGGAAGGAGGGCCAGGCTCTGTGTGGATCTGCTGGGGACGGGAAATAAACGTGCTCAAAAGCACTTAAAAAAACCTGAAAGGACCAGCCCTGATTGCAGCAGTTAGAAGTGATATATTCTTGGCATGGAAACAAAAAGCAAATTCATAGCAGGTCTGGAGCTGATCTTACTGGCTTACATGGGATTTTATACTTAGGTAATTCTATTGTTGGCTGGAGCTACCTGATTTATGCCTGAATAAGGTCCTGATCCTGCTAACATTTACTGATGTACTTTAGTTTTACCTTTGCCCCAAGACATCCTACTGATTTCCCTGCAGTGAGGGTAGTGCCTGTCTGCAGAGCTGGGCCTTTGCAAGAGGAAAATCTGTGCTGTAATGCCTGAAACAGAGAGGAGATTTTGCAGTGAGTCATCACCTCCCCCAGGCTGTGGTTGTCCCCCAGCCTGAGACACTGCCAGCCCCAGGCAGGACACCCAAGGCTGCAGTGCAGCCCCACAAAATTCGGGAGGCACTGGGGGAGCATCCTTATCACAAACTTGCAGCTGCATCGAGCTCTGAGTCTCTGCAACACAAACCATCAGTTTAACACCGGGTTTACTCTCATGACACCCCTCTCCCCAGGGCAGACCCTCCAAACAGGCTGCTAAACCCAGCAGAAGCCGTTTGGACTGGTTGTTTCCGTTCAAGAAAATGGCATTTATTGTCAAAAACACCGTATTTATCCTGTTAGGTAAAAGAGATGGATTCATCCATCGAGCACTGTCCTTTGACAGTGAAACCACTGGGTTTGCTTCAAAGGGAGCAGGAGAATAAAAACCTGTCTGAGGTGAGAGGAGGATGTCCAGGAGGAGAAGCTGTGAGCTCACCCCCCGCAGCCTCAGCATTCCGGCCAGCGAGATGTCCCGCGGCTCACGTGTCCCTCCGTGCTGCTGAAATCAGACAAATGCAATCAAAAGGGGCTGTGAGTCCCGGAGCAGCTGCTTTCCTCCCTGCCGCTGCCAAGCCTCCCCGAGAGCACGGCTATTCCCCGGCGCGGGGAGAATTCATTTGCTTCACAATGGGCTGCCGGGTGTCTGCCGCACCACCTGGAGCCAGCCTGAGGGTGCTGGGGAGCCTGGGGGCCCCCAGAGCGAACCCCCTCCTGTACAAACCCCTGCTGGCTCCCGGGGACGCTTGGCGAGCCCGCAGTGCCAGTCCCTAGCCCAGCGATCTCCAGCAGCCAAGCTCAGGTGCTGCTCGTAGACCTCGGGGCACTGCGGCTCCCACCCACGGGCTGTGGGAGCTCCATCCCCCAAAACACACCTGGCAAAGGGTGCCAGCAGCAGTGACAGGGATGGGAGTGGGGGTAGTGTCCAGAGCTTGTCTTCATCCCACAGCCCCCAGTCCTGCTGTGCACCCGGGAGTGATGGGGTTTCTGTCCAGGGAGCCCCAGGACACTGCCATGACCACACGGAGGTTCTGCACCGTGTCTGATGAGACTGCAGGGCTGGAGACAGCACCCAAAGGCACCTCCAGAGCAGCTCCTCTGAAATGGGCTTTGTTTATGCCGTAGCAGCCTGGAGAAATGAATATTGCCTGCCCAGAAAGATTTAAATATACATAAAATTAGAAGGAGGAAGTGTTAGCTAAAATTTCATACTTCTGGAAGGCAGACGGTTCGTTAGCAGTACTTTAATGAGGCTCTAACCTCCCTGTAATGCTTTTATTAATGCTCGTTGCTTACTGAGTGCCAACTGCTTGGCTCCTCTCCGACAGCCCGGCTGGTCCACAAAGAGAGGGGTTGAGGGGTCCTTTGATGCAAAACGTGAGCACATTTCCCCCACAGCCAGGACAAACGACAGTTGGTGAGATGAGACAGCCCCAAACTCAGCAGATGGTGCCCAGAGCAGGGGAGGCAGCCAGAGCAGGGTGGGCAGGAGGGGACACAGGAGGGAACAAGTGAAGGGAGAAGACAAGGTGCCAGCTATGCCAGTGCTCCTGTTGGCTGCAGCTGGGTCAGCATGAGGGTCAGGCAATGAGCAATGGCAGGACATCAAGGATGGATGTGCTGGAGATTTGGTGACAAGGGCAGACACAGGGAGGTGCAGGATCCAGGGGCTCAGCACTCAGCCTGCTCTCCCTGCTCTACTGCTGCAGGTATCTCGTGTGCTTTGAGCCCAAAGCTGCATCCAGATCTCACCAGAGACCTGCTTTGGTCAAACGTGAGTCCTTAATCCAACAAACTTCCAAACACCAAGGCACCCATACCACAAAAACCCCACTGTGACCATGAAGGGAGAGCTGTGCCTTTGAGGTGCTCCCAGCCCTGCTGTGGAGCTGATCCAGCTGAAAGAGAACCAGGAGAGGATGGAGCCCCTCCTCCAGTCCCTCTGCCCTGCGACACCCTTGTCCATGCTGTTGGCTGCAGAGGGGAGGAAGGGACACCACCTGCTCGTGGAGCTCACCTGCTTGTGAGGTGATGCCCAGGCACCGTGAGCACACCTTGGGACGTGGCTGTGGAAGGACAGAAGGACAAGGATCACCCCAGCAGCTGCTGGGACACTCCCCCACCCCTCCTGGGAGCCGAGGTGAGCATATGCCGTATGCTTCTCCTCCTGTTCCTGGAAACACTCTGAATAGAGGGATTAACAATCACCCCTCGCAGGCTGAAACAAGCGAGCCAAGGCTCCGGCTGATATTCCAGCACAGCAGAGAACAGGTGGGCTGCTGCAGGAATGGCAACAGCTTGTGGGAGCCTCGCCCTGGCTCTGCCTGCAGGGCCACCCCTCCCAGGAGCTGCCAAGTGGAATCCCACGCTGCTCCTGGAATCACAGCATAGAGCAACAGGGAGCTGGGTCTGGTGTCCCACCACTGTCTGATGGCTTCAGAGGCAACCAGCGAGTCCTGGCAAAGAAAAGTTCAGCATCCTGTCATAATCAGCTGAAACAGACTTTCATGTCATTTTAGTCACCAAAAAGAAGGAAGATTATCCAGAGAAAGAAGGAGGAAGCCAGCAGGTTGCCAGGGCACAGAGTGAGGGGTGAAACACAGGGTGGAGGCAGGAATGACCAGGGAGAAAAGCTCCTGTCCTCAGTGCATTCTGCCCAAACCACCAAACTACCAAGTCTCTGAACTAGAAAATTCTCAAAGTATTTTTTCTCCACGTAAAACTGACAGATTCAAAGCCAAACATGGAAATATCTCACGGTGCTGATGTGCATTTTTCCTGTTAAAATTTCTCTGAAATCTGGCCTGCTTCTTGTGAAAGGAACAAAAAAAAAAAAAAAAACAGAGAGAAAAAAAGAAGCAGGATATTTTCAAGTAAAATCAGTTAGATGCAGCCATTTTTTAAAGCGACTGCTATAGGCAATTGGGAAATTGGTAAAATAAAAATGTTTACCCAAGTATTTTTTTGCCAAAATGTGGTGTGGTTGTTTGTTTTTGAAAATAAGACTTTCTAAATTTATCAGAATTCAGAATAAAGCAGAATCTAGAAATGGAAATGAAACACAGAAAATAAAATAGGGCAAAATGGAATGGCAAATGCTGTGAAATTTTAATCTGGAATTTACAGCAGCGTATAAAGCCCACACACACCAGACAGTAAATTCTTGTTCCTAGCACAATAAAATAGTCCCATAATAAATCTTTTTAGTTTCTACTGGCCCCATCCAAAGCCTCCCTGCACTGACAGTGAGACCTTGCAGGTCTCTGGGGGCCTGGGCATCACTTTGCACATGACAGCAACTGTGCCAGCCTGAAACACAACGTTCTGAATCCCACAGCTCTGTGGCAAAACATGAGAAACTTGGTATTTATAATGGATTTTATCCATGGCATAAAGCAGAAGAGTTTTGTCCTGGTGCAAAAAGGGGAAAACAAGGTAAAAAAATGAGCTCAGCTGTAAACAAGATGCACATTGGCAGCCCTCATCACCCTGGCAAGGGTAATTGCCCTCGAGTTTAATCAAGGTAGAAGGAGGGGATTTGGAAGCACCACATCCATGGCACACTTCCCTGCTTTGTCACATCACACTGAACACTCGATAAAAGATCCCTTTGAAGAGGAGCCAAGCCCATCCTCTCTTGAGTACAGTGATACTGCACTGGGTTCGCTGAGCTGGGCTTCCACTTGTGCAAAGACTTTGTAAGAGGCAGAAAAAAGAGTAGGAGTGAGTAGACAGTGTTGCAGCTCAAAGAAAACTACCAAAGACAATAATTAATTATGGGGGTTTGCCTCTATTCTTTTGCTGGCAGTGGGACAAACAGACTCCTGTATTAGTAAAATGTATCCTTCTCTATAGATTTGGATGTGTGTCAATAAAGATTCAAAAATCACTTGCCATCTCCCCAAAATCATGAGATGGGTAAGAAAATAAATAGAATAAAAACCTAATAGTAACAAAGGGCTTTCTTTTGTGTCTTTGTTTCTGAGCTGTTGCCCTGCCAAGCTAATTTCAATAGAACCTTGGTTAAAGGAATATTAAGAAAGGGAAGGTGAGACTTTCCCATCATTACACCAGAAGAGTTTAGTTTCCCAGGAAAGCAAATCTGTAATGCGATGAGATCACTTCCAGCTGACAAATCTGAAGTTTGTTTTTAGAAGGCTAAAAACAACAACAACAAAAAAATAAGATAAAGGAAACAAAACCCAGCACCCAAATGCAGATCACTTGGACATTGGGTATTTGGGCCCAGCCAGAGTGGGTACTGTGCCATCCTCCTGCTTCCCAGTTAGGGCAAAATTCCCTGGTTTCCTTAGGGAATTCAGCTTGGGCAGAGGTGAGAGTGGTGATGGATCTGCTGCCTCTGCCAGACAAGCCATTTCCCAGTGCCCAGTGCCGTTTGTGCTGTGGTGTGAGCCCAGCCCAGCCGGGAGCAGGAGGGGCTGGGGGCAGTTCCACTCCAGGGCTTTGCTCCTGGCAGGCACAGAGGAGCTGCTGCCCATCCAGCAAGGCACCCACTCACCAGGGGCTGATGGAGGCATCCTCCCCCTCCTGCCCATGCCAGAGCCCCACCCAGAGCACAAACAGCCTCTGCCCACCATCCCTGCTCCCTTCCAGCCCATGCCCAGCTCCTCCAGGTGCTGTTTGCTCTCCCAGCACAGCTCTTGTTCAGAGAGAACTCACCACAAAGGCTCACAAGTTGCTATTGATTCTGAGCCCCAGCCTGGTTATGTTGAGGTGACCAAGTGAGTGCCAGGTGGTTGGTTCTTCTGCTTATTTTCTGCTGGATGGGGACACCAAATATTTGCTTTCTGAAATATTTGCAGCAGCTCCACTACAATTAACAACATCAGCTGAAATGCTCAAAAAGGGTGGGAGAGTGCTCCTGTGCCTTTGCTCTGCCCTGAGCTTTGCCAAGATGACACAGAAACTCCTGGGCTTTGTTGCTTTGCCATGGAGTGCCTCTCACAGGCAACACGTGATGGATTAACCTTTGGTTTCACGGGAAGATGCCCACAGGAGTGGATCTGGACTCCTGGTTTCTGATCCATACCAGACCACTCTTAGGGAACAGCTTTCACTAACACGAGTACAAAGGCAGAGCAGTTGAAGCACTCACCAAACCAATCCTATGGCAGCAGAACAATTTAGGCCTTGCATTTCAGGAACAACAAAACTGCCTGAGGGTGTGTGCTAATTACAGACTGCTCCTATCATTCCAGTTTACATTGCAGGACACCATCCAAACAACCAGCCACAGGAAGAGTGACTTACCTTTGATGAGAGGAAGCTGCAGCTATGATCAAGCATGGATGTTGCATCCAAGGCAAATTTAGGGAAGGCTGAGCCAAGTCCTCCTCTGCATGAGCTGCACACACTGTCCAGTAGCTGCTGTCTGTAGTAGAATTGTCGAGTGACGTGTCCTCAGCTGAGACCTCCAGAAGTGCTGAGTTCTGGATAAGTTTTCCCTCCCTCAAATCACACTCACACCATGGCCATATTTCAAAAATAGATCAGGAATTTTGGAGACAAAATTCTCCATTGCTGAGATGTCCAAAGGCCTTCGTGCTCCAAGGTTCTCACAATGTCTCCAGATGCAGCAGAGGCAGAGGGAGTAGAGTTTCCTCCAGGCAGGGACCACTGCTGCAACAGGGATTTAAAGCCACAACTCAGCATAAGCTTTGCAAAAAGGAGACACCTACACAGACCACAGGATTGCTTGGGACTGAGTGCTGCATCCAAAGATCTGCTGGTGAAATGCCACTGCCTGCAGGGTGGAACATTGGATGGCAGAGCATGGATCCATCCAACCTGGCAGGTCTGGGATAGACACTCTGGCCAGTGGGTTCAAGCCATGGCAGCCTCTTCCCCACTCTCACTGTTCTTCATATCCTCTCCTGGATGAGAGAGGCAATCATTTAGGAGTGGATTTTTAACTCAGTGCCATGGATCACTGATAGGATCAGGCCCACAGAGCATGCAGGGTATGACTCAGTGCTAAGCACCTTTTATTCTGCAATCTTCCTGGGCAGACAATATGCTTTTGGCTTCATGCATTCTGCAGTTTCTCTCTTTTCCTTCTTCTTTTTTTTTTT